>OZ019969.1:23126644-23139144 GCA_963970395.1 Ephialtes manifestator
TAATTAAGGGTGTTGAAAAAATAAAAAATACATTTTTTTTTTCTCTTCGGCAGTTTCGTTTAGATAAGTATAACCTCTGAATCTGCAAAATCTTAGACATGATGCCGAAAAAATGGCCGATTTCTGCAATATACCTGCTTTTTATGATTTTTTTCTATATAATGAAAAGTTTATTACGTATTTGTAAATAAATTTTTATTTGTTTACCATTTTTTAAACCAGTTAGTGAAACGCGATATAAATGATGCGATGACAGTGTGATGTCTCCACTCAATACGTAACGGGGACATGCGCTGTGATATCTTAGCGCGTATCGCATGCGCAGCGTGTTACTGTCGCGAAAAGTTACTTCTGCTACACTCGAGACGTATAACCTCGAATTGACGTTTTTATTTTTCGTTCATATTATGCTATTAGTTTAGTTCCGTTGGCCATTTACGGTTTTTTTAAAATCAATAGTGGTTAAAACAGAATCAACAATCATCAGAAGTGGTCAGATATGTATCATTTGTTATGAAGTGATGATTTAATGTTTGTGCAGCACATTTGTGAATGTGTCAACACCGTATAAATTTTCAGTGATGTTGTCAATAAAAGTGAACATCCCCATATTATTTACAGGTTTTTTTCAAATTATCCATTCATTTACTTTTTTATTTGTAAAAAAAAACATTTATTGATAACATTATTAATAATATTCTGTAATCTGACTTGCAAATAATATTTTTATTTTGTTCATTAAAGGTACTAAGGTGCCCCAAAGATGAAAGCAGCATAAACATTTTTATTTGAGTGGTAAATTTTAGATGCCATTTGCCGAAACTTGGTTTTAAACCTATTCTGCGCGTGATTCAGACCAAACTACTAGGCAGATTGGGCTGGTTAACGTCTTATTTTCTTCTTCATGATCAGATACACCGGCTAAATGGAGCAAATGTTAATAAAAGGTAATATTTTTTAAGTGACATAATTATTACTAAATAAATTTTATGCTATTTTCTAAATCACTGATTAACTTTGCTTTCAGAATGAAAAAAAATTGTTTGCTCCATTTAGCCGGTGTATCTTTTTATGAAGAAGAAAATGAGACGTAACTAGCCCAATCTGCCTAGCAGTTTGGTCTGAATCACGCGCAGAGTGAAAAACCTAAGAACTTTACTTAAGATAATATTGAAAGGCATACGCAAGTCAGATGGCAGTAAAAAAATCCTTTCGTCGAGTACCAACAATATAGTTCATTGGTCATTGTTATATGCAAGAGAATTTGGATGATATTGAATTTACAAATTTAATTATTTTAATCTGACTCCGTCCCCTTAAAGTTCGAATTTAACAAAACAAAATAAACTTTTATATTTTCTTCCGCCATTTTCAATTCTAAATTTTGAGTTCAGATTCGTAAATACTAACTCAAAAAACCATCGCGTACGAAGTTTTAAGATTCGTACTTAACGACCTCAGAAGCCACTGCATACCAAGATTCATCCAAAGGAAACCACCTTGTAAATTTCAGGCGGCACATTGGAACCGCCATTTCGAATATGCAAATTTTGATTTCATATTAGTAATCAGCAATCTCAAAAACTCCATGGTACCAAATTTCATCCAAATCGACTGAAATTTTTTACTTTGCCTTCAGATTTGGATTCGGTGACTCCAAAAACCCGCAAAAAGAATTTTGATTCCAAATTGGAGCAAGTGAAATAGGAAAAAAACAAAGTGTGCACTATTGCGTCATTACCACACAGGACCACCCTTAATTCCGCGCGCTATTGCGCCAATGACAACGAAGGGGTTAAAAGCAACATACTTGGTTTCATTTTATAAAGTAACTTCACGTTCCAGCCCTATTACAAAAAAATTTATTCAGTATAATACTCGTCTGAAAACATATGAACATTTTATTGTAATAAAAAGGAAGATTTACATTGCTAACATAAAAACATAACGTAAATCGAAAAATAATTGATAAGTGTTAAAGTAAAACATACCTTTCTTGTAATATAGTCCATAAGTAAATGAAGTAAATATTAATTTACTTATTAACTAATTAAACAAATAAAGTAATTTCGAGAGTACACTGACAAAGAAAAGTAGTTGTAGAAATCAATAAATGGGTGACGACATCCACTTGATATAGCGCCAACTACGCAGAGGGCTATAACAACTACTCGTTGAATATACGAATTGCTGGTTGGTCACAGGAACTCGCTGATTGGTTGCGCCATCTAAAGGCTATTGGTAAAAACAGCACTGCGATTGGTTACAGGAACCAACTAGTTGGTCTTACGTACAATTTTTTAACCAATCGCGAATACGTCAGTTCACATTTTCAAGTTAGTTGCGGTAACTAATTTGCGGTACAGCATATGCTGAATATGGTTCTTCCAACTTATTATTTCTTCTGTGTAATATAATAATAATTTGAGAGTATATCTGTAACTGCGAGTGGTTAAAAATTTCATCATAACATGTTAAAAAATGGCTAATTTTTCAAGTAAGTAGGCGCGTACCTTTTGCTTATTCCCGTGGCGTAAATCGTATTTCCCGATAGTGTCTGGGAAAAGCATCGATGATTGTAAAATTAGACTCGAATCTCGGCTGTTAAAATCGAACGATTGGTCAAGTCGCTGCGTCGGGGACCGCACACACAGGACATAATGCGACAACGCGGGAGAGATTATGAATCCTGGATTGAACGCGTGTACTTTCGGATCATGAGATCATTAATCACACATGCGACGATCATCTATCCGCGGAATCCCGCGAGGCGTGGTATTGCGAGCTTCGAGCTGTTACTCGTTGGCAGTGGAGGCTTTTGCGTTAGTCGTTTGTCGTTCTCCGGGCCATTCGCGTGCGGTGTCGTTAATAAGCTATGCTCCCGGTTGCCATGATCCTTATAACATGCAGACGCTGCTAGAGCCGGTACGTTCCCTTATCTCTCTGTCCCTATGACTGCGTTTCCCTTTTGGCCACTTGGTTAAAGCATACCACGCTGGTTATTTGACTTCGACATTGTACCCGGTGAGTAATTGAATTCCGAATAAGGTTCGGTCCAATTTTGGCACTGATTTACATTCGGAGGTTCCTGTCACCGGCACAGCAATTCGAGGACCTCTCGCGTCATGTGCGGCTTTTTATGTGCATACAGGATTTACAGCTTAAAGGCTTTTAATTAAAAACTGTCAATAGATTGGATGACTTTGATGAGGGTAGATAAAATTTCAATCAGCTTTTTGTAACTGGTATTATCTTGGCAAAAATAAATTTACAGTTTTTTACTTTTTGTGTAGTATTACGTGCACGCCGGCGTATTTATTTTAGAATTTTACTTACACACAACAAAAATTGTGAGATGCCAAACCCAAGTATGGTGTCAAAAACCGAATAAAAGTAAACGAACTGTTGTTAGTTTTATGCGATTTCCTAACGAAAATAATTGAAATGGCATTCTCAATGCCGTTGAGAATTCGGTTGTTAATTTACCGCACTGAGATAAAAAATTGTTGGGTACAACGAAATAGAGGTTGACTCAACCTCTCCGAGTTCTGTCGGACTTTCTTCGATTCAAATGTTTCATGTGGTTGAGACAACCACAGTGCATTTATTGTAACTCTAACATTGTTTTCTCTCAGACCATGCGCTTTCTAGCATCAATCTCTAATCAATAGATTGGAACTATTGACACGGTTGGTTCAACTACAATCAAATTTCAATTAACTTGACTATATGTCTGAGCGAATCTAAAATAATAAAGAAAATTATTTTTTAAATATTATTTTGTGCTTATTCAATCGAGTAATCCGGCATTTTTATTAGATATTACGTCTTCCTCTTCATGACGGTACATATTAATCGCTGAAAGAACATATTTAATTTTTTTTTACATTGACGAGAATCGAACCTGGAACCCTCCGGATGGTGTTGTTGCTCTGCGCTTTAGCTCACTCAGCTATTCAGATCGTATGATTCTACGATTTTTTTTGTCTATTTAAATATCGGTAACATGAAATATAAAATGAACTTAGCATAATACAGTCAGAACTTTATAGATTTTTATGGTTTCGTTTGGTGTAGTAAAATAAAAGCACATTCTGTTATTTTTTACGGCATTCGGTTATATCTAAGAGGGTAAATTGTATCGTTGTTGTCATCTATAAACATATTCGATGAAGTTGCTTGCTTCGTTGTTTGCGCGAATTATTTTGTTAGTATTTGGTTGGATGACCGTCTGACTGACCTCGGGGTCAGTACTAGTATGGGTACTAGTACTACCTGGCTATCTCTGGCTGTCAGTAGTTGGATAGGTGACCACCGCGATGATTGTAAAAATCATTACTCGTATCTTCAGAAACGGCTTCCACACAAACGGACGTGAGGTTGAGTCAACCTTATATTTCGTAGAAGACCGAGATTCTTCCAAAAGCATGAAACAGTTCTTCTAACCATTCCAATACAGTTGCTTCATACAAAACATTTTCCTGATTGGATGACACGCGGGATTGTCTGAGCCACTCTGATTGTCTGTGACACGCATATTAAGATCCGAAAAATTGTTGCCTTAACCCCTCCCGGGGTTAAGTCAATTGCACTGCCATTCGCTCAACAGCATCAACGTTCAGCCAAAACATTCTTATATTGACGTTTAATTACATGGGGTAGTTCTATGAAAAAATGCATTGTATTGCTTCGACGAATGGGTACTTTAGCTCAGAGAAATAGAGGTTCTATTTCTCCGAGCTAAAGTAATATTTGCCAACCACCGCGCGAGGTTGTCAGGATTTCAAGTTTTCTCGCAGTGCGATGTTCTATCGTTACCTTAAAGACATTTTATATAATTATTGCATAACTTGATTCAAGCTCTGCCAAATATTTGACAAAATATTTTGGCTTTGTAATGGAGTCAGAGTTTCATTTTTATTTGTTTATTTTTTAAATTTGACATTGAGGTGAAATTTTTCGGAATGGTTAATGCGATGAAATATTTAAGACTTCTTTGAATTAGAAAACAAATTAAAAAGTGCTAGCCTATGTAATTAAAAATAATGTTTAGGTACTATTTTAGTTACTAGAAAAAGATCTCACGTACACGGAAAAAAAATATTAGTTGCCATAACCAAGAAATGAGTTGACACAACCAATCGATTATTCTATTTATCTTACAACTCAAATGGTAATACCAACGATTCGAATGGTAATACCGACGTTTCGAATGATAATACCGACGATTCGAATGGTAGTCCCAACTATTCGAGTGGTAGTCCCAACGCACGATTGGATTAGTTAACCTAACTAATCTCGCGAGAACTAATCGTGAATAGTTGAGGTTACTATTCTATATGGTTGAGGCAACTAATTTTTTAGACATTGTGTACAGCAAATCGAAAACGTAGTTGCCACAACCAAACATTTCTTTCCGTATACAGTGTGAATAAAGTTATATGCTTTTGAATAATTATCCTCATTTTTGGACACTGGTCATGACACCATATTTACACGTAATATCATGAATCATTGAAAAAATTGGTTCCTTAAAAACTAAACTCTAAGAATACAAAACCTATTTAATTTTGAAATACAATTGATGTTCATATACGCAATTACAAAGATTATCCACGTTAAACCCTCATATAACAAAACCCTCAAATGACAAAATTTGTCCAGCAACCGTGCACAAAGTAGCATTATGACAGAAACGAGGATCACTTTTTAAATTCCTGTAACTTCTCGAAAACTATAGGTATTATGTTTTTTCAGTGTTAAAAATAATCACCAAAAGTTCCTACAAATTATATTAGGTCACGAAAAAAGAAAAATAGATTGCTCAGTCAACGATCCATGTTGAATATTCGATTATCAATTGAACAGTTCGAAGTGTTCATGTCCCCTTAAATAATATTCGCATGTCCGGCCATATGGGTCATTCCATACCAAGTGAGCCACCCAAATTTAGCATGGTCGCAAAAAGTCTTCATAAGTTTTTAAAAAGTTATTTGGAGTATTACTAACATTCATAAATAATTTCAAAATTCTAGCACCAATGGCTTTCCTAAAATTTAATAACGATTTTTTTTATTTCATTTTTTTCGATTCGCTGTATATTCAAAATTACCGATCGTACAAAAAATTTGTTCCTATATAAAATTTAAGTATTTGAATGTTCTTTTTAATAACATTTTTTCCATAGCCACTCAAAAAAAATGTCTGCGATTTTTTGACAAAGTAAAGTAATCATTTTTTTTCGTTGAGACAGATCATTCCGATGTGTCTTGAAATTTCGCAGAATTTCCATTATTATGCTTACAAACTACAGAAAAATTGGCGCGATGGCAAATAAATGGGCCACTTGGTATAGAATGACCCATATATGAAATCAAAAAATCTATTCATCTGTGCAGCACCGTCTAGCTCCGAAGTAGTAAAGGCTTCTCCGATCTCCCGATAAGTAGTAACAGCCGTGTCGGTAAGACAGAAATCTCAGTGATATCCACGGCTTTGAAATCCGCAGCTCGATCAGTACGACATCCAGGCAACTGTGTGAACTTACTGGCGGGAGAGACCAGACCTTTTCAAATCTTCACCCTTCACTGCAGACGGTATTAAACCGACAGAAGTTTCAATGCCTTACTTCGATAGTGCGCGACTATAGAGCCACGAGTAAGTTATAACTATATTTATATCCACTTAACTTCCATGCTTGAAGATGCAGAGATAAGGTAAAAATGCTCAGTTAAATTACCCCAAGAATCTTCACGATCGCACGCGTTCATTGTGTCCTACGCTATCAACAATAATAGTTACATGTACTTATCGTCGCTAATTACAGGACTACCCTGTGGTTAAAAAGATTGAGATATTTTTCTGGCGTGCAGCGAAGTACATCTTGAGTTATCTATAGACAAAAATGTACATGAAGTAATTAATTAAATATACAGCCTGTAGGTTCATTATCGATTTCACTTCACGGGATTTTACTAATGGATAGCATGTCCGAATTAATTAACCAATATTTCCGAATAGATTATGTGGTTCTAAGCATATTAGTCCATAATTTACAGTATAGCCACGGTTTGACACGTTCAATTACTTAAAATATTATTCTTTCATTACTCATGAAGTATTTTGTTAAATATTGTATTATTTTTGTTTTAGAGTAGCGAATAGATTTAATAAGTAATTAGAAAATTACTACGTTTGATTACTTTAGTTTCGGCGATTATATTTTGCGTTGAAATAAAAAATTGAAATGATTACTTTTTTTACCTAATACAAGGAGTTAGAACAATAGAGTGCCGTTCGAAAAGGGATAGCGAAAGATAAAACATGCGTTTCTAATAATTTCATACTATTGATCTACGATTTAATTAAAACGAATTATCTGATTATATTGAAAATTAACGAATTTATGATAAATATAAGATTCATTAAAATGTTTCTATGTAATAAAAATAATTGTTTGAATATCTGTTCAATTATGAACGTGACAATTTAAATTTAATTTAATTCAATTTATAAAGTAATTATGTGCACTGATAAATAAAATAATGCACAAGATATATTTTTACGTAAGAGAAAGTATTGCAATAAAAGAAATCAACTCTCAGATTTTTATGAAAATACATGTTTTGGATGTTCTAGGTTCCAGAAAAGGGTTTCACTCATTTTTACCTGTCTGTCCGTTGCTCTGTTTATCTGTATCACCCAAAAACACAATAACTTCAGTAAAAAGCTGTGGACTGCAGTGAAATGTGGTATGTGCTTTCTACATTTAAAATGTAGTTTTGGTATTGACATTCAATCTAAAATCTTCATTGCTTCTGATAATTTACCTAAGATATGAAAAAAGTAAAATAACATTTTTACTCATGTTTGAACCGCAAGCTAATTTATAACCCGCGTAGAAAAAAGTAGTATATTTGAGATTCTCGGCAGAATGTCGGTGAGAATCTAGCCGAGAATCTCGAAAATCTCACAGAAAATCTCTGTGAGAGTCAACGATGGTTCCTGCAGCATGCTTCTCTCAGAGATTCCTGAGATTCCGGAGAATCTAACGCAGATTCTATGCGAGATTGTCGAGAATCTATGCTTGCTTCTTACCGAGATTCTTTAGAAAAACTTTTATTTAAATTGTCATAATTTTTCCTAGTTCCTTTATGAGATTCCAGAGAATCTGTCGCAGATTCTAGAGAATCTATCCTAGCTTCTTACCGAGATTTTTTGGAAAAACTCTATTTTTAATTGGTACAATCTATCCTAGATTCTTTACGAGATTCCGGAGAATCTATCCTAGATTCTTCACGAGATTCCAGAGAATCTAACCCAGATCTTTTCCGAGATTATCGTTTAATTATCATGTAATGAATAAAAAAAGAAAAATAAAAATGATCAATTCCAAGGAAAAAATTAGTAAATAAGAAATGTGACAGAAATAAATTTTCTGGGCTAGATTCATGTTCGGTGGGTAAAGTTAACCGCCATAGTAAATGTAAGGCGAGTTTCGTTGGGTTCTAAATGGACGTACAGAATCTCGGATAGATTCTATACGTCTAGGACAGATTCTATAGATTCTACTTAGACTTATAGAATCTAGGATAGATTCTATAGATAACTTAGGATATATTCTGTATAGAACCCAAAGAAACTCACCTAAAATTTCCTATGGGGTCTAACTTTACTCACTGAACATAAATCTGGCCCAGAAAATTTATTTCTGTCACATTTCTTCTTTTTCAACTTTTTCCTTGGAGTTGATCATTTTTATTTTTATTTTTTCATTCATCATATGATAACTAAACGAGAATCTCGGAAAAGATCTGGGATAGATTCTGTTCGATTTCTCTAGACCTTTGCGAGAATCTGGAAATGAATCAACGATAGATTCTTTTCGCTTTCTCTAGACCTTTGAAAGAATTTGGAAAAGAATTAAGGGTAAATTCTATATGATTTTCCGAGACTCCTGTGAGAATCTCAAAAAGGATCTGGCATAGATTTTCTGACATCTCGTACAGAATCTGGAATAGATTCTCTGGAATCTCGTAAAGAATCCAGGATAGATTGTAAGAAGGAATTCTCTGGAATCTCAGGAATCTTTGAGAGAAGCATGCTGCGAGAACCATCGTTGACTCAAAAAGATTCTCTGTGTGATTCTCGAGATTCTCGGCTAGATTATCACCGAGATTCGTCCGAGAATCTCTTTGAGAATCTCAAATATACTACTTTTTTCTACGCGGGAAGTTATTATGCTTCGATCTGGCACATACAGATAGAATTTCCAGCAAAGGAGCAATAAACAAAAATATGTAATTCAGTACAGTGAAGCGTTTGATGTTATCTATTCTATCATTCACATAAAATGTGTGAAATCATCAACTATGAAAAATTTTTGTTAAGTGAAATGTGGTTTGTGTTATGCAACACAATAATTTAATAGACATGTGTCTACTAAACTAACTGATATTTACTACTATACTGATATTTAACTGTTTTCCATAAGAAATCTACTAATAATATAATAAACACACATCAAGTTGAATTTATAAATACTCATATACTGGTTTAAATCATTATCGGACATACAGCGAAAAGTTTGTCTTTTCAGTCATCCAAATATAAATTTTCAAATGGTTGGCTATGATAAAAATTCTATTGTATAGTATATTGATTGCGTTGCAGGCTTACTAAATTATTATCACTCTTACTAAAGGGTTTTTATTAACAAATCTGCTGAAAATGTTCACAGTAAACGTTAAATTCAAATAAAAAATTGCATAGGCAAACTTGAAAAAATAAATACTCATATTATCTCATCTTATAATAGCTTATATGGCTCCCATAACTTTTCATACGAAGCACAAATTATTCTGACCTGTTGAGAGTTCGTATTCATTACAACTATTAATATCTTTGATATTAAAATATAAAACAGAGGTGTAAAATCAACTTTCAAACAATCGCAGCGGAGACAGTAATACCACTAAACGAGGAAAAGCTTTGAGGTGTTAAGTCTGGTTCACGTTCCGTCAACTTGAGACTACTCTCGTTTAATTTATTGCCCAATATTACTTCGTTAAATTTCACTCGCGAAATAATGAACACGTAAAAGTCATGCATGTACAGGAGACGGTTTTTCCGAGTTTCTAATGTTTTCACACTCAGAAAAATAAGAGCCGGCTGTATCGGCACAAGTTTTCCGCACTTTCTACGTGCCCTCGTGCAAATGCGATAATTGATTTAGGATGAGCGGCTGAGGACAACATTGCTATAATTATTAACCCTTTATAAGTCACACTTCTATCCCCGCTCTTAGGCGATACCGGAGCAACGCGTGGCCCCACTTCGCGTCCGTTCGCCCCGTTTCGGTACGGTTTCGGGCATTGTGACTTATAAAGGGTTTATAGTATAATTAATTACAGGGTAATCAGCTACAGAATTGAAATTGAGGAATAAGCGGCGTGACGGCAAAAATATAAGCTATGAAAGTCAAATATACGTCGAAAAAAGAAAAAAAAAGGATCCCGCGTAGAAATCTAATGGGGATAAACTGGGTTGAACCTAGCGTCTAGCTAGTTTTTTCTATAAATTTTTTCTGTAGTGGGACTAGACATAATCTAGCCAGAATGAACTGTTCGGGTAGAAATTATCTTCGGGCCCTAGTTAGGGCGTTATCAGTCCGCCTGACTGCCCTGGTAGGACGCTTTCATGGCAACCTGATAGCGCCCTGAATCGAACTGTAACTGTGTCACATATGGCCCTGATCGGGCTGCCCGACCAGGCCATTATAAGGCTGCGCTGAGAATGCCTAATAACTTCCAAAGGCTGTATTTACATTCATTATAAATGATATTACAATTAATTATTAATTCCAGGGCATTATGTAGTAATATTAACAATAACATTCTATTAATATAGCGAGACGGTTTTTCCTAACACTATTCGAGAAGTGATGCACGCGGGATTTGAACCCAAGACCTACGGGACCTACCTATTTACCTAACTACCTAACCGAGCACGCTACCCACTATAGACCAAACCGACTATGTGGATATCTTATACTGTAATTCCATAATAGTTTATTTTACGATAACAGTACACTGAGAGAAAAAATTGTTGGGCACAACGAAATAGAGGTTGACTCAACCTCTCCGAGAGGTTATACACGGCGAATGGAACGAGGAGGTTGGGTCAAACTCACCAAACGGTTGTCGGACTTTCTTCGATTGAAACGTTTCATGTGGTTGAGATAACCAAAGTGCATTTATTGTAACATTGTTATCTACCATTGTTATCTGACATTGTTTTCTCTCAGACCATGCGCACTCTTGCATCAATCTCTAATCGATTGATTGGAAGTATTGATGCAGTTGGTTCAATTACACTCAAATTTCAATCAAGTTCATTATGTGTTTGAGTGAGTCTAAAATAATAAAGAAAATTAATTGAAAATTATTAATCGTGCTTATTCAATCGAGTAATCCTGCATATTAATTTGGTATTACGTCTTTCTCTTCAGGATGGTACATGTTAAACGCTGAAAAAGGATATTTAATTTTTTATTACATTGACGAGAATCGAAACTGCGATCCTCCGGATAATGTTGTTGGGCTGCGCTTTAGCTCACACGGCCATTCGGATCATATGATTCTAATTTCTTTTTGTATATTTGAATATCAGTAACATGAAATATAAAATGGAATTAGTATAATACAGTCAGAACTTGATAGACTTATATGATTGCGTTTGGTGCAGTAAAAATAAAAGCACTTTCTGTTATTTTTGACGGCACTCGGTTATATCGAAAAGAGTACATTGTATCGTTGTTGCCATTTATAAATATATTCGACGAAGTTGCTTGTTAGCCCGAATTAGTTTGTTAGTATTTGGGTGGATGACCGTCTCACTGACTGAGGGTCAGTACTAGGATGAGTGACCTGGCTGTCTCTGGCGGTCAGTAGTTGGATAGGTGACCATCGGGATGACTTTAAAGTCAATACTGGTATCTTCAGAAACAGTTTTCACACAAACAGACGTGAGATTGAGTCAACCTTATATTTCTTAGAAACCAGTTACACCGAGGTTCGTTCAAAAGCATGAAACAGTTCTCGTAACCATTCTGATACATTTGCTTTATAGAAATCATTTTCCTGATTGGAATGACATGCGTCATCGGCTCAACCACTCGTTACACGCGTTTTAAGTACCGAAAAATTGTTGCCTTAACCCCTCACGGGGTTCAGTCAACTGCACTATCATTCGCTCAACAGCATCAATGTTCAGCCAAAACATTGTTATGTTGACGCTTAATTGCATGAAGTAGTTGTCTCAAAGAAATGCATTGTATTGCCTCGACGAATGGTTCTTTGAGTCAACCTCTATTTCTTTGAGCCAAAGTAATATTTGCCAACCACCGCGCGACGTTGTCACGATTTAAAGTTTTCTCTCAGGGTAAGAGGAGTCATGCGAGAGGATGATATATGGAACCAATATTTAAAGCTGATTCTGCC
>OZ019969.1:23146644-23251644 GCA_963970395.1 Ephialtes manifestator
ACCAACAAACATAGAATGTCACTGAATTTACTATATAAACAGACAATATAGCGAGATTATGTTAAGAGTCATTATGAGGTTGCATTAAAAAACTGGATTACGCAAATCTCATTTAATGACTGAATAACCACTGATTGTATTAAGTTTATTAAAAAATAAAACTTGCTATGCATATAAATTGAAGCACACTCTATTATTATTTTTGTCTTATTTTTTGATATTTAATTTCACCAAGAGGCACATTATTTCACTTCATGTCCTTGGGAGCTTGAGAGTCAATTGCAAAGTAGCAAAAAATAAAAAAAACTTTAATAAATCTTATTACACTATAAAAATTATCAGGTATAGGAATAACGAAATCCTTCTTTTATTCATGAATGATAAAATAGTCTCATTAAAAATCGGGTATTATGCTACATGACGTTATTATAAGATTAGGATAGGAAAACGGGATAATTCACTAATCAAGAAAGCTTTCAAATAAAAAAGAACGACTGAATTTATTAAAACAGATTAAAACCATCATTGCATATAATAATAATATCACCACTTTTCACATCAGCAGATACAAAATCACTTTTTTTATCAATCTTCACATCAAATGATTGACTGGTATCAATACTACGAAAGACCCCCGAACCTCCGCAGACCTCCGAAGACCTCCGAATCTGAGTGAATATATAACCACTGAATGTCAAAAAATAATACAACAGTTTATTTATTACTTCTGTTTCTAATTCAATGTTTTAAAGTAATTTAAAAAAATTAATAATCTTATATAAAATAAAATGGGGATACCGATCGGTTAGGTTAGCAAAACATAGGATCCCGTCTGTGCAAAGCTAGGATCCCATCTGTGCGAAAAACGACTGAATTTTTAAAAATATTTCAGACAAGTTTCGAGACATAAATCACGATATCAGTGCACTGAAGAAAGGTACGAAGATCGTTTTGGTCTCAAACGAAATATTTTTTGCTGCAGTATCTTATTATATCTAAAAAAATCTTCAAAGCACTATCATTTGATCAATATAACATAAAAATAGTGGCTAAAATGAGTTGCTTCGAGTAAGAGATACTGCGGCAGCGTCTTGTCAGTCGGTAAGTAGATAGGTAAATGTACTTGTCTCAAGACGCTGCCGCGTCTCTTTTTTTTCAAGCCTACACGCATGGAGGATAGAGTAAAGGAGACCGAACGTAGTGCTGAGCGGATGGTCGATGAAATGGGCCAAAATTATTTCAGCTTTCGCCGATAGAGGCGCAGCGTACGATTAGATCCCAGAGAGCGGGCATTTTGAACAGAGCATTCTTCTACGTTCGTACTTACGCGATCATACTCGAATACATTAAGTTTACACGTAATTACGGATTGACTAATTATTGGATTCTGTCCTACTATCACCTGGAGGCGCTTTAAGGATTGTTTAATTGTGCGTTTCGTCGAAAACCGTCGTATCATAGGGGGCGAGAGGTATAGCAGCATCTGTACGCGAAAAGTATAAACAAGTTATTTTAGTTTGTTCAGATTGCAAGGCGATTCTTGCCAGTAGAGCTAGCACTTTCTCGGTTATTCGAAAAATCCGAATAATCCGGATCTGGCGGATCTGACACTTCAAATTCGAATATTCGGTTTACCGGAAACTACCCGGAGTCGATCAAGGTTCGGGTAGTTCGGGTCGTTCGGGTAGTCCGGGTAGCCCGGGTAGTTGAGGTCGTCCGGATCGTTCGGGTAGTCCGGGTACTTCGAGTAGTCCGGATAGTTCGGGTAGTTCGGGTAGTTCGGGTAGTCCAAGTTATTTAAGCAGTACAAGAAATTCGGGTAGCTCGGGTAGTCCGAATAGTTCGGATACTCCGGGTAGTCCGAGTACTCTATTTATCTCGATGTAAATGAACATATGGGCCATTCTAAACCAATTTGTCCAGCCTCCAACCCTGACTAACGACGATTGCATTTACGAATTTCTTTTTAACATTCACTAGAGTATTTACGCTATAAATTTTCAGAAAATGGTGTGCATTATTATGCACCCATAATTTTTTGAAAATTTATACTGACAAAGAGAAAACCAAAAAAATATTTTAGAATGCTCATATTTATTCAGCATATGGAAAATATCGAAAAATGTTGTATATGAAACTTCTTTATTTCGAAGTACACTATGATGTGAGATTATTGTGAAAATGATCTATCAATTCCAAATCATGTTTTTTTACACAAATAAACATAAAAATCAAATTTTATTAATATTGCACCATTTTTATTATCTTCAAAAAAATCTAAAGCAATTCGCCTCGCAAATATGAATATTTTTAAGAGTAATCAAGGAGTGGGATGAGTGTTCTGTTTTTTTTAAATGAATTATTCAAAACTATGGGTTTTTTTCTGAGCTTTTCATGAAATGTTTGGTCTCTGTATCTGAATACGACTGAATGACTTCGCACTGATATTATTTTGGTTTAAATTACTTTATCATTTTTTTGGTGTAATATTCATGCTATGCTATTCATTACAATGGTTGGAACGGGTAACGGATAGAAAAAAGCAGTAGGTCAGTCAGTTTTTAATCAGTTTTAATCAGTTTTTAATGAAAAGCAAAATTTAAAATTTTTTCTTGTTGTAATTTTACAGTAATGTGCTTCGCGAATTTTCAGAACGTCAAAAATCTGTTTTCGCGAAATTGACTAAGCTCTGAAATGAATTGTTCATTATTCGTTTCCTGTCTCTCTCATACTCCTAGATCTTTCAAACCGAGTTAGGCTCAGCAAAATTTGTAACAAAGCATGCCCTTCGCGTGCCCTCTATCTACGATACTTAAGATTCACACTCACGCTATCCCCTCCCGTACTCCAGTCATCTCTTTCTCCCATATCTCGACCACTTGACACAATAGAAATATCAGAGTAGATGCAGAATACGATTTTACGCGGACGTGTTCAGATTGTTTAGAAAATTTTTGCAATTATGCCGCGGCGAAAGAGTTGGGTGTGGAAACACTTTGAGCGTTCGGAACATGGCACCGAAGCCACCTGTAAACTTTGCAATGAAGTTTTATAATCAAAAGGCTCAACATCTTCATTAAACCGACATCTTGTGTCTATTCATGGGTACACGGCCGAGCTGAATGAAGACATTGGAAACGCTCCAAAACGCAGGTACGATACTATTATGTTATTTAATTACGCTTTGTTTAGATTATGATAATTATCTATAAAAAATCAAAGTGGTACTCTTTGATGATCTCGTTTTTGCTTCCTCATAGAGGAAGCTTTGTTTTCGCAAACATTTTTTTTTTTCGAGATTTTCATGTTAGAACGTTCAAAATAGCCTGAAAAATAAAATAGTTGTGCGTGCGTGCGTGTGCGTGTGTGTGTGTATGTGTGTGTGTAAAGTATTCGACCGAATCAGCTTAAATTTAAACAACATATACAGTACTGGCTAATCTTCAATTGGTATAAATTTAACAAAAAACGCTTAACGCATTTCATTTTTATAAGAATTTAGAAATTTTGAAAAAAGTACATAAATGCTCGAGCTCGAACGAATTTTTTGCTATCGGGCTGAAACCGTTTTAAAATTGAACAAAGTGATACGACCTTCGGTATTGAATACCAAACCTTGACCTTTGGTTTTTTTTTTGTAAATTGTTTTCTATTTTAAAATGTCTAAAAAATTATCCTCTTTGTAAATATTTTTTTATGCTAAAAATTCTAAATTTTTTGTTATTGTGAATACTTTTTTTATTTAAAAAATTCCCCTGGCAAGCTGTGTCACCGGTGTGTTAACCGAAAATAATCCAAGTTAACCGACTTTTTAACCGAGAAAAGATAAGTCTCGATTAGCCCCCTGTTTCACCGGCTTTAACTGACATTTTAACCAATTAAAAACTTTTCGAACGGTTAAATTGTCAGTTAAAATCGGTTGAATTCACCAAACAAAATTGATTTTAAAAAAATTCGGTTAAAATGTTGGTTACACCACTAATGTTGGTTAAGGGGCGGGAGTCAGGTAAAAATAATTAACTTTGTAAATTCAATATCATCCAAATTCTCTTGCATATAAAAATGATCAATGAACTATATTGTTGGTACTCGATGAAAGGATTTTTTACTGCCATCTTACTGACTTGCGTATGCCTTTCCATATTATCTTAAGCAAAGGTCTTAGGTTTTCCACTCTGCGCGTGATTCAGACCAAACTGCTAGGCAGATTGGGCTAGTTCATGTCTCATTTTCTTCTTCATAAAAAGATACACCGGCTAAATGGAGCGAAATATTTTTTTTTCATTCTGAAAGCAAAATTAATAACTGATTTAGAAAATAGCATAAAATTTATTTAGTAATAATTATGTCACTTGAAAAATATTACCTTTTATTAACTTTTGCTCCATTTAGCCGTCGTATCTTTTCATGAAGAAGAAAATGAGACGTCAACGAGCCCAATCTGCCTAGCAGTTTGGTCTGAATCACGCGCAGAATAGGTTTAAAACCAAGTTTTGGCAAATGGCATCTAAAGCTTACCACTCAGATAAAAATGTTTATGCTGTTTTCACCTTTGGGGCACTCAAAAAAATCATTTAAAAACAGGTGTATTGCAGAAATCGGCCATTTTTTCGCATTCAGGTCTAAGATTTTGCAGGTTCAGAGGGTATACTTAACTAAACGAAACTGCCGAAGAGAAAAAAAAAAAAAAATATTTGATTTTTTTTTTTCAACACCCTTAATTATTTTCTGTGAACAAAAAATCGGCCATAATCTCTGCATATAACAAAAAGAAATAAATAAAATAATTTAAAATTCAAATATAATATTCTGGTAATTTTTACGACTTTTGAGAAAATTAAATATGAATGGTACCGTAGAAACTTAACCATTTTTGCGAATTCCGGCTTATAACTTTACTAATAGATAGATTACATGGAAATAAATGTTTTCACAGAAAAAAAAAAATAATCGATTTTTTTTAATTTTTGACCTGACTCCCCCCCCCTTAATTCGCCACTAAAAATCGCTTAAAAAACGCTGTTGAAACACTGGTTAAAAAGTTGGTGACACATCTTGCTAGGTTCGTAAAAAACGAAAAATTCAAATTCCTATAGAATCCGAACAATTCCATCGATCTCTACTAAGTTATGTTTTTAGCATCACTGAATATTATTCCGTTTACGTACAAAATTTGAGCTCGGTAGTTTATGTTTTGCAAAAGTTAATGCAACAACTTAATTTTTTCGAAAGTTTCAAAACTCCATAAGATCCGAACCGTCTTTCCGATTTCGGCCAAATTCAATCCAGAACAACAATAAATGTACCTGTAATCATGACGATCTATTTAATGAAATATCAAAAGTTGTATGAAAGCTCGAGCATTCATGTATTTTTTAGAAGATGGAAAAATGCTATAAAATCTAAATTTCTGCATACATTTTGTCAAAGATTGCAACAGTCAAAGTCGAACTGCTACTTCACTGGTGTGCCAAATTTTAGCTTAATCGGTTGAACGATTGTTGCGTTATAGATGATCCAAATTTCGGACACACATACGCACATATCTACGAACTATTTTTTCTAAACCATTAATCTCGATGTGTTGGACCATTTTGAGTGTCCCGACATGAAAATCTCGAGAAAATATATTTCATGAAACCAAAGCTTCCTTTATGAGAAAGTAAAATGTGAAAAATAAAATAAAGTTATACATATACAAATATCGTCCTTACAGGTGTATCGAGATAACTGATAGCAGAGATGCAATGGATATCTCGACGGACGATTCGGTAATGGGCGAAAGGCCTTCAACATCCGATCAATGGGTACAATCCACTGCGAGGAGCACTATGGAAGTTGAGCTTACAGATGAATCCAATGACTCGATAGTGCTAAGTCGACCGTCGTTTTCAATGAGTAAACGAACTGCCCTATCGACAATAATAAGCGACGCAGTACACGATGCCAGCAATGTATCAACATCTGCAACTTATCGTGGACGTGTTCGCTCTGTTGCGGCTGGTGCTCGTGCAGATCGTCCTTGCAATCGGGACCGAACTGAACTGATCAACCAAGCTTTGACGAAGCTGATCGTGGTCGATATGTTACCCCTCTCATTCGTTGCCGGAAGCGGTTTTCGTGATTTTATGGCTACCGTCGAACCTAATTTCCGAGCCCCTTGCGTACAGACCGTAAAAAATCGTTTAGTTTATCTCTACGAGCGAGTAGCAGAGAAAATTGCTGCCGAGTTATCTGCCGTTTCATCTGTCGCATGGATATCGGATTGCTGGTCGTCCCGAAGTCACGAATCATACGTAACGGTGACGACGCACTTCTTGAGTCAGAGCTGGGTACCAAGATCTTTCGTGCTCGCAACCGAGGAAATGGCCGAGAGGCATACGGCAATAAATTTGGCGGCAAAGCTCCAAGGTCTGATGAGCAGTTGGAAGTTAAATGGCAAAGTTTCCACTGTTGTTACAGACAACGCCCAAAACGCGAAAAATTCTGTAAGAGACCTCGAGCATCTTTTGATCCATGATGGAGTTACTTGTGCGGCACATAGTCTCCAATTATGTATTACGAAGGCTCTAAAGTTGGACCTAGTAGCAAGACTTTGCGATAAGGCCTCTAAAGTTGTTGCACACTTTCGGCACTCAAACATTGCCACTTCAGCTCTCGAGCGGAGTCAAGAACAGTTGGGGTTGCCAAAGCTGAAAATGGTTCAGAGCTGTAGTACGAGATGGGACAGCACGTATGCAATGCTTGATAGATTGCTTACCAATAGGAGTCCACTATCTAATGTGCTCTCAGATCGAAGCGTTACTACGTAAGTGACGGCAGAACGATTGGAGATTTCGGTGCGTGAATGGTCAGCAATGGAGAATCTGCAAAAAATTTTGAAACCATTGCAGGTAGCGACCACGGTCTTGTGCGCTGGTACCCACGCTCCAATTTCTATTGTACGGCCTATTATGTACAGTTTGCACGACAACCACTTAAAGAAATTGCGTGAGGATGACGAAGGCATCGATCTCATAAAGGCAACCTTACGCGACGAGATAATGGCACGTTTTCACTTGCAATACGATTTTTCCGTGGGGGTAAATGCGAGACAAATCGCAAGTTTTCTTGATCCGAGGTATAAGGACTTGATGGTGGAGGCTTCAGAGGCGCGAATAGACATCAGATCAGCAGTGCGAGATCTTTTGGGCGCCAGTGATCTTGTGGACGAAGCTCAAGAAAAAAGTGACAGAACAGCGATGGATTTCTTGTTCCAAGTTGCTCCAAAGCGCAATAATAGTATCGCACAGTTCGACATGTATTTAGGTGAACCACAAGTTTGTCACAATATGAACCCATTCGAATGGTGGGCGACTCGCGAGAAACGGTACCCTGCACTAGCCGATCTCGCAAGAAAATATTTATGCATACCTGCAACGTCGGCAAGCTCGGAGAGAGTGTTCTCCACAGCAGGAAATATTATCTCTCCAAAACGAAGCTGCTTACTACCCGAGAATGTGAATCTTCTGGTATTTTTATATCAAAACCAACAGCTTTTGTAACCAACTTCGTCAGTGATAATCACACTGTTAAACAAATCTGTATTAAAAATAATACAAAAGTGTTGGAAGTTTTTTTGCAGATACCGTATATGAAATTTTGTATATATGTGTATATGAAAAATCATAACATTTAGAGGAATATTAAAATTCAACGTTATTAAGTTTTAACGTCAATATGACCATATGCATAAACTGTGCATTAAATTTCATAAACATGTATGATGAATTTTCATATGAGCGGTATCTGAAAACTCAAGCACATATGTGTTGGAAATTTAAAGTGGACATAAAAACAATTTTAAAAAATAGAAATATTATTCGGACATTATTTTTTCAAACAAATTATGTCATCAGAAATTGTTGGGTATTGGTTTTCGCCACAGAAAATTTTTCGATTACACCTACGACCTACCTACCTAAGTACCTAACAACGCACTCACGCTACCAACTACGCTATCAACGACTTAGTAATTTTGGATATCTAAATGTCATAAGAGTTGTATAACTATTATTCTCTCAAGCATACTTATAATTGACATAACAAAATATTCAATTGATTGCAATCAGAGCACGAAGTGGGTTGGAAATATTTTCAAGTGAACATAATTTTTGGACGAACGGAATCTTTTTCTCACCAGGAAGCTCAGGTATCCGGATTTTCGAAAAAATTATATCCACAGACCTGTGAAGTTCTAGCAACAAACATAAATCAAACATAAATTTGCCGCAATACCAGCGCGAGATGCTCCAGTGTTAAAAAAAATCGATTTTGGAAATCTCGACTAACTTATCAGAAGTCGATGCTAAGTAATAAGTGTTAGCGATCTAGTACGGGGTGTTTTTCGTTATCGGAAAATGTGTATTAAATTTCAAATCAGTCACTAAAAATCCAAAAAATTCATGTTGATTTTCATGTAATAATATAGTAATGATTGATTTAGTAACCATGTGTTATAATTTTATATCACCGGATTGGTAAAATCCATACACGCATATTAAATTTACTGTGCAACTATATTAATGTTTATTTTCTATACCGAGTTTTGTAAATTTCTCACACGTTTGTGTCGCAACAACACAAACATTTTGCAAAAAGTAGTACACCTATGTGGACAAAACTGCAAATACTTTGACGGGTATTTTTCAACATTAGTAACTGAAATTTTGATAACTTTGGTCTTAAATTTGATGCGACAATTTGTATTAAATTTCAAATCGGGCACTAAAAGTTCTAAAATGCATATTGATTTTCATGTACTGATTTAGTAATTATTGATTTAATAATCATGTATTGTAATTTTCTACCACCGGATTATCGAAATCCATTGATCTGTATTAAATTTATTATGCAAACATATTAATTTCGATTTCCTATACCAAGTGTTACAAAATTCATACACGTTTGTATAGGAAAAACTCGAAAATTTTTTACAGTGCATACTCGCTTTTGTTGCTGTGACTTTATTATACCAAGAAAAAAGATTTCATTGAATCCGAAGAAATAGGTGCATTGTATTTTTTTTTCATTGATTTCCATTAAATTTTTTCTTTTTCGCTTTCGAACATTGCATTGATTCAAACAGACGGTTTACTTAATTTGAAAAAGGGGTTTTCTTTATTCAAAGAAACAATATATTAGATGAGCGAAAAACTGACAAAAATAAATAGCCGCGTGCCAATGTTGGTTTCAATAAGTGATATAAACTGATTTCTGTAACGTTTCTACAGTCAGTACGTCATGGAAAAACATTTTTTTAACTAACCTCTAGTGTGCTTTCAATACTTTAGCGACGTATTATTTTATAGTTTACTTTTCGCTTTTTGTATCTCGAAGACAATTTCTTTAGAATCAATG
Source organism: Ephialtes manifestator (assembly GCA_963970395.1). Taxonomy (NCBI): domain Eukaryota; kingdom Metazoa; phylum Arthropoda; class Insecta; order Hymenoptera; family Ichneumonidae; genus Ephialtes; species Ephialtes manifestator. Next base: position 23,156,044 of record OZ019969.1, read on the forward strand.
AAAAACGTTTCATTGGTTTATAGAAATATTTCCTCGATTCAATGTCACTACTTTTCATTGAGTTTAAAATCACTTAAAGAAAATGATAGTATGGAAACTCAAGTATATATTTTTATGGGCAAAGATTTCCGTGAATCAACGAAAATAAATTTCGCTGTGTAATACTTTATTAACTTTCTAATACAATGCTGATAATTGTGACGTAATTGTAACGTTTTTTAAAAAATTAATCGTGGAAAAATTGACGAACTATCAAATACCTGAACTACCCGTATTGAACTACCCGGATACCCGAACTACCCGGATATCCGGACTACGCAGATACCCGAATTACCCGAACTACTCGAACTACCCGAACTACTCGAACTACCCGAACTACACGAACTACTCGAACTACCCGAATTGTCGCAATCTCCGAAACTACCCGAACTACCCGAACTACCCGGATACCCGAGGTATCCGGTCTCGAACTTCGAATCGATGAGGTTCGAATAGTTCGAATATCCTGATTTGTGAGTTACCCGAATTAAAGTGGAAGCCCTAATTGCCAGTTTTTAAGTCGGTAGGTGATGCTAACTGTCCAAATTCCATAACAGAAATTATATCAGATAAACGATATCGAGTAACTGAACATTTAACGTAAAGCGACGCGGCGGCGAAGCGCGTAGATACAAGCTTCGTATTCGGAAGGTTCGCGGATCGATTCTTTCCTCATGCATTTTTTTTTATCAAGAATGTATAATTATTGTAACTAATTAAGTAAATTTTGGGTTGATTAAAACATGAACTGGAAACTGAAAAATAAAAGGTGGACATTCCGACACTTTAAAACGGTATTTCCTCTAAAAAAAAAAAAATAAATAAATGCTTACATAAAGATTTGATCCGTCAACCTTACGGTCACGAACGCCCTTACTCAACGCGTTTCGCTATCGAGTCACTTTGGTATCGTTAATCAGTAATTCAATATCGTTTATCTGTACCAAAATGTTGTTTAACAATTGTAAGTATATAAATTACTTGCCGCTAGCTATGAAACAAAATAAAAATAAAAGGATATTTCGATACTTTAAAACGGTATTTGCTCTAATTAAAAAAAAAAAAAAATTCTTGCATAAAGATTTGATCCGTGAACTTCACGGACACGAACGCCCTTACTCAACGCGCTTCGCTATCGAGTTACTTTGGAATCTCTAATCAGAAATTGAATATCGTTTATCGACCAAGCGCTAACTTCACCGTGGAACTCAACGATGGGAGCGACGCTTGTAGTGACAACTGGAACTAAAACGTAGGCCCGTTTCGTAGACCAAAATTCTAGACCTCGCGCCATAAGCGTTCGATCTCCTTTACTCTAGTCTCCATGCCTACACGGAAAGAAAAGCTTGGTTGAAACAACCAAGTGCTATGGTTATATATGCGCCAGACAATTAATTGGTTAGACCGACCAATTTCTTGGTTAGGCTAAGTAATTTGTTAGGTGACAATTTCTTGGTTGGTCTAACCAAGTGACTTGGTAAGCTAACCAAGTGACTTGGTTAGACCAACCAAGAAATTGGTCACCTAACAAATTACTTGGTTAGTCTAACCAATTAATTGTCTGGCGCATATATAACCATAGCACTTGGTAGTTCCAACCAAGCCTTTTTTTCCGTGTAGGATTGGCTCGTTCCGGGGTGGACCTGTGCCACTCTCTTCAGCCGCGTCTCTTGATCTAGCATACACGTATATGTAGATGCCGAGGCCATCTAGTGTCAATCTAGTTTTACTTGAATATTTGTATTTGGCGCTACCTACGTAGAGGTGTTACGTCCCGGAGCGGTTGGTGGATGTAGCTTCTCTCCTATTGGTCATCCACGACCGCTCGCTCGTTGTGGATTCGCTGCTGAATTAACTATAGAAATAGAGCAATGGGACCGGGAACTTTTAAATGATCAACACTGTCTTCGAATGTACTTTCACTGATTTTACTGTTTATTAAAAACGCAATATAAGACAAAACTTAATTATTTTACGAAACTAACTTGTACACAAACTTATAACTGCTGCTATCGCACGAACGTTGGAATTCGGAAATATGCGCGAACAGCAAAAATAGCAAACCACGCGTTACTCGAATAAAACGATCTTTATCCGTTGCTGGTTGCTCTCGAACTAACTCTCAAAAATCAGCGTGTACGCTTCCAAAGTCCTTCGTTGCTAAAAAGGAGGAAAATAAGAAAAATGGGGGAGAGGATGGAAAGTTCCGCGGCAAAATCTCAGTGTAGGACCCAAGTAGGCGAAAGGGTCTGTCTCTGGTCAGCACGTGTGGTTGACAAAAAGCAGGCCCGTTCGACGACGTTAACCAGGCTCGCGCGGAGACGCTGATCAGGCGTGTGCACTCTTGAGTTTTATTGCTAGAAAACCCTGGGAACGAGGCTTCATTTTTGGGTGATTTATGAAGAACGTGCTCAAACATAAATACAATGTTATACAGGAAACTGTACGTTAAATTATGTGAGCTGAGGAGAAAGTTGTAGCTGAGGCATGCTGAGTTAATTTAAAAGTGATTAGCGCTGCGCGAGTACTTAATAACAGCGTTCTACTATACCAGGAGACTCCCGGTAATGTAGCTTATGATAAAATCCGATATAGTGATGACGCTCTATACCTCAGCTCATCACAGGGGCTAGACAGAAAACATGAGCCGCCGTGAGCGGCGCACACATCGCCGCCAAACCTGATCTGACCGCGATAGTGTGAGACTGCGCGTCGTATCACGCTGCCTAGTGTGGGCCGTCGCTGGTAACCGAGAAGTCAAGTTCTGTTTACATGTATTTAAATCGATGACCGACATTCGACAATCCAACATTTTAGTGCAGTGCGCAGAATTATGGAGCAGGAAACAAAGCGATTAGTTAATCGAAGCCGGGTACAACGACATCGTACAGTGAAAGCCGAATTCCGATCCGTAGACGTTAACAAAGTTAACGCCGCAATGCGCGTCGTTTACGCGGCACCGTGCGTGTTTTCAGCGGAAACGCGGGCGTTTTCCGATACAGGGAGATTCCGATACAGCGTCTAGTCGTGACACACTGCGCAGCGAGTTATTATTATGAAGGCAACATTAATTTCTTTTTTAATTTGGCGTCGAGTCGCTACCGCGACTCTTGATGTAGAGTGGCATGTGCATGTTCGTGAAAGGTACCAAAAAATATGTTCTAGAGGACTACGATTTTTGTTTGTTTTGTACGACGCGAAAGAATTTATATTTTTTAGTTTTTGGCGATAGGCCTTATCGAGATATTTGATTATTATTGAAAAAGTGATGTAGGATAATTATAAATGAATAGTGACGAAGCCCGTTCAACCAAGTGAGAAAAATAACTTTGTTTACACTAACAGGCTCACATAGTTAAAGAGTACTCTCAGAGTCGTTTTCTCGTGAAACAACGTTTAGCGGGGATTCCTTTTATAGCCGAGCAAAAATGTCTGCCTCCATTCATGGCGTCTCGACGACGACTAGGGCCCAGGCTGTTCCGTCCGCCGAGCAGCTTCCCAACTCCCTCTCCTCGGGAAGGGGTAGACGGTGCTGCCGCTGAGCGCGCCCGATTCAAAAAATAGTTTCCTCACATTCGGCCTCTCCTGATAATGAACTGTCCTCAGTTCTCAAATCCTCAAGTCATCAGGTTGGCATCGGTACCTGGTGCTGGAAAATTCATGACACCCCTCCAATGAGACTCCATCTCAATGCGAGCGTCACCAAACAAATCTACAAGTGGAAACTACTTCCTTTCCTAACTACTAGTGGTCCCAGCCTACGCCAACGAACTCCACTATACGAGCTTGACCACCAAAAGCTCGCTCCACATGAGTACTTGACTTGGCTGAATGGTCCATTGCCCTGTCATGTTAGGATTCCTCATATACATCAACTCTGACCAGGAGTCATGGCTAGAGCAAATCCTTACCAACCCAGGCAATCTTTTAATGAAATTGTTAGTAATAGAGTATAGTGAAAGGATAGCATAGAGAGGAGTGGCATAGAAAAGTTTTTTTTTTCAAGCAATTTTGTTGGCATGCATAGCAAAGGGTAGAGGCGGTACGGAAGAGGGGAAAATTAAAAAAGAATTTTAAATCTCAATTCTCAAGTCTCAAAAAAGGCTTTAAGATAAATCGTGTCACACGAACGGACTGCCCGACAACTTCTGGTAGCCGCAAATAGAAACTGTACCTTTCGTTTACTCGAGAGCGTCGAACGTTATCCATTTCTTTAGGCTGTCTACTGAGATTACACTCCTTTGACCCTTGGCCTTCTTGAGATCCCTTAAATCTTCGACTTCGTAGCGGTCAGTGGGTAACACCGCTGTAACTCTGAAGGGTCCCTTCCATTTGGCTGCCAGTTTCTTACTCTGTCCAGTGGCAACTGGTCTTGAGTTCACCATCATGACATATCCGACTGAGTACTGCGGTGGCTTAAACCTCCGCGCATCAAACCTGGTCTTTTGCTGGGCTTCTTCAGCATCCGTTGAACGTTTCGTTTCTTTGCGCAGTTCGTTTAGATCTACTTGATCGAGAGTAGTTTGGATTTCATTAAGTAGCACAGCATCTGCGGAACTACGAGGTTTGTACCCGTAAAGAAGCTGTGCCGGACTTTTCTGTGTCGTGCGATTTGTAGCACTATTAATACCGCTCTGCACCCTTTTTAGCTCATTATCCCAAGAGTCCTCGGGTGCTCCTGCAGTGGTGGCTGCTAGAGAGTTCAGAACTGTCCGATTTAGACGTTCACATTGACCATTTGCCCTAGGGGTAGCAACAGCATTCAGCACGTGCTTTATGCCATACTCTCGACAAAATGCTGCGAAGCTGTGCGACGTGAAACAACTTCCCCTATCGCTGATGATACGTGTTGGGACTCCAAAGATTGCGAACAGCTGATCGAGGGCCTTGATTACCCATTTGGTGTTTGTATCGCGGACGGGCTCGAGAATACAGAACTTGGTAAATCCGTCTATGATTGTCAATATTTGTGTATTCTTCCGCCTTGAGCGTATGAAAGGACCTAAATGGTCCAAGTGCATGGTATGAAACGGAATGGCAACCTTTTCAATGGAGTGCAAGCACCCTGGCTTACGACCGGACGCGGATTTGTAATAGAGACAGTTTAAACAGGCTCGTACGTACTTAGTAACGAATTTACGCATTCCCTTAAACCAATAATTCTCGTTGACCTTTTCGAGGGTTTTTTCAACGGCGAAGTGGCCCTGATCATCGTGACACATTTTAACAATATTGAAGCGTGACGCGCGTGGAACTAACCATTTATTACCCGTGTCGGTTCTCCGAAATACTATACCGCCCTTAATATCGTACTTATCAAAGTACTGCTTTGTATCAGCTTGCATGTCTCCCGATTCCAAGATTTGACGTATTACGTCGATATCTGGATCCTGTAACTGTGCAACCTTGATCTGTAATATCGATCGCCAAACATTCGACCGGATTGCGACTTAGATAGTCGACATGTGCCGCTTGGGCGCCCGGGCGATAGATGATCTCGAAATTATAGTCTTGCATGTAGACCCACCATCTAGCGACGCGAGGCTGTATATCTCTTTTTGTAAGCGTCGCTCGAATTGCGCTACAATCTGTGACTATTGTGAACTTGACACCCAAAAGATAAACTCGAAACGCCTTAAGCGCCTCTATTACTGCTAGAGTTTCTAAGTCGTACGAATGGTACTTTTGTTTTTCAATCGATGTCTTGCGGCTATAATAAGCTAGCTACTACTTTCTTCCCTTGATCTGGTTTCTGAATGAGCATCGCTCCCAATCCGATCGAACTCGCATCGGTATGCACTTCGGTTACGAGCTCGGGATTGAATATCGCTAGGATTGGTCTTTTACAGAGTATTTGTCTTACCTCGTCTAATACTTTCGTATGAGCTAAGGTCCAAACCCAAGATACATTTTTGCGTAACAGGTTAGTCAGTGGAACCACTTTCTTCGCGAAATTAGGTATGAACTTACGAAAGTAACCTGCCAAGCCTAAGAATTGCCGTACCGGTTTGACACTCGTAGGAATAGGGGCTTTCAAGACTGCTTCGATTTTACGAGTTCCTGGACGTACTCCCTCCGCAGATATTTTCCTCCCAAGATATTCGATTTTTATCTGGAAGAACTTACACTTCCCGAGGTTAAGGGTGAGATTGTGGCTCTTTAGTTTCTCTAAAACCAATTCTAAATTCGTAAAACCCTCTTCGATATCACGGGACGGGATAAGAATATCGTCCATATATACAAGGGCACGACCGAATCGTAAGTCACCCAAGGTCTTGTTTATCGCCCTTTGGAAAACCGATGGGGCATTGGCTAGCCCAAATGGCATTCGTAAAAACTCAAATTGTCCATCGGGAGTAATGAAGGCGGTCTTTTCAATCGACTCGGGGTGCATCGGGATCTGATAGAATCCGGACTTAAGATCGAGAGAAGTGAAAAGCGTTTTTCCCCCTAATTGGTCGATTTGGTCATCGATTCGCGGTAGGGGGTATTTATCGCGTTTGGTGATCTTAATTAGCGCCCTAAAGTCTATACACATGCGAGTTTTACCGTTTTCCTTAGAATTAAAAATAGCGGGACTGGCATAAGGAGAATGACTTTCGCGTACAATTTTGTTCTTTTCAAGGTCCGCGATGATTTCTTTTATCTTTTCGCGTTCCGACAGAGATGTGTAATAAGGTCGATGATATACCGGTTTATCGTTTAACAACTCAATTGTCATTTCCGCGACATTAGTCTTCCCTAGCTCCGCGGTATTAAACGACACATTCCCTCTATATCGGTTGAGAAGTGATAATAACCGTTCTTGATTTCCTGCTTGGGGACCTGTGAATGGAATATCTTCTGCTTTTATCGGTCTTCTGTTGACCACGTCTATCTCGTTGATACTATGTGGCTCCTTATTTCCGTCGTTTATTCTAATGATTGTCAACTCATTAGCTCCAATGACTGCTCTCGTATCCGAGACCGCGAGGATATTCCTTCCTATTAATATATCTCGGGAGAGCTGATCGTCTCATACCACATATATTTCGACTTCAAAAGGAACGCCGTCGATCAGAATACTGATTTGCGAACGGCCAAGAGGTATAGATACCGATGAATTGAACGCGGACAGCGGCCTAACTGACGGAAGTAGGGTTAGGTTTAACGCGACGGCTACACTTTGCCGCATCACCGAGCAATCACTTCCCATATCGATCATACATTCTCTGTCTACCCCGTTGACACGACAAACTTTTACCGGCTTTTGTACTTCGGTTATTGTACAGACCGCCAATGGCTGCCGCGAATCTTTGTCGGCTAGTCATGCTGGCTTCATGAAAGTTTTCGACTTTTTAAAACATCGATCTTCTGAATGGCCCGGTATACCGCAATATTGACATTTCGGCCTATTCTCCTTCGAACTTTGGACGAAACTCGATTTTTCCGCAGTTATTTGTTTCTTGTCGGGACATTTTGATTTAATGTGCCCCGGTTTTCCGCAAAGATAACACAGCCCTTTTTCCTTTCGTCTATTTTTTTTCCAATATGTGATCGCGTATGGGTTGGCTCTTACCCCCTCTTTTACCTTTGAAAGCGTATTAGCGAAAACGCCCAGGCACCCGGTCAATTCCGAAAGTGTTTTACACCGAGCCGCCAAAACTGTTCGACGAATGCCTTCGTCGTGGATCCCTTGAGCTACCGCGTCAACTATCTGAGATTCCGAGAAATCCAATTTAAGTTTATTCAGTTTACCCATTTTGACAAAACAATAACTCTGCAAATCTTGACCGGGGTAACTACAATAATTTGCTGCGTCCTTAAGCAATTCGCCAAAACTTACATCACCCGGAAACTGCCTAGTTATTGCGACCGTAAATGCTTCCCACGTCACGACTGTGGTTGTCAGCCCATCATACCATAACTTCGCGTTTCCCCGTAGTTTACATACTGCTAAGTAAAGTTTCGTCCTATCATCCCAGTCGTACATGATTCCACAAATATTAACTTTATCCAGCCACTCAGCAGCAGTGAAGGCTTTTTGGGCAGGATCAAACTCTGGCAGGATCTTTTCGTTTGTAAAATGGTTTCCCTTCGAGCCTGTTTTAACCATACCTGAGAGTGAGTCGGCAAGCCGCTTGATATCTGAGTCATGAGAGCTCAGTCCCGAGCCACCACGGCCACCTTCACGGCTTCGAGTCCTTGAAGTATCTCGGTCTAACGTCCTGGAACGTCGACGTCTCTGCGGAGAGCGACTCCTCGATGAATAAGAGACATTCCTCCGCGAACGTTGGCGATCGTCGACTCTGTGGCGACGTGGACTTTCACACTCATCATGTTGGTAGCGCTGTCGGTCGCCATTATCGCCATCTCCGTGACGACGCGAGTTCCTATGATTGTTGTCTCTGCGGCGTCGTGGACTCTCGTGATCGTTATGTCGATGACGATGTCGACCCTTTTTTTTTTCAATTTATATTTCTTCCTTCAATTTATCTTGTAATGTTGAGGTTAAGATACTCTATACTAGGTTAACCCCGATGAGCGAGGATGTATCCCACTTCTGATTTGTAGGATAATTACAAATGAATAGTGACGAAGCCCGTTCAACCAAGTGAGAAAAATAACTTTATTTACACTAACAGGCTCACATAGTTAAAGAGTACTCTCAGAGTCGTTTTCTCGTGAAACAACGTTTAGCGGGGATTCCTTTTATAGCCGAGCAAAAATGTCTGCCTCCATTCATGGCGTCTCGACGACGACTAGGGCCCAGGCTGTTCCGTCCGCCGAGCAGCTTCCCAACTCCCTCTCCTCGGGAAGGGGTAGACGGTGCTGCCGCTGAGCGCGCCCGATTCAAAAAATAGTTTCCTCACAGTGATTACATACATTATTAAATACGTTCTAGAGGACTACGATTGTTTTTTGTTTTGTGCGACGCGAAAGAATTTATATTTTTTTGTTTTTTGCGATAGGCCTTATCGAGATATTTGATTATTAATGAAAAAGTGGTTACGTACGTTATTAAGTAGTGTTCCCTGCTTAAATAGTGTTAAACAGCTTCGCTGTTATGTGCTGATGCAATAAATGACGGTTTATATTAATTCTGTTTTTTATTTATTCTAGGCTATTTAACAGGTATCTGGGTGCAATCGAGAATTCCGGTCTAGCACCTAGGCAATTTTATGTTATAGGTTTAACCGATTTCCGTACTGGCTAATCAGTAGCTAAGTTTACTAGGCGAATTAATAGAATCTTAGCCAGATTTTAGACCGTTTTTCTGTACAACGACTAAACAGCGAGAAATTACACATAGCGCTCGGATCTAGCTAGTTTTCCGATCTAGATCTTGTACAGAAAATAAGAAAACTAGTCGATTTCTAGGTGATGGCGAGTTGGAATTTCCACACGGAAAAAAATATTTCTATATGAGTATACATATGATCATACATAATGTAATACAAACATAGGTTTTGTTTTTTTATAAACGAAGATTTGTGCTGTAATTTACTCTGTTCTATGTGCTACTATGGGTGAAATAGGTTACCGCTCTAAATATCACACAATAGTAATATTACACTGAAAAATATCACAAAAATCCATGACCTTCCCAAAGGAAAAAAAAACAGGAAGAATGCCATTCAATCGCAACCATCACACGAAAAGAAAATAAAAGAAAACCACAACAGAATTCATCAAAATAAATGGAAATACAAGAAACTACAAGAATAGAAGTAAATAGAAATCCCCCAAAAAAACCCTCACGGGTAAAAAAATGGAGACAAGTACATTTACGTGAGTGGTTCTAATACCCCCCAAAAACACAGTGTGTCAAAACTTGAGCCATATGTATAGGTACTGTAACAAAGTAGATTCTTGCAAGCTCTGCCCTGTAGGCTGGCTCGAAGGCCACCACACACCCTAAATATTTTATTTTTGTTAGTCCAGAAATGCTTTATTGAACCTAGATTATATTAATATTATGTGTAAAAATCACTCGTTATTCCTCCACTATTTTCCCTCCAGTATGAATGATTAGTTTTGACTAGCGATCACCCTGAAGTCTAACGAAGCCCTCAAGGATGAAATAAGAGAGAGAGACTACGGCAGCTTAGGCAAAGTGACGTGGGGAGAGTGTGGGCTGGAGAGGAGAGACCATCTGACCCCGGAGACCATAAGATCAAGCCAGCCAGTGGAGGAGTACACTCCGCATCACCCGAGCAGTCTCCACGCTCGGGCCACATATGTTGGAGTTAGCCGCCCAACTGCGTGAGTGTACTCACGCCAAGAGGATCGCCAGCGGCAATCAAACGTCCCGCGGCGATCATACCGTTCAGTAGCTGTGTTATAGCTGCCCGCCACAGCACGTTCCAAGCGCCACTGACCAGCCGCACTCGATCCACCGATCGATGCTGAAGCGCGTAGTGCTCTCGAGCCGACCGAGCCCGAAAATCTCCGAGCATCGCCGAATATATCAAAGAAGAAGACGAAGGATATTTTCGACACTTCGAGCCAGGCCATGCGGTGATAAGGGAGCCGATACGGACAATTTATAGTGTACAATGTGATAGCGAGTCAAGCTCCAGGAGTATTGTTCCTGGAAGAGTGAGTGTTGAGACCTGTAGCGTGAGTACTGACTAGTGTGCCTGTAATCCCTTTTTCCTGTTTTTAAGTTATTCTTAGCCCTTATTATCAATTGGTAGTCCCCGAAAAAGTCCGTTAACGAGACCGGCTGCCATGTTTGGACCAGTATTTTCAAGATAAGAAATTCCATAGTATTTTCCGCATTCGAGTTCGTGTGGTGGTGTTTACGAATAATTATCTAGCGTTGCGTAGCGTGAATTAGTGCAAAATTTTAAGTGATAAATTCGAGAATCCCCTCCTCTTTAGAATTAGCAAATCGTACCGAGGTAATTTATAAGAGCCATCGTGTTCGGGAATTCACCCCTGAGCCCCCTCTCCTCTCCCGGCTAGCCGAGCAGATATTTACAAGATATTTCCAACAGTCGAGCCAGTGAAAAGTATTACAAACTGTCAAGTGACGGTGCTACTGCCGCACAGTAGCTGGCGCCCACACAGAGTTTAAAGGTTGTTTATATAAGCTAGAATTGCGTGCTATAGAGTATTGCCGGTGTGCCTTCCTCTTCGTCTACCCCTCTTCGCCCCCCCCCCTTTTTCCCTTGCTATCAATTCGTTATCGTGATGAGTCGGAGCTATTTGCCGATAGTTTAAGATCTATATTATTATGATTATGTAGTCCCCTTCCGTTAAGATTTACTGAGAGATATTGAATTATCCTCAATTTTTTATTGTTCACCTTTTAAGTATAACGAGTAGTTGACAGGTGTCAATGGAACACAGAAATTTTACGTTATTTGATCATTGATTATTCAATAGGATTTTACTAGTGATTTCCCTTTTTATTGTCTTGAACAATCAGAATATAATCCCTGCATTATTGTATTTTATTTATTATCGAGTCTTGGTTATTATCGAGATCTTTATTCCCTTCTATCGTTTTATTATATTGAATCTCCCGTGCTATTTTACCCCGGTAACATTCGTTATTGTTTATCACCTCGAGGCCCCGAATTCACAATATTATTGGCGGTCATTTACATTTTGCTATTTTAATTACTTCTGTTTTTGTTATTTTATTTCTTATTATAGCGAGAACCCGAAAGTCAATAAATTGTCATTTATCTTTTGTTTTGGTGACTATTTTTATAATTACGAGTTTTATTTCTATTTCAAAGTGCTAACCCTCACCTCTCTCCAAATAAAGAGTAGAAGGTCACAGTACAAAAAGTTGTGAAATAAACTAAAAATATATTCAGCATGTCAAGTACATGTTGTACAACATATATATACATATATATACGTGTATATCAACAGTAGTTTTAATATCAACTAAAAAGAATTTCTCGCATTCAAAGGAAAAAAAATCAGTAACAAAGAAAAAATCATAAATTGAGAACCAAAATTAGTGAATAAATAAATTTCAACAGCTCAAAAAATTAAACGGAAGTACTTGGCGAGTTTGCTACATATCCTATATGGTTCACCATTATTCAGTGGTCATATTAGCATAGAAACTCGCCAAGTACTTCCGTTTAATTTTTTGAGCTGTTGAAATTTATTTATTCACTAATTTTTGTTCTCAATTTATGATTTTTTCTTTGTTACTGATTTTTTTTCCTTTGAATGCGAGAAATTCTTTTTAGTTGATATTAAAACTACTGTTTATATACACGTATATATATTGTTACGACCGAGCGAATGAATAAAGCGGATATTTGTTTGTGGGGCGGATATTATTAATTACAAATAGTTCTCTTTATCTTTAACGCTTTTGTTCGCACGTCTGCTCGCAGTCAAAGTCCTGTCAAGACTCTCTTCTATCACGTTTACTGTGAAGTATGTCAAGTATTCGTTTGTCGATCGTCATACCGTGTGTTCCTATAAGACCTAATCTCTATATTCATAACAATATGTATATTGTGACAGGAGAATTTATATTTATAAGTCTTTCCTCGACGTCACACGCCAGACTTTCACCTCGAGGGCTAATTGCGCATTAAAGTAATATCTAAATAGCGTACAACGCATAAGACTGTGATTCTGCGACTTTTGTTAATTATGATTGAGATTATTTGTCAAAGATTGTAGCATCCCGAATCGTCAAAATCTCGGTTCAAAAGAACACACCATCGCCACGCGTCCCGACCGGACGAAAGGAACAGAAGTCGATAGCGCACGCGTCAAAGTATCGATTTTCCCACGAGTCCATTGAAGGGCCACATCGAGCGCGATCTATGACACTTCTCGATTCGTAGCGAACGAGCAAGGAGGTCAGCGCTCGAGGTGAAGGGTATCGTCCCAGCTTATTGTACAAAAAATTGTAATAGACGAGTGTTGGTGGTTTGGCACTCTGGCAATCGGACAAATAGACAAAAGGATCAAGTAATTTTGACAAAAGATAAGGAGACTAAATTGTTGTCAAATAATAAATAAAATTCGAGTTGGATAAAATTACGTGAGTACGACTATTTATATTTCACGTTTCCGAACAGATCTCTTTTCTGATTCTGTGCTTTACTTCCTTGGGTCTTTCCATTACCCTCCCTGTGGATGTCCATCTCTGTAGAGCTAGCTGTTATTAAACAAGTTATTAGGTCTTGAAAACTAATTGGCGCCCTAAATGATTTAATTAGACAAAGAGTATATAGAGCCTCGGCAGCCATTGACCCAGGCCGCGCCGAATGTTAGCTTTATTTAGATAAAATGTTAAGAAATAAAATAAAGCTGTCTCAATATATATGTTGTACAACATGTACTTGACATGCTGAATATATTTTTAGTTTATTTCACAACTTTTTGTACCTATACATATGGCTCAAGTTTTGACACACTGTGTTTTTGGGGGGTATTAGAACCACTCACGTAAATGTACTTGTCTCCATTTTTTTACGTGAGGGTTTTTTTGGGAGATTTGACTACTTTTTGCAAAGTATTTTTCATTATTATAATCCGACAATGTTAGTTAATTTTTTATGCATTTAGCTGAACATGCCACACGCACATCATATTATCTCATCTGTGATGAGATAAAGAACGCCCATTTAACAGTCAGAAAGACGTTTAAATACAAACTATGTTTCGTATGTTATACATTGAATTTTATCGTTTAAACATATACTATTACATTTGGTTATACAATGTTTTAATAGAAACGTCATGCATTATGCAACAAGCGTACTTTGGAACTAATTACAATTCATTGTAGTGTTATCATTAAAAGTGAGCCCTCCTCCTTTCTCATCCGGGCTTGGGACCGGCAATGGCGGAGTTCCTAATATAATACATCAATTAAATAAACAAAATATACCTCTTCTGCAGTCTTTCTTATATGATAATATATTTTGCCGCAGTATATATATCTTCAATTCCCTGATCCAAGGTTCTAATTTTAAATGCTAGCGTACACAGTGGAAAATGTAAAATAAAAAATAAAGAATGCACAGAAAAAATCAAAAAATTGTGTAATTTTAACGGAATCATTCAGCCCACAGAAATACTCTGTTAATTTCACACATTTTTACTGTCAGTTTTCAGGTTAATAGAAAAAGTACGTGAATAATATGTTGAAAAGTATATTATTTTACAAAAAATGTGTAATATTTCCTTCTTACACAATATCTTAGCCATTTTTACACAATTATTGTCTCATTTTATATATTTTTTCTGTAAATTCCACAGAATCTTTGTGTTAACTCAAATTTAATATATAAAAATGTGTCAGATTTACACAACCCTTTTGTCACTTTTCAAATTTTACAGACAAATTTGTAGCATACAAAACATTTTTCGAAATTAACCCAATGGAGTTTGTAAAATGGAAATCTGGAGTTCTGGTTTATACATACTTTTCTAGTTAAAACACGTTTTTGACAATAAATTTCATGAAAAAATAATAAAAAGTAAATGTATCGAACAAAAGTAATGATCTCTACTTTCATCGTTACTTGTTACATTTGCTTTTTATAATTTTGTTTAGAAAATTTATTGGTAAAAATGTGTTTTAACTAGAAAATCTATGTATAAACCAGAACTCCAGATTTTCATATAACAAACTCCATTGGGTTAATTTAATAGAAATGCTATGTATGCTATAAATTTGTCCGTATAATTTGAAAACTGACAAATGGGTTCTGTAAATGTGACACATTTTTAATATTAAAATGGAAGTAACACAAAGATTGTGTGGAATTTACAGAATAAATGTATAAAATGAGACAACAATTGTGTAAAAATGACAAGGATATTGTGTAAGAAGGAAATATTACACATTTTTTGTACAATTCTGTACAAAATTGAGAAAATTGAGACTGCGATAAACGAGAAACCTAAAAATTCTGATGAACTCGAAAACGGTTTGAGTTAGGATCAAAAGTTATAGGACCTTTTTTATGCAGATTAACGAGCTGAACAATAAAGGTCCTATCAAGAAACGACATCCGACGTGCCGTTCAAGAGACGCGGTAGCGTCTCGAGACATGTACATTTACCTACTTTACCGACCGAAAAGATGAGACGCTCCAAGACTCTTTTACCGGAGACACCGTGTTTTAACCTTATTTCGAATGGCACACATCGTTAATATAAATAATTTAGAGTGCTTTGGGTACATCGCATGCTGCCGTTAGATGCAGTAATTAAAAATATTGCGATTGATACCAGAAAGAATGCTGTATTTATTTAGGATGTCGGAGATATGACCTAATAAACGATCTCGAAATCGTAATTTTTTGGTTTCGTCTCTCGTCCCTCATTTTTCGCACACTTTCCATAGACGTTAGAGAAGGCACTTAGAGAGGCAACATGAAGGCGGCGGTCAGAACGCAATTAATGTGGCAGCCCGTCGGCACGTCTCCTGGTTAAATTAAGCCCTAGAACTGGTGACTGGGGTCTGGAAGAACCCCACGCGATCCGTAAAGTACGTATATTGTGAAAATAGGTCATGAGGTCTGGGGTTAATAATAAAATATAATCCAGAAATGTCTTTAAAAAAAAAGTTTATTTTTTTTATTGTGAAACTTTTCGAAACTTCTCATTGGGATTAAGGTGATGTGACACATGTTTTAAAACTGCAGGGAAACTGTAATCGGTATAAAAAACTGTAATCAAATCTACTCAGTGCCGATTAATATTTTAGACGAAAGTAAATTAGGTTTTACTCCGTCGTAGATAGACGAAGTGAATACTAATTTGTAGATTTGATTATTACAGTTTTCGATACCCATTGCAGTTTTCGAACATATGTCACATCACCTTAAGAATATTCACTAGCACTGTCATTCACTCGCGTTAAGGGCATGTGAAACGCCGACTGCGGTAATAAAAACTGTAATTAACGATTTTCATGCATACTTGCATTTGCAGCTAAACGAAACAATTAATTTACTGCGGATATCACCCGCGCAGTAAATGGGTTTCTTCGTTGAGCTGTAAATGCAAATACGCGTAAAAATGGTTCATTACAGTTTCTGATACCGACTGGGCTCGGCGTGAATGTCTCACATGCCCTAAAAAGATACATTATTAGAAAGAAAAAAAGAAAAAACCGTAATTTTGGACACAGGTGGCTCCAATGACTCTACAATGGTACTGAAAATGCCAATTTTTAAGACTGCAAAAATACATTGACATAAATGCGGCCCTTTGCTGGTCCGGTTGGGGCTTTTGCATCTGTCGGTAAGACAGGCGCAATCCTCAAAGCGCAAAATCTCATGGCGATTTAAGGACATTTGAAATATCGACTGCGGTAATAAAAACTGTAATGAATGATTTTCATGCATATTTACATTTACAGCTGAACGAAAATATGCGTATAAATGGTTCATTGAGACTGACTGGGCTCGGCGTAGATCTCACATGCGCTGACCTTATTATTAACAAGAAAAAAAGAAGAAACCGTAATTGTCGACACAGGTGGCTCTAATGTCTCTATAATGTAACGCACTGGCTCGAATTTAGCGCGAGAATTTAAAACAATATTACGCAACCAGCTCGAGAGAGTGGAAACCACCGATGTCCGTTCCACGTTGAAGAGCTGAAGCTCACCTCGTCCGGGATGAAATACTAAATCGGAAATTAAAGGAATCAATAGAAATAATAAACTCAAAATGTTGACTCAACTCAGGTTCCGTATTTATTTAAAAGCAAATAACACAAAAGTTAAACTTGAATGACGATACAAAAATCAAAGAAACAAAGTACAGAGCTAGTTCCGACGCGCGCGACTGCCCGCAAGAATCTGTCTGTCTCCCAAAAATCTCGCGGGGCCCGCGATATGCTCGTGGGTCAGGGGTTACGCCCTTAGCCAATCAACCCTCAGTTTGGCGTGGACGCTCACCCCCACGCACGAGTGTCTTAGACGCTCGGTTCGAGCGTCCACGTCTCCCTGAAAGGCGCTTTCTCCAAGTTTTTAGATAGCCAGTTGGACACCACATGGCCCTTCGTCGAAGGACGGTTGGCACTTCGAGTGTCTCTGGCTGCAATACTCGACTTTCTACAATATATTATTTAACAATGCGTATGGCAAACGCTTTTCTTGAGAGTTTCAGGGTTTGGACTCATATGGTCGCCACTTGTATCGACACGTTTCAACTTTTACTAAATTTATTTGTATTTCGTGAGAACCAGACAAATTCCTCGTTACAGCACGTTCCTCGCAGCGTGGTATTTCCGTTTGAAATGGGACAGGATTCTCTCGGCATATATGTGTATATTTCTAAGTATAATTTTAAGTAAATTATAAACTTATTGTTAAAACATCCTAATACTTAATTATTGATTACTACTAGTCAGCTCGCCCCAGTCACTATTATTGGTCTCTCTCTCTCTCTGCTTTTGTCGGTTCGAATTTTACCGCGTTGAGACTCGCGGAGGTGCCGCGCGAGCGTCGCGCTCGCGGGTCGCGTATCGGAATCCGTTACAATAATGATATTGAAAATGCGAATTTTTAAGTCTGTAAAAATACATTGGCATAAATGCGGCCGTTTGCCGGTCCGGGGATGTTTCGCATCTGTTGGTAAAACAGACGCACATTGCAAATGGATCAGACGCAAGTTTTAAGTATGCTGCGCACATTTCTGTTATTTTTCACAATTAAGAATGATCTCCATCGTTGTTTGTTGCATCCTCCCTAGATGTTACGGCGTCTGCTCGCGTCCCTATAGGTATTATTAAGTCGGCTTTTCGTCTTTTTAGAATCCCAAGGAAGTTCGTCGAAACGAAAGAGTAAAATCGCAATTCCGAATTATTTAACTATTAATGATTACAGAAATCTGTAATTTTGAAAAGAAAAGATACAAGCGTATGCTGTTTGTCATTGAGTCACCGGTTGAGTGTTTTCAAACATATCGCGTCGCTACGCCTCTAGCTTGTGACGCGCCATGCGGTTGCGCCTTGAGGAATATCGTCTGTTTTACCGACGTCACATCCCTTATCGACTCCGCAACCGGTCGTATTTATCACGATGTATGTTTTTGTAGATTTTTAGTTATTTTATAGAATAACTAGGTCCACGTGTGTTAACGATTTCAGTTTCATTTTTCATACTTATTTTTATATATCTTTTGGTTAGTCGCGAAGGAATAACAGTTCAAATGAATATTTGATTTGGTGAGATAACTTTAAAACATCAGTG
Organism: Ephialtes manifestator; assembly: GCA_963970395.1. NCBI lineage: Eukaryota > Metazoa > Arthropoda > Insecta > Hymenoptera > Ichneumonidae > Ephialtes > Ephialtes manifestator. Next base: position 23,174,270 of record OZ019969.1, read on the forward strand.
CAGTATCGAGTGCGTTTGTCAATCAGTATAAACTTTGAAAAAAAGTAGTGAAATCCCCAAAAAAACCCTTTCGGGTAAAAACTTGAGACATGTACATTTACGTGATCAATCCCAAAAAAAATATCAATATCCCAAAAAAAATTTGTAAAAAAAAAAAATCTTCAGTGACATTACTGTTTACCCCAAAAAATACTGTCCATCTAAAAAAATCACTGCGGGTAACAAGACTAGTCCAATATTTACTGTCTACTGTGAAAAAAGTTTTGAAATAAACGGAAAACATCTGCAGCATGTACAGCCAAGTACATGTGAAAAAATACTTGAACAGTATTATTGTTTATCCTAAAAAGTACAGTGGGTAAAAGTTTGGAACAGTATACAGTTTACACATACAATCAGTTTTAAAGTTAAACAAAAACATCTGTAGCATATATTGATAAGTACATGTGTAGCATATTACAATATTCTTCTTCATAAGAAGAAATAATAAAAAAAATAGCAAATAAATGAAAAGTTGATTACAAAAATAAATTAGACCTCAGTACATGACGAGTTTTTATACTTACTCTTGATATAAATATCCAAAATGGTCCAGTTAACGGCATTTTGCTAACTCGCCAAGTACTGAGGTCTAATTTATTTTTGTAATCAACTTTTCATTTATTTGCTATTTTTTTTATTATTTCTTCTTATGAAGAAGAATATTGTAATATGCTACACATGTACTTATCAATATATGCTACAGATGTTTTTGTTTAACTTTAAAACTGATTGTATGTGTAAACTGTATACTGTTCCAAACTTTTACCCACTGTACTTTTTAGGATAAACAATAATACTGTTCAAGTATTTTTTCACATGTACTTGGCTGTACATGCTGCAGATGTTTTCCGTTTATTTCAAAACTTTTTTCACAGTAGACAGTAAATATTGGACTAGTCTTTTTACCCGCAGTGATTTTTTTAGACGGACAGTATTTTTTGGGGTAAACAGTAATGTCACTGAAGATTTTTTTTTTTGACAAATTTTTTTTGGGATATTGATTTTTTTTTTTGGGATTGATCACGTTAATGTACATGTCTCAAATTTTTACCCGAAAGGGTTTTTTTGGGGATTAGAATATGCGAGTGCGACCGAGAAACGCACTATCGGAAGAGCGAGTGTACGAGAGAGAAGGGAAGCGCATGAGTACGAGCGAGAACGCACCATTACCCCAAGCATAAGAAAGCGGCAGTGCGAGCGAGAGGCGCGATTATCCCAAGCCCTGATTGGCTCGGAGCCTAAAAAAAGGTGGGCATATAGCAGTATGCGTGCACACCGATATAGACAGTGCCCGTAGTGCTGGGGTAAGGTACTAGCGGTTTACCCCAGCGAATGCTGCCAAGTCGGCCCATAAGCTATACACTTCCATATAATATATGTTCTTTGCTCCCGCTCAGCAGTTGGCGCGCAAACCAGTGCAAGGCTAAGCGGTCACCCATCCAAGTTATGACCGCAAATAATGCTGCTTAACTCTGGGGACCGCCGAAGCCGCACACTGACCGCATGTCCATTGCTGTTGGTTAGTTAGATAATAATTTGTTGCTTATTCTCAGCAACAATTATTTTATCTGTCCGCAATTGATTTTACTACATTCCTTGCATAGTTTAGAGTAAAAAAAAGTCGTAGTCAACTTATTTGTAGGAGCAAGACTTTTAGAGTAATCTGCGTGGGTGTTGTGTCGCAACCGATTTCGAAATTATTATTTCCAAAATTATTGCTCCTAGTGAAAAATACCAAAGGACGTTATCCTCTTAAATGGTGCAAGGAAAGCAGAAAAATCAATTGCGGACAGATAAAATAATTGTTGATAAACATAAGTAACAAATTATTGTCTAACTAATGCAATTACCAAGTTATTAACTTTTAACTTGTATTTATTTATAACCTGCATAGTTTAAAGTGAAAAAGGTCCTGTTGAACTTTTTAGTAGGGATAAGACTTTTAAAGTAATCTTCGTGGGTGTTGAGTCGCAACCGATTTCAACGTGATTATTTTCAAAAGTATTACTTCTAGCGAAAAATACTAAAGGACATTTTTCTCCTCAAATTGTGCAACGAATGCAGTAAAATCAATTTCGTACCGATAAAATGATTGTTGTTGAAAATAAGCAACAAATTGTTGTCTAACTAATGCAATTAACAAGTTATTAACTTTTAACTTATATTTATTTATTCCTTGCATAATTTAAAGTGAAAAAGGTCCTGTTAAACTTTTTTGTAGGGATAAGACTTTTAGAGTTATCTGCGTGGGTGTTGAGTCGCAACGGATTTCGACGTGATTATTTTCGAAAGTATTGCTTCCAGTGAAAAATACCAAAAGACGTTTTCCTCTTAATATTGTGCAAGCAATGCAGTAAAATCAATTGCGGACCCATAAAATGATTGTTGTTGAAAATAAGCAACAAATTGTTGTCTAACTAATGCGATTAACAAGTTATTAACTTTTAACTTGTATTTATTTATTCCTTGCATAGTTTAAAGTGACAAAGGTCCTATTAAACTTTTTAGTAGGGATAAGACTTTTAGAGTTATCTGCATGGCTGTTGAGTCGCAACGGATTTCGACGTGATTATTTTCGAAAGTATTGCTTCTAGTGAAAAATACCAAAAGACGTTTTCCTCTTAATATTGTGCAAGGAATGCACTAAAATCAATTGCGTACCGTTAAAATGATTAGTGTTGAAAATAAGCAACAAATTGATGTATAACTAATGCAGTTAACAAATTATTAACTTTTAACTGGTTTTTCTTTATTCCTTGCATAGTTTAGAGTAAAAAATGTCGTGATAACCTTTTTTGTAGGAGTTAGACTTTTAATGTAACCTGCGTGAAAGCTGTGTCGCCATTGATTTCGACGTATTTATTTTAAAAACTATTGCTTCTAGCGGAAAATACTAAAGGACGTTTTCCTTTTAAAACGGTGCAAGGAATGCAGTGAAATTAATTGCGCACCGATAAAATGACTGCAAACAAGTAAAAAGTTAATAACGTGTTAAATTGCATTTGTTAGACAACAATTTTCTGCTTATTTTTTAAAACAATCATTTCATTGATCCGCAACTGATTGTACTGCCTATTCCTTTCCTATTTTTTAGTGGAAAACGTCGTAAGGTATTTTCCACTAGAAGCAATAGTTTTGAAAATAATTACGTCGAAATTCATGGCAACACAGCTTCTACGTCATGACGTTATTTTTTACTCTAAAGTATGCAATGAATAAAGATAAACAAATTAAAAGTTCATACTTATTTTCAACAACAATAAATTTATCGGTCTGCTATTGATTCCTCTGTATTCCTTGCATCGTTCTGGGAGGAAAACGTCGCTTGGTTCTTTTCGCTGGAAGTAATACTATTGAATATAATTACGTTGAAATTCAAGGCAAAGTCTTACTCCTACAAAAAAGTAAAACAAGACCTTTTTTACTGCATAAATAGTAATGAATCGATGCAAACTAGTTGAAAGTTAATTAATCGTTGATTGCATTAATAAGGCAAAAATTTGTTGCTTATTAATTGTTGCTTATTTATAGAAATTGATTTCACTCTATTCCTTTCACCATTTTAAGAGGAAAATGCACTTTGGTATTTTCCGCTATAACCAATAGTTTTAGAATAACACGCGTTGAAATCGGTGGTGCCTCAGCCGTCAAGCAGATTACTCTAGAAGTCTTGGTTTTAGAAAACAGTTGATTACGACCTTTCTCAGTCTGAACTATGCAAGGCCAAATAAAAACAATTAAAAAGTTAGTAACTTGTTAATTGCATTAATTAGACTAAAATTTGTTGCTTATTTTCAACAGCAATCATTTTATCGGTGTGCAATTTATTTCACTCCATTCCTTGCACGGTTTTAAGAGAAAAACATTGTTTGGTATTTTTCGATAGAAGCAATACTATTAAAAGTAAAATTGTCAAAATCGCAGATTACTTTTAAAGTCTTACTCGTATAAAAAAGATGATTAAGGTCTTTTTTACTTTAAACGAAGCAAGGAATAGAGACAAACAAGTTAAAAGCTTATTATTTGTTAATTGCATTAGTTGGACAACAATTCGTCGGTTATTTAAAAAAAAACATTTTATTTGTCCACAATTCATTTTATTGCATTCCTTGCACCGTTTTAAGAGGAAAACTTTATTTCATATTTTCCCCTAGAAGCAATAGATTGGAAAAAGTACATCGAAATCATTTTCGATACATTTTCCACCCAGATTACTTTAAAAGTCTTGCTTCTACAAAAAAGTTGATCTCGACCTTTCTTACTGTGAACTATGCCAGAAAAAAAGAAAAGTAAGTCAAACGTTAATAACTTGTTACTTGCGTTAATTAGACAACAATTCGTTTCTCATTTTTAACAACTATAACTTTATCGGTGTGTAATTGATTGTAATGCATTACTTGCATCGTTTTGAGAGGAAAATATCGTTATGTTTTTTCGCTAGAAGCAATAGTTTTAAAATAAAACATGTTGAAATCGATGGTAATACTGCTTTTCTATTAAAAAAAAATCACCCGAAAAAATGACTGTTTTTAAGCGACGAATTATTTTGTAACTAATGCAATTAACAAGTTATTGACTTTCAACGTTTTTTTTGTGATTCCTTGCATTATTTACAGTAGAAAATGTGTTGTTGAACTTTGTTGTAGGTGCAAAACTTTTGAAGTAATCCTCGTGGAAACGGTGTCGTCTCCGATTTGACCGTATTTATTTTCAAAACTGTTGCTCCTAGCGAAAAATACTATAGGGCGTTTTTCTATAAACACGATGCTAGGAATGTAGTGAAATCGATGGCGCACTGACAAAACTATTGTTGTTTAACTAATCCAATTAATAAGTTGTTTTCTTTTATCTCGTTTATTTCGTTTCTTTGTATTCTCATTCGTAAAAGACTCCTTTAGCATTCTTGTTGAAGCAAAGCTTAAAAAAAAATCGTGGTGTACTTGCACCGCCACTACGTCGACTTATTTATTAATGAAAGGGTTGTGCCTAGCCAAGTATAACAGAGGACTTTTATCACGCAGAATGCTGTATTTTTGTCTCACGCACGAAGTAAGTACAAAACTAAATTTTGTGCAAGTGTAGAGCCAGCAGTTGTAATGCGACCAGTTTCAATTGATGACATTTTACAGAAGTACTAAAAGAAAGGGAGCATATCAGACATTCCGGGGCAAGATAGCAGTCCCCAGAAATTTGGTACCGCTAAAATCAGGGCTGCATAGTATACCCAAAAAATATCTAATATTTTCGGTCGTCGAATAAATCTCGAAGCGTTTGAATACTGGTGGAATTAAATAAAAAATGAAAAGCAAGAGAGGAGTTTTCATTTTTTTTGCGCGAACGCATAATTTTTCTGCGATAAATAATATGACTAATGTCGACGATGTTAATATTAATCTTTATGGAATATTTTTCTATTGTTTTTTCCTGTATTTTTGCAAAAAGGATCTTGCGGTTGACAAATAAATAATAATAATAAAATTGTAGTTGGATCGTAGACGAACGTAAGGACATAAAAATGTCAAGCATCAGTGAAATTTAACGGTTCCGCGTTTCTTCCTGTACGATTTTTTTTTCGAACTTCCATTATTGACCTTACAAATACGATTTCTGTGCGATAAACTATCCAGTTTATTTTGGAACAGGAGTAACTACACATTACGAGGAGCATTGTCGATAACCAAAAAAATGAAAGAAAAAAAAGAAAAATTGTAAATCTAAGAATCACGCCTGATTTCCAGATTTACGATTTTTCTTTTTTATGCCCATTATGCTTCGGACAATCATTTTTTTAACTTACAGAATCGTTTACATTTTTTTGCGATAATTACACCGAAAAAAAATGTCATTGATTCAATAAATCCATCGTTTGCGGGCTGCCAAAAACAAGCGGTATCAACTTAATTTGAATTCTAATTCCTCCAATTCCATACGAGATCGAAACAATAACTCTAAAAGAAGCAAAATAATATTTTATTATTTCAATGTTGAAAGGGATTGAACGAATAAGAACTAGAGTTAATTCAAAAATACTTCTTTTTGGCAGCCCGCAAACGATGGATTTATTGAATCAATGACATTTTTGTTCAGTGTAGTTAAATGTATCTTGGAGAACAAAATCTGGATACTCGGAAAATGGGTATACCATCGGTGCCAGGATACTTTTTTTTTCAGGTGCGTTAAAATGCACCTGATGACGCGCAAAGATGCATCTTTGTAGAGTCCCTATCTCCCTACCATGCCACCCTCCAGCCCCCTCCAACGCCACACGAGGACGTGGGAGCCGCTGCGTTGAGGAGCACTGCCGGTGAAAGGCCGCAGCCAATAAGATTTGAGAGTTCCCAAGCGCGCGCTTCGCTGGGTGTCTAGTTTCACCTTAACCTCACTGTATATAGCGCATTCTACGGCATTCCCATACAAGAGATTATCTATCAGAAGACACCCATTCTCATGGAGGGAACCGAGCAAAAGTGGAAGTCAAAAAAATTATTAATAAAATTAAAAACAAAGCATAAAAACGACGCAAAATACACGAGCCCTAGTGACAGCAGCAACGTCCGCAGCCAGTAACCCAGCGGCGGCAGAACTACCTGGGATGTGTTTATTATTGCAAACAGCGCAACGCACACGTCGCAAAGAGACACCACAATTGTTGACACCAGCTACTCGCGGAGAGTTAGTGATACCAGAACATCTGACGAAAACAAAAGCAGGAGAAGATTTCCTTTTTTATGATAGTGGCGGCGATGGAAACCGATTCCTCATTTATTCCACGTTGGAAAACTTACAGCATTTATCCCAGTGCCGTATATGGCTGGCCGATGGCACGTTTTCATCGGTTCTATCGATTTTTAGAAAATTGTACACAATTCATGGTGCCATCCAAAGAGAAGATCCTGACACGCACGAAAAGAGAATGAAAACTTTACCTTTTGTTTACATTCTCACACCAAGACAATCAGAACAGATGTACAGTACTATTCATTAATGCCTGGACTTGACAGTTCTCGGGTTATCCGTGTGTGTGTGCTATTGTCATTTGTATTGTCTATTGTCTGCTCAGTGCGACGATGCGACGATACGGCGATAGGAGACGGATAACCCAATGCGTCTCCGAACGATCCAAATGTACTGCGAAATAAAAAAAAATGTTACTGGATCAACCGATTGAGTCATCCGGTTGCATTAAAATAACGATTTAGGGGTTTTACACTCCGCGCTTGATTCAATGAAGACTGCTCTGGATCAAGCACAGAGTGTGAAACCCTAAAATCTGGTTCTACTGCAATGGGTTGACCCAACCGACAAGTCCGGTTATATTTTTTTTTATTTCGCAGTAAATTTGATTGAATGGACTTGCACTCTTTATTATTTTGTCATTAAAATATATATTGGAATAATACGTTCAATTATAACGGCCTTTCAATGAATCTGACAACTTGAGAATAAACAAAGCAATCATACGCGATTAATAATTGTACAAATTATTTATTTCCGTCACTGAATCAAGGTCCGAGTAGAGTTACTTCGTAAAGCGGTGTTACCGATACGTTGCATACGGAGTATTTTCCCTGCACGCGTTACTAAAATAGGCCATTATCGCTACGCATTAGAAGGGAACGGAACGCGGATGTTTTCGAGCATGAGGTAGTAAAATGATTCTTACTTCGTCACATCTCAGCTTTTTCGCCGCTTAATATAGATCAAGTTGTGCGCCGTTGCGAGTATTAGCAGACGTAATAATACAATGCATTGAGCTTTCCAAAGGAAACTTGCATCATATCGCTAACTCTGCTTTACGAATTAGGCGGTCCACTGACATTTATTCAATAATGAAATATAAATTAAATTAATCATTATCCGCTTATAAATGTGTGGTTGTTATTTTTAATTATCAAGTTGTGACATTCATTGGAAGACCCGTATAATTGAACAGTTAATCACAAGACATTCTTTTCACAAGAACATTAAGAATACAATTTCATTCGATAATATTTACGGCAAAATGAAAATATGTCACTGGATCAACCGATCGAGTCAACCGGTTTCATAAAAACTTCAGAAAAAACGCAATATTTATAATCGAGAACGCAAGATCGTTCAATCGTTATTATTGCAAAATAAAAAAGGATGCAAAGTAGAACCTTGCACATTGCTTCCTCATTATTTTTCACTTCTTACAAAGCTACCTCTATGATGAAGTATGTTATTCAATGTTTGGCTTCCTCATAGAGGAAGCTTTGGAAAACGCGAAAAATAATGAGGAAGCTATGTGCCAGGTTCTACTTCGCATCGTTGTTTTAATTAGATAAATATATATGTTGTGGATTCGCTTTTTCTATTTCGTTATTACGTTACTTCGTGATTATTAGAGCGTTTTCGAAAGTGAATGTGATAATGTATATTTTTAAAAATAATTCAACATTCCATAAAATCAAAAATTTTATACCGTTCGTCACTAAATTATACATATATAATGGCTGAATATTGTTTCATTTATATACAAAATATGAGCTCGCTATCTTAAGTTTTGCAAAAGTTACAATAGAGCGATAATGTCAATTTTTTGAAAAATTCAAAACACCATAAAATTTTAACGGTTCAACCGATCTTAACCAAATTCAATAGCGATCACCGGCGTTTGAAAGCTCAAATTCATACCAATTTTAAGATCAATATCTCGAAAATTGAAAGAGTTATCGCGTAAACAGACATTTTTCAAAAAATTAAAAAACTTGTAATAATTTAACGATGAAGTGGATTTTAACAAAAATCTGTATGAACGATGAGGCTTAATCCCTCTATCTAGGGTCCAAATTTCAGCTTGATATCTCAAGGCATTCCAGAGTTATAAAGGTTTACATTTTTCGATCGTGTAACATACACATACACACACACACACACATACAGACATTTTTTCTAAATCACTTTTCTCGACGTTTTGGCCCATTCTGAATGTACTGACATGAAAATCTCGAAAAAAAAATTTTTCATGAAAACAAAGCTTCTTCTATGAGGTAGCAAAAAACTAGCCTTTTTTATCGGACTGCTTTCGATTTTGCAAGTATCAGCAGATGTAATGTTACAACGCATTGCGCTTAACAAAAGCACACTTGCAACTTGTCACCAAACCTGCGCTACGAAGTGGATCGGCCAGGGACCTTCATTCAATGATGGAATCAATAATTTATAGGAAAATTAGTCGCCCATGGATTCATAAATATTGTGTTTTTTCTCAAGTTTTGATATTCATTGACGGTCCGGTATGGTTGAACGGACTATAACGGGAGATATTATTTGTTACGAAAATCGAGAACGCAAGATCGTTCAATCGTTATTACTGCGAAATAAAAAACTAGCCTTTTTATCGCACTGCTTTCGATTTTGCTAGTATCAGCAGATGTAATGTTACAACGCATTGCGCTTAACAAAAACACACTTGCAACTTGTCACCAATCCTGCGCTACGAAGTGGACCGTCCAGGGACCTTCATTCAATGATGGAATCAATAATTTATAGAAAAATTAGGTGCCCATGGATTCATAAATGTTGCGTTTTTTCTCAAGTTTTGATATTCATTGACGGTCCGGTATGGTTGAACGGAGTATAACGGGAGATATTTTTTGTTAAGAAAATCAAGAACACAAGATCATTCAATCATATTTACCGCCAAATAAAAACAATTGTCACTGCACCAACCAGTTGGATGAACTGGTAACATCCAAACCAGATTTGAGGGTTTTACACTCATTCGCATGATCCAGAGAACACTTCTCTAATGAAACGTAGCAAAGGTCAATCCCGACTAGAAATTCAGTTATGGGGAATATCAGGGCCGGACCTGGTAACCGGATTCTAAATCCAAGGCCCCTGTCTGGCTACCTTATACGGCTCTGATTGGAAATGTAACGCTTTGGCACATCAGGGCCAGTTCAAGTTTACCACATAAGGACCTGATAAAAATAACCATTTAAGGGCCTGATAAATATAATCATAGATATATAAATACATATACTTATCTTTATATTAAATTAAAAAATTAATTATTAATTTCCGCGCATTCTGCCGCAATATGAACAATAATATTCTATTAATATTACAAAAAAAAAAAAAACAAGTCGTCTTCAGATACGGTTTTTCGTAACATCATTCGGGAAGTGATGCACGCGGGATTTGAACCTAAGACCTACGGGACCTACCTATTTACCTAACTACCTAACCGAGCACGCTAACCACTAGACCAAACCGACTATGTGGATATCTCGTACAGTATTTCCATAATAGTTCAATTTACTATTTATTTAAATAATAGTTCAGTTTTTAACGTAACTAATTAGGAATTTGAACTTAAAATTTGTAAATTCAAAATGACGGGTTTAAAATTAATAACATATTGAATGCGACATTTTGATTTTATAAACGATATTCTTAATTCCGCCAATATTTCGATCAGGTATACCTTATCTATACCAGGTCTGAACCTGAATATGGAATACCTTGTCAGGTCTACCTTAATTTTTCCCGATCTGGCCCTGAATAAGATACACCTTATTAGGTCTACCTTAATATTTCCCGATCTGGCCCTGAATAAGGTACACCTTATCAGGTCAACCTTCCCTTTGCCAGATCCGGTCCTATTAAGGTACATCTTATCAGGTCTACCTTATCTATGCCAGATCTGGACCTGAATAGGGAATACCTTATCAGGTCAACCTTCCTTATGCCAGGTCCGGTCCTAATAAGGTGCACCTTATCAGGGCAACCTTTCCAATGCCAGATCCGGTTCTAATAAGGTACACCTTATCAGGTCAAACTTATCCATGCCAGATCAGGCCCAAATGTGACGGCAGGGCTGCCCTACCAGATTTCTAGTCGGGATCGTTCGAGCGTTCTTATTTGGATCAAGCGCATAGTGTAAACACCTAAATTCGGTTTTGATGAAACCGGTTGACCCGATCGGTTGGTCCAGTGACATATTTTCATTTTGCCGTAAATATTATCGAATGAAATTGTATTCTTAATGTTCTTGTGAAAAGAATGTCTTGTGATTAACTGTTCAATTATACGGGTCTGCCAATGAATGTCACAACTTGAGAATTAAAAGTAAAAACCACACATTTATAAGCGATAATGATTAATTTAATTTATATTTCATTATTGAATAAATGTCAATGGACCGCCTAATTCGTAAAGCAGAGTTAGCAATATGACGCAAGTTTTCTTTGGAAAGCTCAATGCATTGTATTATTACGCCTGCTAATACTCGCAACGGCGCACAACTTGATGATAATTAAGCGGCGAAAAAGCTGAGATGTGACGAAGTAAGAATCATTTTACTACCTCATGCTTGAAAACATCCGCGTTCCGCTCCCTGCTAATGCGTAGCGATAATGGCCTATTTTAGTAACGCGTGCAGGGAAAATACTCCGTATGCAACGTATCGGTAACACCACTTTACGAAGTAACTCTAGTCGGACCTTGATTCAGTGACGGAAATAAATCATTTATATAATAATTAATCGCGTATGATTGCTGTGTTTATTCTCAAGTTGTCAGATTCATTGAAAGTCCGTTATGATTGAACGGATTATTCCAATATATATTTTAATGACAAAATAATGAAGAGTGCAAATCCAATCAATCAAATTTACTGCGAAATAAAAAAGAATATAACCGGACCAGCCGGTTGGGTCAACCCATTGCAGCAGAACCAGATTTGAGGGTTTCACACTCTGCGCTTGATCCAGAGCAGTCTTCATTGAATCAAGCGCAGAGTGTAAAACCCCTAAATCTTTATTTTGATGCAACCGGATGACGCAATCAGTTGGTCCAGTAACATTTTTTTTTATTTCGCTGTAAATTTGGATCGTTCGAAGACGCATTGGGTTATCCGTCTCCTATCGCCGTATTGTCGCATCGTCGCACTGAGCAGGTTATGTCACCTCGCTGTCAGCTGACGTCCGCGCGAGTTTCACTTGGATATGTATTAACGTGAAACTCGTGCGAACTTCGACAAATGACAATAGCACACACACACGGATAACCCGAGAACTGTCAAGTCCAGGCATTAATGAATAGCAATGTACAGAACAGTTTTGGAACCGTTATTAGACGCGGAAGGAATCACTTATAATCCCGAAATATTAATAACAGACTTTGAGCCCGCATTTTATAATACATTCAAAGAAATCTTCCTCGGAGTAACATTGCATGGATGTCACTTCCACTTCGGACAAGCCGTGTACCGTAACATCCAGGCCACAGGATTGCAATCGAGATTCAATAATGACGCTGAATTTGCTGTTCAGCTAAAAATGCTCATTGCGTTAGCATTTATCCCTCTTGCTGACGTCTACACCGCATACACAACACTCATCGCCACGGAGTATTATCGTGAAAACAAAAAAGAACTAAAAGACTTTCTTAAATATTTCAAAACAACCTGGATTGGCAGAAAACATGGTAGACCCCACACGTCAGGAAAGTTCCCCGTTTCAATATGGAACTGCTATGGTTTGGTACTCAATGAACACCCCAGAACCAACAATAACGTGGAAGACTGGCACAACGCATTCAACGCATCGTGCCAACGATCACATATCCAAATGGGCAAATTCATAAAAGCACTACAGTCAGAACAAGCTCTAACTGAAGTCACGTATCAACAAGTAATAGCAGGCAGATCTATCGAAACTAGAAAAAGAAAAAAATACAAGGATTGTGATACAAGGCTCCTCAATTTAGTGTCATCATATGATGAGAACACAGTTCTTTTGGAGTATCTCCGTGGAGTGGCATATAATATACAATTATAGCGATTCTGACCAGGAAAAAATTCCAAAATCAAAGCAAATAATATGAAAAACAGCTTGTATAACAATCAACGAAAAAATAAATTTATCACTGTGTTATTCTGACGGTGTAATATTTTAATTATGAAATATTTGGCCATACAATATTTAGGCAGTTTAATAATATTCAACATAATATTAATAACTATACTATTATGATGTAATATCTTTATTAGGGTGTGTCGATTTTTTTTTTTTTTTCATATTGTATGGTCTCAAACCATTGTTTGTGCCTTTAAACAACTCGTCTGAAAATTTGAGCACGATAAAAAAATTTTTAGAGGTGGTTCAAACGATGTATCGATTTCTCATTTAATTAACACGTAAAAGAATACGGCTCTTAATAAATTCATGTCCCTTAATTACGGATACGATATATTGGAGTTTGTATATTTTTTTTCGTCATCTTCATATCATACGGAAGTGAAAAAGTGCTTACAAATTTTTCGTTTAGATCAATAGTTTTCAAGTCATGATTTTTTTAAGGCGCGAGATATTCATTTCGCCTAAATTCGAGAAATTCGGGCAAGAATTGCAAACACTTCCCGATCTTAAAAAAATTTGAAAAAATTCATACTCATTATAGGGACTCAAAAGACTAATTTCGCATAATAATAATTTCAAAATGTTATTAACAAATTGTTAAAAAGAAAATTGTTCATCAAAATATGGGGTGACTCAACTTTTTTTTGTATGAAAAAGATTCGTTCATTTTTCGGAATACATATGAATTTTTTCAGATTTTTATCTTTATTTTGATTTTTCTTGTTATTTACATGGAAAAATGTGCAAAAATAAAAATAAAGACAAAAATCTGAAAAAATTCATACGTATTCCGAAAAATGAACGAATTATTTTCATAAAAAAAAAGCTGAGTTACCGCATATTTCGATGAACAATTTTCTTTTTAACAATTTGTTAATAATATTTTGGTATGGCATTGAAAAGATTATTAACTTTTCAAGAAAAAAACCCATCTTGAGTCAATGACGTTTGGCCTTTTTCCTCCTTGAATCGAAGGTCTGTCGACAATTGTCCAAACTTTATTTTTGTCCATTGCCACTAATTCAATTCTTATGGCTTTTTGCCATTCAAGCTTGTTTGCGGTACTCATGGCTTCCTTGTAAGAGTTTGGATCGCATTGTACGATAGCAACGAATGCACTCAGTTGCAGATTTTTGCCTTGCTGCAACATGGTGCGCCGAAAGCCGCCTTAATCGGCGCCCACTTTGGACGATGTTGTATGCATCTGAAAAAAAATATATATATATATTCTCAATCTGTATGAGTATTCTGAGTACTGGTAGCAGAATTGGTACTTAAAATTTTTTTTGAAAAAATGGCGGCCTGTTGAATTTTTATTAATGATGTTTCATACATTTTCGGGTATTCAACGAGTTATAAAATGTCTGAAAAAATATTGTTCGACTCAATTCTGCTACCAGTCCTCAGAATCAGGCTACCAAAGGTACGTGCAAAATTTGAGCTCGATCGGTCCATTAGTTACCGAGATATCGTGGGTGCCGATTTGAAAAACATAGTTCTGAGATAAACGCGTTCAAAGTTTTGACACCGTTAAATGAGATTTAAATTGAATTATCTATGCTTACCAGTTAATCAGCCAGCACAGGTCCATAAATGGCTCCTTCTTCCCTTTCATAGAACTGATCTAATTCTAATACTGCTTCCCTTCTAGCAGTCCTGGCTTCTTTTGAGGCGAATAACGATCGTCGTTCGGAACGGTCGATTCTCTGTTGATCGCGTAACCTCGCATATGCTTCTGCTTGCTCTCCGATTTTCACACCCATCGTATCCAATGTCTTCAGTATTGTTGTGAAGCCTTCGTTAAAAATATACGTAGCTAGGAAAGTGGCAATTTCAATCGTAACAGCTCCAGAGTGAATGTGTTTTGGAGCAAACATCCAAATCAATGAATTTAGAGATTCATTATTGTTATGTGTCTCCGCTCCTAGACACCGCTGTACGATAGTATCTTGGCCGTAAGGACACGCGTCGACAATTGCTTTATACGTTTTGCAATCTCCATCGCCAATGTATCGAATGTATTGCACGCCGTATTTTTCTACCGATTGTTGAAACATCTCTAATGCCGCGTCAACTTCCATCTTGCCCGCACTGCCATCGTGGTTATTAGTACAATCTTCGTGAGTTTCAAACCAATCATCGAATTCTTCGGTAGTTATCTTGTTTTCACATACGGCACACGCTTGGCAAAAGCTCGATTTGACTACAGTATCTAGCACTTTTTTGCTGTATTTACCAATTATACTCGTCATACCAAACCGTGAACTAAAACCTCGTTTTTTCCAAGTGCCATCTCCTGACACTGTTAGCTCCGATGATGAAGATTCTTTTTCAAAAGTCAGTTGTTTCTCCTAATTGACTTTTTTTTGCAGCACGCAATCGTACACAGCAGCAGCCGCGCAGTGTAATTTTTTCAACACATCAGCATACGTTGCTTTTGAAAGTCCCACTCCGATATCCATTATCCCGCAAAATATATTGACGCCTTCTCTACCAATTCCTAACAATGGCATTGCCACCACAATCAAACGATTTATCTCAAATGCTTTATCGATAAGCGGAAAAGTGTTAATATATTAAGAACCGCACGTACATTTCATTTGGACTTTAAAGCCCAATCCGCGACAGGAAGTTTTTGCGAAGAAAACTTCGTCTTTACATGTTTTACAGACAACAGACGCACTGATTGCTGCAAAAATGGTGAAAAAATTTATTATACAGTAACCGTGTTGCATGTCAAGTGGAACTTCCATATCCCCAGTTTTTCGCAACTTCGATGCTGATGCACTTGTTAAAACTTCACTGCTTTCTCCAGTGTGCTGATTTCCTCGAAATGCTCTTTTTTTCGTCACTGAATTACGATGCGCGCGAGTTTTATTCGTTTTTGTACCTTTCTTACTATTCATTTTGAAGAATTCGCGTCTGCTCTACTATCGCGTTTTCGCGTCTGCTCTATTCCACGGTTGGAACGTAACTGCATATAGCACAGTTCAAATACGTTCACATGAAATGGAGAAGTGTTGGTAGAAATTCTGTGAACTGGTTTATTGGTTTTATTACCGGTACGTTGTTTGGAGACCTACAGGACGGTGCCCATTCTCGAAACGACCGCGCAGCTGCTTCCCGACCGCGCTACCTGAGCGCGCGAATCGCTTAGAATTTTTATCTCTCGGCTAATTTTTGAAATATCAATAAACGGTTTTCAGGAGCGTATAAAGAAAGGTCTAAGGAATAAGAAAATGAAGAAAAAAAAATCGATGTTTTCAAATTTCTAGACCAGACTACCGCCTTAATAAGCCATGTTTCTTGATTTATTTCTACTATCGGATTAACCCAGTCTTTCATACTTCGTTTATTGTATTCGTCGCCAAATACAAGCTTTTCGTTAAAACGAACATCTCTGCTTTCGTAGTATTTTCCTTCTTCTGGTTTCAGGAATAAATAACCCGTTGGCTTATAGCCAATCAATACTACTCGTTTTCCCAGCTGCTCGAACTTAGGTCCTGTTTTCCTTTGTACCTTCATATAAGCGATACAACCAAATCGCTTTGATTGTTCCAAATTGAGTTTAAAATTTGGTTCGAACTTTTGTAAGGGTGGTATCATCTCATTCGAGCTGTGAGGCGTTCTATTATAGAAATAGACTGCTGCATTCAAAGCAAGATCCCACATATTGTCAAGGAGACGCGTATCGTACAGTGTTGCCAGACAGAACTTTCTCGCCGTACTAGATGGCGCCTCAAAACATACTAGATTTCAAAATTTCGTATCGGAAATAAAATTGTTTTTAATCGAATAGATTAACATTTACGATAAAAAATGTCGATGGGTTTCGACATCTTCTTAGATATATTATATTTATTTTAATGTTTTACTGTCGTAAAGCGTGAATTTATATAAGTTTCTTTTTATGGTAAATATAAAATTTGACAGTGGAAGTCATGTATGCCATGATCTTTCGGCTCTCGAAACCGATAAATTGCATAAAATAAGTCGCAAGTACCAGAAATGTGTGTCGCTGGTCGCTGCATAGATTGTTTACCAGTACGGAGTTTTGTTTACCAGATGAAACCGCACATTGTTTGGAAGATTGGTGCTTCATTCAATGCTTTATGGGTTAAACATAGAAAGTGGATATAAATATATGTGAATGCGTAGGAAAGGTAAATTGAATACACACATAAACAACATGATCCTATGTTGAAATTGCAGATTTTATTGTCATTTCGATTTATTAGTTAGTAAACATTAATCACCAACACCTATTTGTAAGTAAAAAATAGGATGTTAACAAAATAAAAAATACACCAGACTCTTGCAAGATAACAATTTCATGGAATAACACAGTAATAAAAATTTCATGCTAATATAGTATTTATATTAACATATACCAAACTCGTTTTGACTATTCGATACTACCTTAAGATACTATCATAAGTCTAATGACTAATGACTTAGTTCGATTTCGATGTTCGACTAGGTTTGATATTAATTCACCAGTGCATTGCCTTAATCGTATTGAGGTTTACGTTTAAGCAATGAAGGGCTTGGCTCCCAAGTGTAACACATCTTTGTTTGGCCCAACAATTCCTTCGCATGCAAAATGCTTTCACACGTGTCGACGTGCAGTCGGTTTCTTGTTTTTGTTTTCATAAGGTTCAATTTTGAAAAGACTCTTTCAGCCGCGGCTGACGAATGTGGCAACCTAAGTAATCTTGACAAGTTTCGAGAGATTGGGAAACATAGGTTTATTTAATTCGTTTGACATATTAATCACTCTTGCCCAGAATTCATTCATGCCGTCTTCTATATGTGTTTTAAGTTCCGTCATGTCGGGCAGTAGCCGCCACTCACTATTGAGCTTTTCCATGTCATCGACTAGTTGAGGGAATAGCTTTAGTGCCTCAGTAGCGATGCTCGGAATTTCTCCCTTGCAAGCTGTTTTGGGGTTGAAAAAACTCACGAACAAGAGAATCGGATCGTCAAAGTTAAATCGGTGCTTAATTTGTTCTGGCAGAACGACGTAAAACGATTGAGCGTGAGATTTGAAGTTATGAATATCTTTTGAGTCAATATTACTGCTAGCAATGAGCAATTCTGTTCTTGCTCCAAAATACGTATTTTCGAGTGGTATGAAATACTGGAAGGTTTTCTTCGAAGCACTCGTGAGTGAAGAAGAGAATTAGAGCTTCCCAGTTCTCCAACACGCGATCTACTGCTGCCTATTTCAAGAGTAGAACGCATATTATAGTTTAGATATTTTATTATAGTATAGATATTTAGCTGTCAAAGCTTATTTTTGAAATTAGAAACGATCGCCAAAAGGTAGTTTTTTGTCAATAATTTCAATACTTACTTAGTGAAAAGATCGGAACCGATATACTTACTTGGACAGACAGCCATCTTGTCTGACTTGGGTGCAACAATTTATGCGGCTTCAAATCGACAAATGCCTGGAACTCCTGGAGTTTCCCCAACCTGTTACTGCTGTGTGAAAAATATTTATAGATCGATCGAATCAATTCTTCGACACTCTTAGGCAATTGTTTTGCAGCTGCGGAAGAGCAAAGATGGAAAGAATGGCACACACATCCCAGCACAAATAAACTTGGCAAAATCTGTCTAAATCGAGCCTGAACTCCTCTAATGTTGCCCATCATCACCGATGCGTTATCGGCAGCGAACCCGATCATATTCTCGATCGGAATGGTGAGATTTTTTAAATGCTCGGTAACGGCGTTGAAAAGATCTTCTGCGGTACATGACGTAACCTTCACGAGACCCAGGAAACTATCTCTGCACTGCCCAATACTGTTATCATAAAATCGCACGACGATGGCGAGACACTTTTGGGTACTTATATCTGTCGTTTCGTCAATTATAAGCGAGAATCGGATGACCCGGAGCTTGGCCGAAATCTCGGTCGTTTGTTCTGCTGCAATACAGTTGGTTAAACTTGTAGCTTTTGTGCGACCACATTTCAGGGCCTTCGCCAACTCAGAATCTGGACACACAGACGCGATTAATTTGGGGAGGTGGTCCATGACCTGAAGTGGTAGATTATGTTCATGCAAAAACATGATCATTTTCAATTCCGAGGATTTCAGCATTTCTTCACGTTTTTTTGATTTTTGGCATTGCTCAGCACTTAGATAAGTATGTATTGCAGCAGTATTTGAAGACTTCTCATAGTTTGATTTATGAGTATCCGTACTTTCATGTCTGTCTAATTGACTTTTTCCACCTTTTATGAATTTGTCGCATGCTTTACAGTAAGAAGTTGGCACACCCAATTTTGACTTCAGTTCAAGCTAAGAGTATTTGTTCCGCCAATCATCTTTAAATTTTTGTTGGTACCACTTTTTTTTGTTTGTTCCGTTATTGCTAGAAGTTGCATCGGTCTCCTTTGTTAAATCTACTTCAAGCGACCTGAAAAAATAAGTTGATTCAAATAATCGCGGAAATTCTTTAAAAAATCACGCCCTAGTGGTATGTATTTAGACTTGCATTTTATGAAATACGTACCAAAAAAAAACGCGAAACATGTAAAAAAAAAAAGAAAAAAAATGTAGTCATTAAAAAAACCCAGTGAACGATTTAACGGTACAAGAAATTCAATAACGTATTATCAAAGAAATGATCCATACTGATAAGCACAAATAAATTTAAACAAACGTGCTTAAGAAGCAGTGGTACACCGCGGAAAATTTCATCGCCCAATGTTAAGTGCACTATTAATAAACTTTTTAGAGGACGATTTGACAAAGTTTTACGAAACAGAATCTTTGATTGAATTTAATATACACTTCTTTTGGAACTAATGTAGTTGTTGTTGGCTTCTTTTTTCGTTTTTGTCCTTCGTTCGGCGAGTCGGCACTTGATCCTGAAGATTCTCTCTCTGTACTTTTGTTTTCGTTTTCTTCTTCAATTAATTGTGGATTGTTATGACTGCTTGCCTTCATACTCTTCAAACTGTTATCGAAGTTGGCACCACTTTCAGAAGCAGCGAGTGTTTTCAAATCATTTTTCCGCGTTGTTCTAGTCACGAATCTGTGACAACAAAAAGCCAAGCTTTCGGTCAAACTGCCGGGGCACTTCGATTCCGATGGTCACGAATGCAGTAATTGTTTTTGTAACGTCAACTTACCTCTCCATTGTGATAAAAGAGCTAAATCAAATCATGTCACACGTAGTTACGTACTTGTCAACTCGACACTCGGGATATGAGATTTGATGAGATTCAGACCGATTCATAATTGAGACGGATGAAGGATAGAGGTTAGGTTATAAGTTATAACCGATACAATCTATGTATCGGCAACGAAGTCAGAGTCCTATAGAAGCGTAGTTCCTATGCTTCTCGTGAAGACAAACTTTTCCGACCGAGAGCCGCCGCTTGGCGGCGCGTCGCTCGCGACCACGTGACTCGACACGTGACTAGGGGCAAAGCCTGCCCAGTAGGCGGTCTTAGCGGGAGAGAAAAATGTTTATTGGCTGTCTCTATCACACCTCTTATTTAAATATAAGCATTAAAAACAGCTTTAAATATGTGTTGTTCACTGCATAAATAAGTTGTAAACGGTTATTTTGGCATATACGTCGTTAAATCAAGTTAAACACATGTTCCTCATAAACTATCAGCCGAAAAGTATGGTAGCTTATGAGGAACATGTGTTTCAATTATATCCATGAACCGAGTGGCCAAGGACTTAGTGCACTTGGATGGTAATTCGAAGGTTGCAGGTTCGAGACCTGTTGACAATATCAACTTTTTTTTTTCTTGTCCAATTACGATATTTCAGGGTGCGCGCATATTCTCTTGTTCCGTTCATTTACCCAAAGTATTCCATACGAAAGGAAAATACGAAAAATGAAAAGAGATCGGTCGTTTTTCAGTTGTTTGTTGGTACATTAAACGCAAAACGACCAATCGAATATGAAACAATATTGGTCGTTTTGCAGTCGTTTTTTCGTCAACTAGCCGGTAAACGACCGATCGGGTAATGAAATTATATCGGTCCTTTTGCTGTCTTTTTTGGTAACATTTTTGCACAAAACGACGTTGGTCGTTTTTGCGACAAGAATGAAAAGCATTGGGAAAAACGCGTGATATCGAGAGAGAACGCACGAGTACCCCAGCAGATACCCCAGCGTGAGAGCGACACGGATGGAAAGCATTGGGAAAGACGCGTGGTAGCGAGAGAGAACGCACGAGTACCCCAGCAGATACCCCAGCGTGAGAGCGACACGGATGGAAAGCATTGGGAAAGACGCGTGGTAGCGAGAGAGAACGTACGAGTACCCCAGCAGATACCCCAGCGTGAGAGCGACAAGGATGGAAAGCATTGGGAAAGACGCGTGGTAGCGAGAGAGAACGCACGAGTACCCCAGCAGATACCCCAGCGTGAGAGCGACGGAGACAGACAAAGGGGCGGAGCTTCGGGCTTTAGACACGCTCGCGGCAATGCTTGTATGTGTTGGACTATCCGTGATTCATCCGTGAGCCACACACGTACACTGCGACTGCAACGCCACCGCGTAGCCGGGGTACCGCACTACGCTGGGGTACTGCCGAATTTTGTCTTCACGAGAAGCATAGGAACTACGCTTCTATAGGACTCTGACTTCGTTGGTATCGGTTATAACTTATATATAGACAATATATAATCTATGGTTAGCGCTTCGCGAGCTCGTCGCTAGTTTCACGCGCTTCCGAGCTGCGCCAGTGCCATCTATCGACTTTTTTCTAGACCAGGGAAGCTTTCTGTTCTAGTTTCTAGACTTTAGCTTGGCTGTAACGCCGGTAAATGTAATTTAAAAAAAAACACGTTAACGAAAACGAACTAGATTAAAGGAAGTCGTGCTAGCGTACTAGATGTTCCGAAATCGTCCCAGATCTAGTTCGATCGAACTAGACTGGCAACACTGGTATCGTACATCAAAGCTCTCGTCCTTTTTTGGATGGTTTGATTGAAGCGCTTAGCAACACCGTTATGTTCCGGTGTATCTGGGGTAGCCAATTGGAGCTCTGCTTCAAATTTATCTAGGACTTCCAGTGTATACCCCCATGGGAATAAAGTATACTTGAGATATACGCACGGATATATAAATTATATACGCTATATATAGCAGCAAAAAGTTCTATATCCTCTGTATATCTGATATATATCCGGCGGATATATAACGGATGTAAAATACATACATTTTTTATATGTGGCGGATGTATGAAAGATATATTTTGTATATATTACTCGTATATGACGCATAGAAGCTCCGTACATAATGTATGGATAAAAAATACAATTTTTACGCACAGTAAGTATATAGAGAATACATTCTCTGTAAACAATAAATATATAAAATATACATTCTTGATGTATAGCTAATATGTCAGCGATATATAATTGATATATAATAGTTTTACGATAGATATAGATCCTATCCATAGCCGGCATATAAAACAATATATTCTTCTTATATAATACATAGATAAAATATAAA
The DNA here is from genome assembly GCA_963970395.1 of Ephialtes manifestator. Classification (NCBI taxonomy): domain Eukaryota; kingdom Metazoa; phylum Arthropoda; class Insecta; order Hymenoptera; family Ichneumonidae; genus Ephialtes; species Ephialtes manifestator. The sequence continues at coordinate 23,196,706 of OZ019969.1, forward strand.
TTTTAATATAGTGAACGTATATGGCCATTATATTCTGAATATCCATCTAAAATCGAGCAGGCTAGGGTCAAATGACGCACCTAAGCCTGAAATTAAAAAAATCGAAATCAGCAGAACTGCAATTTGTTTATTAGCATTAGGTTAGCAATTCATATTTGTTAAGATGTATGCAAGCAATCCACAGCTTCAAATGCTCTACATACAACATAACGACTTTCTCTTCAATCGTGGCTATATTTATGACCGCCAAATTATCTATGCGCTCTTTCAATACAACCAGATTACTTAATCTTCTATTTTTAATGAATGGTGTGGTGAATAGTTTCACAGCGTTTAGATGTTTACTGAAATCCCTGCCTCATCTCGTTATTCTAAGTATTTACTCATTACATGTATGAAATGTACATTTTCATATATGAAATCAGTACATGATATACATAAAATATTTGTGTAATATATACCGAATATCGTACATAAATATAATCCTTATAGATTCTAGATATATAATTTTTATACTGTGAATGCATAAATAATATATTTATTATCTGTCTCAGATATATACCGAACATACCACGTATCTAATATAAATGTATTCTTCATATATACCAGATATATAGTTCACATATCGTGAAAACATAAATTATATATCAACTATATATCTCCCACTTATGCTAAATATAAATCATATATATTGTTGTATATCAAAAATGTATTCAAAATATATTGATTATATATCTTTTATATACACATGCAATATATAAAGCGGCAAAAAGTTCTATATCTCGGATATATATATCATATATAAACAAAATATAGTATGAATTTCCTATGTATCCAAGATATATAGTGGATATATCAAAACCTATATTTCCGAGTATACTTTTTTCCCGGGGGGTAACCATCTGTAAATTCTGTACCTTGATCACATCTAAGATAACAGAATTTAGCATCATACCCCAACAAATTTCTCGAGATTTTTATAAATGATTCCAGACAATGACCAGTTTCACTTTTGTGTTTCATCGGATACGCCATTGCTAGTCGTGCATAATCATTGATTACCACAGATATAAATCTGTATCTCTTCGGGTGTGTACTGTAGATCTCGCGATTTTTTATTAATTCCACAGGAGTCGTAAGTTCCTGTGCGCTATGTTGCGACGAAAATTCAGCAGTACGTGTTGTAGTTAAACATTTAATTGACGACAACTGATTTCGTATGACTGATTGAAATAAATAGTCAGTATTAAGGAAAACGATAACTTGAACTAAAAAGTAACGAATGTTTCAAGAATTTGTCTCGCGTATTCTCATTGGCTATTAAGGTTAGCGTCGCTCGAAGGTGAGTGCGAGGCGGAAGGCTAAGGGCTCGCGGAAAAACCCTTACGGTCAATTGACAATAAACCATCTGGTTGCCAGTGACTGACGCGTTGGTTTTCTCCCGCAATAAAAAATCTGCGTGCCAGATTGAGTTTTCCCAATAATACAACATCTGCTTGCAGGGTTGAATTTTTAAATAGCCTTTGAAAATACGCAGTGAGTACATTTTTCTGATCGCTTGAATTTTTGTATTACATTGTGTATGAATGAGTGTAAATATGCTTATTCTAAGAAAATATTTCATTTTACATATATACTCGAATATCGTCGTTGTCGACGATCCAGGGTGTGTTGCTGGACTAATCGGTCCCATTGTGTCTGCGTGAATAATTTGCAATGGTTTTGTTGCTCTCTATCTAGTCGATCTGAAAGGTAGTTTATTGAATTTTGATACAATACAAACTTCGCAATCTAGCACAGAGTCGTCGAACTTAATTTCTCTTAGGTTTTTCACATTTGGAAACTTCTTTTGAAATTCCTTTCAATTTTTCAAGGAAGCGTGTCCCAGTCTGACATGCCATAACATACCTTTATTAGTGTAAAACGGAACCGACACTGGTGGTTGTGCGGTCGGTGTGCGGGTCTGGCGGTCCCCCGAGTTAAGGAGGGCGACCAGCTGCACCTCTTGTTAGATAAAATCTCAAATTTTTGATATGAGATAAATTGAACATAGAACTTTGCTATTGTTAAATCTCAGCACGGCTTCCCGGACTTTTTTTCAAGAAATCTGAACTCAAAAATCGTGCATTTAACATGGGGTCTTATGGAAACAGTGCTTTCTCGACACTTCAATCAGATAATTAAAACCTTTGGCAGTTAGATGACGCAGATAACAAAGTCGCTATCTGTTCATCAAATTTTAACGATTCTAACGCGATCATGAAAAAAGGGGCCTGCCAGACATTGCGGACAGATAATTTGAGTTAAAGTGCAAGCAGCAGCCGAAATCGGCCATTGTTCCAAGCGGATCTGTCACACTCGGCTACACTTGACAACATCGCATTTTCACGCATATACGGAAGTCATGTGTGCAGGCGCCCAACATACGCACATCGATATAATTCAAAGTATCACATTAAAATAAACGAATAATCCCATATAAAAATTTGGAAGCACTTAGTTACCGTAATCAGTAAGCCGGTAAACCATAAAAGAGGTTAGGTGTACAAAAATATATACGTAATGTTGTCTTAGCAAGACAATGATTGATAATTAAAGGTTTTTTTTAGGTATATTACATTATCTTTTATTCGGGTACAGGGTGAAAATATGCTCGTATTTTTCATGCACTTGCTCAGCTGGGTCGGTTGCTTTTTCTTTTTTCTCTTCCTCGAAACGAATCTTCCAGCGGTTCGACCGTGTTCCAACCGACTATTGTGCCGGTCCGTCTCGGAGCCGGCTTTGAAAGATGTTATATCTCCTCTGGCAAACGAATGTCAACAAAATTTGCGACGTTACCAAACGTCACACTAACACACACGATGGTGCGAAAGCTCACAGGACTCGACAACCGAATCAAATCAGCAACTTGAAATCATTTATCTTTCATAAATAGTCCAAATAGGAAATATTTACATATCTGCTATTTCATTTTTATTGGTAGCAATATTTTAGCAATTATTAAAATATTTGTAGCAATCGGTCTTATCGCGTAAGTGAACGAACCGTCATTTGACTCCCATGCAGCTAGTCGACCTCCTTAAGCAGCGTTGTTTGCGGTCATAACTTGGATGGGTGACCGTTTAGCCATGCACCGGCTGGCACATCAATCAGTGAGCGGGAGGTCAGTTTTTCTGAGATCTCGATTCTTACACTTAAGTAAGTTACTTTCGTGAATACACCGGGAAATCAGAAGAATATACGGCAAATAGCAAATGCGGTGCAGTGTAGCTAAAAGTCGGCTGCGGACGCATTGGAAAGTTATGTTAGCTTAGTGAAGTGCGGGTAGGGAGTGATAGGAGTAAGGGTGGGAAGGGCGGTAAAAGGCGATTGAAGCCATACCATAGAAAGAATGAAAAAAAAAAAATAATAATAATAGTGTAAAGCGGGCTATTGCTTTTACTGATATTAGATTCACAATTTACATTTTCAAAGGCAATTGATTTATTCAAGTTACTTATTTTTCTATCTCTCAAAGTATTCTCGAAATTCAAATAGCTGGAGCAGGTCTCATTGCTATCTGATTTAACATCTACATTTACATCACTATCAATTTGCATTGGCTCATCAATCTTATTATTTTCATCAATTCTAGTACTTTCAAGCTTGTTTTGTTCACGAGTGATTTCCTTATTATCAGTCTCTATTTTCTTCTCAGACTCACTTATCTTGTTGGATACAATACTTATGGCCGGATATTCGCGACGTCTTGTGGTAACATATGCAACAACCCTGTTTGTTTTAAAATGATCATTTTCATTTCCACCAGAATTACGTATTTCTAACTCTATTACCCAATAAGGTTGCTCATATATTCAAGTAGATATCTAAACCCTTATCAACTAATTTTCTTAGTGACAGCAAATTTTCCGACAACGATTTAGCATAAATCACATTGTACAAGCTTAAGAAACCATTATTTGTGTAACCAGAAATATTCCCGACTCCCTCCGATTTTATAAACGCTGAATCATTTGCACATTTACTATCAAGCCTTTTGATATTATCAAACGTTTTAAAAATCAATTTAGAGTTAGTCATGTGTTCTGTTGTACCCGAGTCAGCCAGAAATCTAATTAGTTGACTATTATCGTTTTGTTCCGCGCTGTGGGACTTACTGTCTATGTACAGACCTGCACACTCACCAGATTCGGAGGTTTTGGTAGAAGGGTTGTTTTGTTTATTCTGTCTACCTCTTCCTCGTGATCTGCCTCGGGCATGGCCTCTATCGGACTTAGCTTTGTTGGGTTCGCTACTTTCGGGTGCTTCCGTATAACGTCGTTTTGCACCACAACTGTAACCACCACGTTTACCACCCCGATAAGAATTTGATGAATCGTACCTTCTTTGACTTTCATTTTCCTGCAAGATTGTTTCTAGCTGTTTTTCCGAATATGGACAGTCTGCACGGACATGTCCTTCGTATATTTTGCATCTGAACCACATCTTGCCATTTCTCGTACTTATAATGACCCTTGTTGCTACAGTTGTAGCAAAGCACTCCAGGATGAGATACGTGATAGACTTTGGCTCCTGTGTCGTTTCTCTGCCGAGCAGATTCAGTTTTTCCCGTTCGAACCGATTCCTGTTGTACGATATAATCCTTAAGTTGATTTATCGTTAGCGGTTTACCTATCGTATTTTTATTCAAAAACTTAGATTGTTCAACTTGAGGTAAATTTACAACACCAGCTTCAAAGAATGCATCTCTTACCTCCACTTCAGATAAAGGAAGCGTATCGGGCAGTTTATTGTAGGATCGAACTATTTGATCAAATCTATCCCAGAAGGCAGATGCTTTTTTTTTTAATGGGATTATATTAGATGCTATGTAACTCTTTTCTCACGGTTCTAGTAGTCACGTTAACTTCGTTTTCTTTAATACGCTTAATTTCATCCAGTAGTTTGACAGGATTGCGAATGTCTGATATTTTATCATAATATGATATGTCAATTCTGTTTATGATAATGTCTCGGACCCGAACTTTATCTTTTTCCAGCTTTGCCTGATCAAATATACGCGTCAGCTGAACTGTTGAATCAATTACATATAGCAAGTCGGAGAGAGTTAGTTCTGAATTTAAAAAATCCAAAAAGGTATTCACGTTCAAACTTTGTGTTAATTTGTAGTCTCTACGAAAGGCGCTATCTCGATTATTTACCACAATTTGAATGTTATCTTGAATATTTCCAATACCCTTGTTTGAATCGATTTTATTAATTTCTTCTTCGACTAATTTTGTTATATAATCTTTACTTACAGGTGCGTTTGTGCTTGCTAGATTTGAGGATTGGTTACCGTTTGCTTCAGTTTCCGAAGTTCCAGCTGAGTCGTCTTGTACTTCCTCGCACAAACGGTCCTGTTCCGTCCAGAACATTACCTTTTCTTCTATCCAGCCGTACTTTCCTTCACATCCCATTTATGTTTGACCAGTTCGTCAACTACTTCATTGTGCATATTATTGCAGCTCGTTACAATCTGGTTTTTGAGTTCTTTATTTTCTTTTTCCAGCTTATCCAGCTCTTATCCAGCTTAACTGGACCATTATTTCTGAAATTTTAACATTCTTGTCAGAATAAAAAACGAGAGTCTGTTGGAGCTTATGTGTCCTCGTTTCCTGACGGTTTTTTTTCAGTCCCAAATCCAGTTTTACTAATTGGTTGATTTAACAACTGGGGTGAATTTACCTAGCAACTGCGATTCAAACTTTGCTTTCCAGCTATTTTCGTCAAATACTTTGGACGTATCATGTCTACTTTCATCGAGCTGAAAGGCCGGCTCACCGTCAGCCATCACATTATCCTCATCCAGCTTCGAGGACGGAGGCACCCCATGTTGGCTTGGGGTGGTCTCCTCTGCCAAAGCCACCTCTTTGTTTCGAATCCGGTTGATCTCCTTCTTCACGGACTCCAGTATCTGCTCCTCGATGAGAGAATTGTCTATGAAAATTTTATAAATGAGTTTTCTTTTTTTGACGAACGACAATTTAAAAAAAACTCTATCACATGTAGTATCACATGTAGTAATCTTATTTAGCATATGCTCAGTTGACGAAAAAAAATCAAAAGAACAATTCCGATTGCCCTTTTTTATTACACAATCTGTGATTTTACAGCACATGCAGTGCAGCAGCAACAACATACACTACGCTGCATGTACCGGCCAACATTTTAATTCGGGACTAAATTGCATGCTATTCAAATTTTAATATGTACGTACTTATTATTGAAATAGAAATTTTCTTTTTCGAACTTATATAGAAAATTCAAGCTTTTACCTATTTCATATTTAATTCAACTCGACGTAATTATATAAACGTATCCCGCATCGTTTATTTCAGGATATATAGTATCCTCGCGGTGTTTTTCGGATATCCCCAACTCCTGGTCCTGAAGCAGCAGGAACAGCTTCACGTTTTTCTCATCTGTTTAATTCAAGCATATCAGTTAACTGTTTTTATTTTAATTTTAATAGAACTTTGAATTGCAATTTAGTTTTTAATTTCAATCGAACTGTGGTTTAATTTAATAAACATTCCTGTTTACCGAATTGATTAGCGCGCCGCAACATAATTAAAGATTCCGTCCATAAGAGAGTTTTAAATTCAAAATCGAACTGTTATTTCTATTTTTGTTTTTATTATTATTATTATTATTATTTTTAATATTGTGTTCAAGCATCAGCAACACACTCGTTCCGTCTCTCTCACTCTCGTTGGGAGTAAAGATGGCGCTCGATTGCATCTAAGACTTTTCTTTGCCGCGCTTTCTTGCGCCGCCATTTTGTCGTTTATCGCGAGCCCTGGGCGCAAGCACATGCTTGCTTGAACCTGTTGCCCGGCCGCGCACAAATTTCAAGCTTGTATGAATCTTGCGACATCCTTGCCGAAATATATATATATATATTTAATTTATGACTTACCCCTGGACTTGGGTATTTGAAAGGCCACTGCTTTCCTTCGGTCGGACATTTTACGCACTCGAACTGAAACTTTCGCCACTACGCCGAGACGCTTTCGCACGTCGATTTTGTGCCTCAAATCGAGCGTTACGCGTCGAAGCTCGAAGGTAAATCGTCGAACTTTATCAGCACTACACTCGTGATTTACTTCACCAAGCATACAAATACTCAACAAAGCCCCATGCAGCGCAGTGGAAGCGTGCTAGGCCCATAACCTGTTGTAGTTTACTCTGCTCATTGTGCTATGAGTGAAATAAATGCGACACAAGTAGATTGTTGTTGAACACTTTATTTAGTACTTCGAACTGACTGTCGAAATTCAATATCACACTACTCATTAAGAACGAAAGATCAAGCTGAGTTTTTGATTAATAAGTATAAGACACGAGAGGATAAAACAAAACGAACGCGTCTATCTCGCTTGACAGCTCTAAGCGAAGTGAGCATCAGTGAGCATTGCGCAGCGATAAAGGCGCAAGCAACAAAAGACTGAGAGAGGGGATCGAGCATCACAAAAACGAAGACGGGATTTCTTCTTTGAACTTCAAAACGTCGTTCAGATTTAATAAAATAAGGAACCTCACTGAACATAAACGAGTATAAAACATTTTCAAAATAAAACCTATAATATCGAAATCACTGAGTACAGGAATAATTTCACAAAAATATTACGATCAGCAGAATAGCGCGTGTAAGTATTATGAAAAAGAAAATAACAGGTAAAATATCGATTGGTAATGGTCAATAAAACTTTTTCGAAATTTTTATTATTTCACCGTTCAGCTAAATTATTTTCAGTATGTATATGCCCTCACCTTAAATCAAATTATCCATGAAAGGTGCTTCAAACAGCACTAGACTCGCCTATATACACCAAGATGCAGAAAAGTATCTACCTAAGCGCAGATGCATACTCGAAGATACAGTTGAAGCGAGGCAATTAAAACATACGGCTGTAAAAGCACCGGGGGCTAAACGTCGAGAGGATCGTATCGTACACGGTTATTACGATGCACGATGGGCTGGCATATTCCTTAGTCTAAACTATGTATATACCTTCACATATTACGTAGGTATACGTATAAGTTTCCTGTGCAAGTCATATCTGCCTTTGCAGAGCGCGGCGTTCTTACTCAATAATAAATACGTCAGATAAAATAATAAAAATTTCCCGAGCCAAAGAGGATAGACGTATATGCCGTGGGATATGCCAAAGGCTCCAGGCAGATTCCAGATAGACATCTACTGCTCGCCTCAAGTTCTGTGTATATGCCCCTTTCTTGTAAGACCCTTAAGCAGGATGCTCTACAGAATGGATATAGACGTGCGAAGCGAAAGCCTATGCAACAGATACGATGAGAGGTGGCCAAGCGATATCTGTATGGTCGTCAGTCTTGTCGGCACCATCGGCAGCCTTTGTGTACACATTACCCATAATGCCCTCTTCAACTCTTCGCAAACAGGCATCGCAGCTAGCTCTCAGTCTCATCTACCATGACCGAGTGAACGCGAAAGCGCTGACCACTCTCTGCCACTTCGTCACTACAGCAACCTCTACTCTACTTTTACGTTCTGGCATTTCTTTCATTCATTTTTTTATTTCTCCGACTGTGAGCCGCGTCATATTTGAGTTACTACCGGACAGCGGTTTTGCGAAGTTTTGCGCTTCGGAGAGGAAGAAATATTTTATGATGATTGTTATTTATTGAAGTGAAGTCCTCCAAAGACCCGCTCATGAAAATAAAGTATACTCGAGAAATATGTTTCTCTACAAAATAAAAATAAAAATACGTCCCTCCTCATCCTGAGCCGCATCTTCATTTTAACCAACGGTACTAGCGTCGTCGACACGAATTGGATATCATATATTCGGAAGGTCTCACTTGAATTGGAATTACATATATAAGATACTAGCGGGTTTTTATGACTCAGAGACTCGAGCCCTTGGAGTAAGCTCCGTTGAGAATTCGAAAACTAGGTTCTGAGAATGGTTCTTCATGGATATTTAGAATAGTATGAAACTGAGGGTCTCCTAACAGAACTTAAAATGAGGAGTATTAGAATAATCTTAGGAAAGGCCCTGTTGAAAACGTCTGATAGAAATGGATGAAAACCATATAGATCCAGATAGAATTCTATCGAGATCTATGCGGATTTTGTTTATTTTTATCGGTTTCTCCCAGATCTTTTCCATAAGGAAGGCTTCTTTGAGGCTTGGAATAATCTAGACATGGGAAAGGGCTCTTGGAAGAACTTCCCTAGCAAACCCGGTCTCCGCGCAAACCATCATAGAATCACGGTCGTTTTCACTATCCCGAGCAGACATTTGTTCTGCACGGAGAGAAATTTCTGTGTCATGACAACATAAAACGGTGACAACAAAAATCGTTGCATTAGGCTGACAAATCAGTTTTGTTATGCTGATAAATCTTTTGTTCGGCTGACAAATCTTTTTGCTGGGCTGACCAATTCTTTTTGTTAGCCTAATAAAACGATTTTTGTTGTCACCATTTTTTGTTGTCATGACACAGAAATTTCTCTCCGTGTGGCTGAGGTCCGGACTTTATCAGGTATTCCTTAATTAGTATTCGGGCCCGGATAAGACGGCTCTATCCGGTCCTGATATGGCATGTAATGGGATTTCTGATCTGGCCAGGATCAGGCTAGAAATCCTGGCATTATCAGACAGATAATCCGGCCATGATCAGGCTCCTGATGGTTTTTATAATGGATCAGGCTCCATCGTGAAAAATGAAAAGGCCCAATATACATAAAACGCATAACGCCAGTTTAATTATTGGAGGTTTATTCATTGTTTTACTGTTTTATTTTGTATCTAACCAAATTGACATATAAAGGTCTGATAATCTCAAACAAATCGTTAAACTATAGGATTATTTTGAATAATGGAACAATATTGCAAATCCAAAATATATACAAAACCCAAGACAAAAACAGAGTCAAAATAAAATGAACTATGTGGAGTGTTAAAAGATCTATGTACACATATCCATGCGACGCATAAATTTTTAAAATGTAGCGCGTATATAAAAACGCAACGTCGAAAAACGTTTACGATAGAATCAGTTGACCGCAAAATGATTATTTTTGATAGTGATGCAGTCGCCGAGAAAGTATATGCTGTTTCCCTTGTACCTGAATAATTCTGTGAGACACAAATTAGTTGTATAAAAATACAACTATTTGTAATCGATAGTATTACGATAATAAACGATATTACACAGAAAACATCTGTCATTGATTTATTGTGCAGTGCTATGCAGAGATGCCTGCAATGACAGATCTCGGCTGTGTGTGTGAGCTATATTCAGCTGTCGAAGTACGGTGAAGTCGGCTCGAGTTTCACGTTGATAGTCATCAGCTGACCGCGAATTTGACATAACCCGCGTAGCGCGGCAATGAATTGTAAGCGGGCAGGCGGATTCTAATAATCAAATGAAAGAATGTGAAAAAGGCTGGAAATTCACAACGATCGGCTGCCTCGTCTCCATCTTGGCATATCAAGAATTACAGCTACGATCTCCACTCTCCAACCTCGGTATGTTGTTATAAAAAAAATCGGTTTAACTTTATCCTATTAATGGAAGTAATATAAAACTACGTCGAATTAATGGCGGAAGGTAATAATTTTAATTGCAGATTACCTTTGGTCATTAATTCGACTTTTTTATTCTGTGAACTGAATAAAAATAATTACCTTCCGTTATTAATTCGATGTCGTTTTATATATTTCTTACTTCCAATAATAGAATGAGATTAAACCGATTAATATACGGGTTTATGAATAAAAACTTCCAGTAAAAGTACACTAAACTTCTGGCAGATTTTTTTTACAGTGTTATGCAAAATTAACCATATCAGACGCAATCATATAAATCTATGAAGTCCTCATTATCCCGTGTGGAAATCTGTTGGGGATAAACTGGTTTAAACCTAGCGTCTAGCTAGTTTTTTCTATCAAGTTTTTCTGTAGTGGGACTAGACATAATCTAGCCAGAATGCACTGATATATAGCATATCTATCTAGGATCTGTCTAGCTTTCATGGCACAGCTTACCTGACTAGAGGCTAGACATAATATATCTAGCATACATGCATAGATGCCCAGGCCATCTAGGGTCTATCTAGCTTTCATGGCACAGCTTACCTGATCGGAGGTTAGATATAATATATCTAGCATACACGCATAGATGCCGAGGCCATCTAGTGTCAGTCTAGTTTTACTTGAATATTTGTATTTGGCGCTACGCGGGCGTTTTCCGATACAGGAAGATTCTGATACAGGGTCTAGTCGTGACACGCTGCGCAGCGAGTTATTATTATGTGGAGTGGCACGTACATGTTCGTGAAAGGTACCAAAAAATACGTTCTAGAGGACTACGATTTTTTTTGTTTTGTACGGCGCGAAAGAATTTATATTTTTTAGTTTTCTGCGATAGGCCTTATTGAGATATTTGATTATTATTGAAAAAGTGATTACGTACGTTATTAAATACGTTCTAGAGGACTACGATTTTTTTTGTTTTGTACGACGCGAAAGAGTTTATATTTTTTTGTTTTTTCCGATAGGCCTTATTGAGATATTTGATTATTATTGAAAAAGTGATTACGTACGTTATTAAATAGTGTTCCCTGTTTAAATAGTGTTAACCGGCTTTCCTGTTACGTGCTGATGCAATAAATGACGGTTTATATTAATTCTGTTTTTTATTTATCCTAGGCTATTTAACAGGTATCTGGGTTCAATAGCGACATCCGATCTAGCATCTAGTCAATGTTATGCTATAGGGTTAACCGATTTCCGTACTGGCTAATCACTAGCTAAGTTTACTGGGCGAATTAATAGAATCTTAGACAGTTTTTAGATAGTTTTTCTGTACAACGACTAGACAGCGAGAAATTATACATAGCGCTCGGATCTAGCTTGTTTTCTGGCCTAGATCTTGTACAGAAAATAAGAAAACTAGTCGATTTCTAGATGATAGCGAGTTGGAATTTCAACACGGGATTATACTAATTTCATTTCATATTTCGTATTACAATAATTTAAAAAGGCAACCAAATAATATAATCATATAATTTAAATGGCCGAATGAGCTAAGGCGCAACAACCATCGGAGGGTCCCGAGTTCGAGTCCCGTCAATGTCAAAAGTATAAATGTTTTTTTCAGCGATTAAAATACATCATCATGTAGAGAACGAGGAAATATCTAATTAAAAGCGCGATTAAATAAGCATAAACGAATGTTTTTAAATTAAATTAATTTATTTTATCAAGTATGGGATAAATAATGGGATCCTATACTGATCCACACACATCGTCCTATACAGAGCCAAGAGTTCAAAGTATGACCGGCCAATATAGGTAGTAGATAGATTTCCACGATGGGCCCCGTATTTATTCAGGAAAGATTATATGGGCCCAGTATACTGCCCTGGCTAGATTTCGGTACGGGTATACGCAAGGACTACCTTAACTGAAAAAGACGACTGCGTGCACATGAACGTGCAGCAAGGTGAGAGCAAAGTGAGAGTAAGGTGAGTGTAAGGTGAGTGTAAGGTGAGAGAAAGGTGAGAGCGAGATGAGAGCAAGGTGAGAGCGAGATGAGAATAAGGTGAGAGCAAGGTGAGTGTAAGGTCAGGACAAGAAGACAGCAAGGCGAAAGTAAGGTAAGTGTAAGGTGAGTGCAAGGTAAGTGTACGGTGAGAGCAAGGTGACATCAAGGTGAGTGCAAGGTTAGCAATTGTTAACTAAAAACTGCTCGACGCGCGCACGTCGCAGCATGCTTAAATTTCGATAGCGGATGCAAAATTAATTTTTCTCGACGAATGGCCAATTTCCTGGTCCAGAGGCAAATGCGATACGAAAGGGAAAGTAGGCACTGACCCGGGCCGAACCCGTAATTTAAAGCCTCTCCAGTTTATTTCTAAATTCCATAAAAAATTATGTTACACCATGAATATGAATTTTACCATGTTTAATAAATGTGGTGTAAAAAGAAATGGATTAATGTAAATTATACTAACATTAAATGTTTAATTTAAAAATGTATAACCTAGCCAATGTAGGTATAAGATATCAACTTGGGCGAAAGCGCTAATTAAAGTTATGGAACACTGTTACTAGAAGAAAAATATTCGTGTTCTCGCTGTGGATACTTGAGGAACACCGAGTGAAGAAAAAATGCAGTGATTTTTTATTGCAATGAACCCCAAGATCATAAAAACTGAAAATGAATTCTTTTTCCTAATCCCAGCAATGTTTTCTGTTATTTATCAGCATTGTCAATTGGTTCAGTGCTTGAATTTGCACCAGAGCAAAATACTTTCACTAAAATATACAATTGATTTTAGATTTTTTACGTTTTTCATAAAAATTTTGCTTCAAATAATTGTTTAATTAAAAAATAATTAAATTTAATAATAATTTAATAATTTAATAATTCAATTAAGTCTAGGGGGTTGGTGTCTTGTAGGACGTAGAAAAATCAGGGCTTAAAGATATTTTTGTACTTTTTTAGATTTTTTAATTCACTTTGAATTTTGTGTGTTTCCACACATTTTTTCCATATAGAAAAAAATTTTAAGTGGATTAATAAATTTGAAAAAAATCCATACGTATTCGGAAAAATTAACGCACGATTAATACTATTAATATTATTAACATTATTCATATTCGGCATATGAATAAATGCAGACACGATCTCCTCTCTCCAACCTCGGAATGTGGTTATAAAAAAATCGGTTTAACCTCATTCTATTAATGGGATTAAGAAATATATAAAACTACATCGAATTAATAACGGACGGTAATCATTTTTATTCTGGTGACAGAATAAAAATGTCGAATTAATGACCAAAGGTAATCTGCAATAAAAATTATTACCTTCGGTCATTAGTTCAACGTAGTTTTATATTACTGCCATTAATAGGATAATGTTAAACCGATTTTTTTTATAACAACATACCGAGGTTGAAGAGTGGAGATCGTAACTGTAATTCTTGATATGTCGAGATGGAGACGAGGCAGCTGATCGTTGTGAATTTCCAGCCTTTTTCACATTTTTTCATTTTATTCTTAGCATCCGTCTGCCCGCTTACACCTCATTGCCGCGCTACGCGGGTTATGTCAAATTCGCGGTCAGCTGATGACTATCAACGTGAAACTCGCGCCGACTTTACCGTACTTCGACAGCTGAATATAGCTCACACACACAAATAGCCGAGATCCGTCATTGCAGGCATCTCTACATAGCACTGTTCAACGGTAATGCCAGATATGCCCTTCCAGTACTCTGTTAATTTCGTCTGAAGTAGTGTATATTTTAAGTCCACCAGATTTGAGTATTCAAATATTCTGGCCAAAAGCAGGGCCGCATCTGACTAGCTCGACCAGGAGTGCCTAACCGATGCCTGAACCCGTCACGCTATGGAAAACTTTAGTCTAACCATATTGGAAATACTGTACCTATGCATCATCCGGGCGGGTTCGGGACTTCATTTAGCTTACCGGATCAAGAATGCCCGGTCGGTGTCTGATCCCAGCCTGATGAGGAATATTTCAGGATAGCCAGTTTTAAAATATTATACCGATACATGACTCGGGCAGGACCAGCGCCTATTTGGCTAGCCTGAACACCCATGCCTGACCGATGCCTCATCCGAACCTTACCGTACTTTAGGCAATTGAATTAATTTCTGATTGCGATGGTGGTTTTGTGCAAAAAGTTCACTTAGAATTTTGACAAGACCACCATGCAAACCACCTATCCGAGATTCGTTTAAATGTCGGAGTGGTGGTTTACGTGGTGTTTCGATAAAATTCTAAGTGAACTTTTTGCACAAAACCACCATGGTGACTTCGACGGTGGTTTTGCACAAAAAGTTCACTTAGAATTTTGTCGAAACCAACATGATGATTTCGCCGGTGGTTTGTTCGTTGACCAGATCTGTTAGAGTCAGATTGATTGTAGTCTTAGAGAAAGCTCCTACGAGGTCGTAGAATAATACGGGTCTAAGAGGGAGCTTTTATACGGAAATTAAAAAAAGCTGAGACCAAATTGGAATCCTAGTTTCAACTGTCGTGGTGCTCTCTAATTGAAATGATTGGTTAATGCAACTGTTGGTACTCTATCAACAATGTTATTGTTCCTGTAACCAACTGAGCAGGTAGCGCTATGCTAACAATTCCGGTTAATTGTCAGAACCGAGTGGTCGGTTTTTACAACTAGTTTTTTCTTTAGATTTCGAACTTAGAATAAGAATGCTATCGAAAAGTATTACTAAAGAGGATTACGATAAGAATTATTTAAGAAGGGCCTACTAAAGGGAATTACAATAAAATTGTCCTAGGAAAGGTCTCCTAAGGGGCATTAGACAAATTACGTCTTGGGGGAACAATTTCGGTACCTGACAGTAATCAGAGTCTCAGTGGGACCTCCTAAGATGAAAAAATAATGAGAAATTGGAAGTGGGCTCTTGGTAGGACTTAGAATGATCCGGGTATGGGAAAGAGTTCGCAAAATGGTTTAGAATAAAGAGGACCTGAGAAAGAGCTCCTAGATGGACTTACAATATAAAGGACCTGGATGGGTCACCAGGGAAACTTCGAATAATCAACTAAAGAAAGTTGAAGTCTTACAGGAAAATAGAACAATGACATCCTGGAAAGGAGTGCTTAGAAAGTCTTGGAATAATGAAAATTTCAAGGGGAGCTCCTCCAGGGTCTGAATAATTAAGATCTAGAAAGATGCACCGAGAGAAAAAGTTTCCTTGATTCAAAGAAATTTCATAAAAATCCCAACCTATGAAACATTTCTTTAAAATCATTGAAATAATATACATACCCGAGTAGAAATTCTATTACGGGTGCCTGAGGACTAGTCAGGTCGCGATCGGGAAATCTTAAGGCTTGCCTTTCTGTGGAATGCCTTACAGGGACCTAATTTGGTGCGGCGAGATGTGCCTGATAATACCCAAACGCTATCTGGTGTGCATACTTTGGTCAGGAAGCCGTACAAGGCCCTGATTGGATACGTATTATCATTCCGTATTAGACCCAGCGCCATCTTGTGCACCAATTTCGATCACGAAACCGTACGCGGTCCTTTCTAGCTGTACGTTTCGATCCTTTATTATTCATTTCGCGAATTTTTTTAAGGTAACATTACAATCGAGAAGTCGGAGCAATAATGGCACGCTTTAACTCAGCTTTCTGTGTTTTTCGCAAAATAATATGCAGTGAAAATGGGTCCCGAAGTGGACCCATTTGTTGTGCACTACGAAGTTCTACACAGACCCATCTCGACACCGACGCTAATCTTCCGATGGTAAATCGCACTCCCACTGCAATTGACGAAAACTCTGTCGCATATCTATTTTGCCGGCTCAACGCAAAATTGCCAGTCGGTAAATATATTATCCGATTTACCATCGGAAGATTACGTCGGTGTCGAGATGGGTCTGTGTAGAGATGGGTCTGTGTAGAACATCGTCGTGTACAACTTGTGTCGTGTCGAAGGTTCGTCGTGGCAAACTTTACCGGGCCGTACTCGCGTTGTGTAGAGATTTGTCGTTACAAAATGGTGCCGTGTCGAGATTTACCATTTCGATCTTGTGCTACGAAGAAATTTGTTGTGTCGAACTAGTGCTGTGAGCAGATTGATGGTGCCCAGAGTATGCTGTGCAAAGTTTTGTCATAACGATTACTGACGTGATCAATTTTTCCGTGTCGAACTAAATTTCCGCAAGGTTTCGACATGACAAGGTAATCCGTTTTAAATTCCGCTTTGTCAAGTTCGTGTTGTGTACAGTTTCGTTGTGCTCAATTAAACGCGTGTAAAAAAAATGGTGTACAGATGCTCGTGTACAGATGGGTCTGTGTAGAGATGGGTTCTGTAGAACTGACGTATTGCCATCGCGCTAATCTTTGTAGGACCGGGTGCCGTCAAGGAAACTGTTTCTGCGAATCAATGAAACCCTTTTTTTTTAATTAAAACACACCATTTCATTGCCAAAAATTCAGTCCACGCATTTCTTTGGAATCAATTAAATCTTTTTCTCGATGTACTCGCAGAACGAATGAGAATGATGCGGTCCTGTGGGTTTTCTGTGGGGAAGAATTAAAACTTTCTGGAATTTATAGATTGATTCGCATGTGCGGG
The DNA here is from genome assembly GCA_963970395.1 of Ephialtes manifestator. Classification (NCBI taxonomy): domain Eukaryota; kingdom Metazoa; phylum Arthropoda; class Insecta; order Hymenoptera; family Ichneumonidae; genus Ephialtes; species Ephialtes manifestator. The sequence continues at coordinate 23,213,890 of OZ019969.1, forward strand.
GGGAGAGGTTATAAATAAGCGAGGAATACATATACGATACACTTCCTCGTTGTTAGTAAAGTTGTGAGAAATACGTTACCTAAGTTTCGCTTGATATAATTATAACTTAACGGAATTCCAATCTTTTTACTAACACTGTATAGGAAGCTTTCGGCAATGAAAGTATACTACACCCCTAGTATACGAAGCTTAAAAAATCTGCTTGAAAGCCCTCATTCGAATTGCTAATTCCAATCTCTGCAATATTCAAATGTTTGTTTACCCCCAGTATTTGAGGTTATAAATACACTCAGCTTGAATGGCAATTCTTAAGAATCTGTATAAGAGGGGCTTTCCGCGGGCTTTCGTATCCAGAAAGCCAGTGGGCGTTATAGACCCGTTGGTACAGTCGATGGCTTCTCCGTGCTTACTTGAAAACTGCACCCATCAAACCAGAGAGAGTAGCGAACTTGAAAGACGTATCCTTGCTGCAGATGACGAGCAAGCATGACCGCCTCTCACCATGTGCAGAGGAGGGCAATGTACCAGACGCTACTGGTATCTTGAGCAATGAATATCCCCGGAAAGACGTTACGTTCGTCTAGATGGATATTGAGAAAAGACGTAACACACCCTCACATTTCCTGCGTCAAGATTGTCGCTCCTCGATATACGCCTCGTCACTTCTTCCGTGATAGCGAACGAGAAAAATATTTTCAAACGGGGCGTTCATATAAGACACGATATGTAACACGTAAAGCGTTCTTCGTCTCATCTCACCGTCTTCTCCTCAAACATCAATATAAAACTCGTATCTAGTATTAAAACTGTAAACCTGGTAATACATTCAGATAAAAATAAAACCGGATGGTAAGTTTCAAGTGGAAAACGGGTTTGCCGGGAGTTGTGAGCTAACCGTTTCTGAGAATTAATTGAATTAATACGTAGCGTGCGTGATTTCACATGGGTCACTGTACAAAGGCGTAAAAAGTTGAGGGAGGAGGTGAACACTCTCTCAAAACCTCGAGGTGGTAGGTCAGGACCCTTGTCGGTCAAGGACGGCCTTTAAGTACGTCGAACGGACAATAATATGTAATTAACGTCCTCAGGGTTGGGAGAGGGGGAAAACGGGTATTGCCACAGACCGTTCTACGGACAACCCGATAGACAGCTTCCACCAGGCAGTTTCATCTCCCTCCGTTCTCGCCGGTAGGTATACTTATACTTATATACCGATTGCTTCGGTGGCTACTGAGACGTTGTGCAAAACGTTATATGGTGAAGCCTAGAGGCGGACGATGAGGACGACAATGACGGCGAAGCGTGAGGACTCGTCCCGCTCCGCTTATACTACCTGTACATGTGCGCTGATCCCAACGCTCACGACTTTTGAGTTAATTGACGTCCGGCCGCATAAAACGGGGCTACTTCGAGCTCGTTACTCGAGCAGCCTCGCGGAACTGTGACCACGCGTTCTGTGTCCTGCAACTTGAACTTCATACTCCTCCAGTCACAGCGGATTAAAAATTTTCGACCTCGCCGCGAATGTAAATAAAGTGGGTGGACTGAAATCTGATGTTTTCTTTTTTTTTTTTGCTTTAAGAATGAGTTTTCTGATTATCGAGAGGAGATATAATTACGGTGAAATTTTGAGCACTCTGTCTTGGTATGGTAATTACAAGGTTGTCAGAAGGTATCAGACTAAGGGATGTTGGGGTCATTGAACGTTCGTTAAAATTTATTTTTTGTACATAGTTATTACGGCTCCTTCGTGCCAACATTTACAATCAAAAATGGCATCGAAGATTTTATGAACACTGATTTTGAATGATAATTATGAAAAAATAAATAGAAATAAACAAAAAATTGAAAGAAAATTATAGGCATGGCAAGAAGATTTCCAGGTCTCTAATATTTTGTTCAAAATTTTTTGCCACTAACTGATTAATAAGTGTGTGATATTTTCATAGTATTACTACAGTATTATAGTATTAGCTGGTGACAATCTGCACTAAAACCTCAATATTTTGCCAAAATTTGATTTTAATATAGGCTAAATAGGAAAAAAGAAAATGGCAAATGGGAATTCATAATCAACTTGCGAAGATGCATTGAATGACGAGGAGACTTACAAAAACTGTTTTTTTTTTGTTTCGTCATAGAAGGAGCTTTGTTTTTATAAAAGCAATTTGCAAACTTCTACTTTGCAGTTTTTTGTTTAATATTTAATGAGTTTTTGGTCTTCTTCTCTCTGCACTAAATAACGTGTGCTGCTATCGTGTGTCTTATATGCGCTGACACATGTTGCAGAAGTGACGAATGGATGCGCGTAATTACAGGCTTTTCGCTAAAGCCGAAATCACGATAAGCGCCACTGCTCGATTGGTTAGTCGCCACTTTTGCAACAATTATATATAAGTCCTATACGAAGAGGTTGACTATAAAAGCAGCAGCAGCAGAAGCAGTAGCACACAGTATGTAGTACCATCTAGTGCCCTCTTCCAAGGAACTCGCGCTGCTTGTACTGAGGGGCGATTCGTGATAAGGAGCACTTCCTGTTAAGGACACGCGGTGCACCGTTATTGCGCGTATATAGGACCATACGCAGAGAAATAACCATTTACCCTTTCTCTCCACTGCTTTTCACTTCATTCTTCGCGCTCCCCTCATTCTATTTTTGTCCCATCGCCAAATCGATGCATTTTTATTTTTGCAACCGCATTCGAGAAATAAGACATGGATCGGGTTTATGTATAAAAAGGTCTACAGCCGTATATACTTGGAGCTGACATATCAAGCATTAAACCTGTCGCTAGAAGACTTGGCGGCGCCGCCCGAAATATACACTAGTAGTTTTCAGCAGTTTTGAGACTAAAATTAATGCCCTTTTTAAACTTCGAAAAAGTATTAAAATTTTATCTCGTCAGTAAGTTTTCGACGTTTACAAATACACATAAAAATTTATAAAAATCTTAATGAACCATACTGAAAATTTAAATGATCGAAAAAACATTACTTTTTTATTAATTTTTCGATGTCAATTTTTGTATTTCTCGATAAAACGAATATAAATTTCGTGTTTAGCGCGATAAAATACATTGGTATATTGTTTAGCGATTAAAAAAAATATATAGTTATTCTTACATTTTGGCCACATATTCAGGGGTCGGGTAAAATGGCTATAATTTATAAAATGGCTGAATATTGTTTAATTTATATACAAAATTTGAGCTTGCTATCTCCAGTTTTGCAAAAGTTACAATAGAGCGATCATGATCCATAAAATCTGAACCACTTTACCGATTCGAACCAAATTCAATACCAAATGACATTGAGTGCACCTGCTCTTATAACCAACTGTTTAGCAAAATAGACTAAATTTTACGAAAGTTAGAGCGCGCACCTCCTTTTTTCAAAAAATTAAAAACGGCATAAAATCGAAATTGTCGCTCAGATTTTTTCGAAAGTTGCTACAGTTTAAGAGGGTCAGCTACTACATGAATGTGCTAAAATACCACACACACACACACACACACACACACGCACACACGCACGCACGCACGCACGCACGCACGCACGCACGCACGCACGCACGCATCCACGCACGCACGCACGCACGCACGCACGCACGCACGCACGCACGCACGCACGCACGCACGCACGCACGCACGCACGCACGCACGCACGCACGCACGCACGCACGCACGCACGCACGCACGCACGCACGCACGCACGCACGCACGCACGCACGCACGCACGCACGCACACACACACACACACACACACACACACACACACACACACACTCGCACTCGCACTCGCACTCGCACTCGCACACGCACACGCACACGCACACGCACACGCACACGCACACGCACACGCACACGCACACGCACACGCACACGCACACGCACACGCACACGCACACGCACACGCTTTTTTTAGATCACTTTTCTTGACGTTTTGGACGTCCTGACATAAAAAAGGATGAAGTAGTGCCTCTGACTTGCGCTCTTCTTCTCCTTTATTAATGAAGCTTTAAAACATTCATTCAAGGGGCCCTCGAGCATCCACTGCTCTCTATTTTTTTTAAATCGATAAGAATTTAAAAAAAAAATACAACGAAAAGGAATTATAAATTGAAACACCAATCGTGACCTCCAGCGCCCTTCTGTCGCAGTGTTTAACATTGTAGGTTGCGTGGATATGGGCGTGATGGGGTTTGATCGACATCAATTTGATTGCGAAACGCCGGCGTGAAGGTAGTTACGGCAGGTCAATTTAGTTGCTACTACTTGCAACGATTCGGGGATTCCTGTGTTTCCAAAACCCAGTAAAAAGGTATTTAGCAAAAAAGTCCCAGGGAAAAATAGACATCAGATAAAAAGAGCCCACGAAAAAAGGCACCATGAAAAAAAGAAAAGAACCTACAGGAAACCTAAAAAATCTAAAGAACCTACTTTCTTTCCATTACTACGGACACCTTTTTCCGGGAGATTTTTTTATCGAGGTACTTTTTTCCGAAGGACGTGTCCGTGTACTTCTTATCCGGCTCACCCTTTTCCCGAGGTCTTTTTTTTCCCTAGTACTTTTTTCCAATTGGTTTTCTTTTTGAGGTCATTTTTTTCCCTGGATTTTTTTCTCCGGGTACTATTTTTCCTAATAGCTGTTTTTCGTACCCGTACCGCATACAGAGTAGACTTGTCGTTGGAAATTCTGATGCAATGGATACACGAAACAAGAGTGACATTGGATAAAGCTTATTCAATATCAAAGGGTAAAGCATACGGTTAGGATAGTAGATCAGGATTTTTTTAAATATTGATAATATTTACAGACGTCTGGGACTGGCTGCTATGTTCTATATCATACCCGAGTAGAAATTCAGCTACGGGGAATATCAGCCCCTAGCGTGGTAGCCGGATTTAAATCTAAGGCCCCTGCCTGGCAACCTTATACGGGCCTTGCAGGAAAGTAACGCAGTGCATGATCAGGGCCAGATTAAGTTTTCCAGATAAGGGCCGGATAGGGGCTGCCCTACTAAGCCCCTACTTATAAAAACGGCAAATAAATTACAAAATAATTATCTGTGCTCATCGAATTCGATTTATTGTACACTTTCTATTGGATATTCGAGCTTATTTAGTTTTCAGTTCATATTAATTGCTGAAAAAAACACATGTAAATTTATTTGCCGTTAGTGGGAATCGAACCTTGATCCTCCGGGTGACAGTTCTGCGCCTTAGCCCACTCGGCCATTGACATCTTAGAAACTTTATATATTTATTGTCTATTTGAAGTATACTTGAAACGAAAACACGTCAAAACTGTACATCCATTTATTGTGACTACGACCGAAATATTCAAAATTCAAACATGATGGGGCGGTCACCCATCCAGGTACTGGCGTTTGTCGGTCAGTACCTGGATAGATTTCGAAGGGCAATACGCAGTCTCTACAGAACCCAACTCTACACATCACCAACTCACAACACCAACTCTACACATCACCAACTCTACACAACACCAACTCTACACATGCACCAACTCTACACAAGTACCGATTCACAAAACTCTCACCGGCGAAACTCTCACCGGCAAAACTCTCACCGGCGAAACTCACATCGGCAAAACCCTCACCGGCAATACTCACACGAGCATAACTGTCACTGGCGCAACTCTACACAGGCAAAACTGTCAGCGGCAAAACTGTCAGCGGCAAAACTCTCACCGGCAAAACTCACACCGGCAAATTTCTCACCGGCAAAACTCTCACCAACAAAACTCTGAACTTTTAAATTCACCCCAGTAAAATTCGACACGTCAATATTGTCCCGAGATATATTCAACGCGTGCTCAATTCGCCATGACAGAACTGTGCATACGATCGTCTTTTGACGCAAAAACTGTACACAGCCTTAACGCCATCAATCGCGATTTTCACCGATTCTACACGGTACCCAATTCACCAAAATCCCAACTCTACACAAGCTCAACTCTACACATTCACCAACTCACACCTAGTACCATTTGCAGGTAAAGTAGAAACGAATATCATAATGACCGACTGAGTCATAACAAGGGTACATTGGTTATATGCACAATGTATCCAATGTTATGACTCAGTCGGTCATTATGATATTCGTTTCTACCTTACCTGCAGATGGTATTGGGTGTGAGTTGGTGAATGTGTAGAGTTGAGCTTGTGTAGAGTTGAGACTTTGGTGAATTGGGTACCGTGTCGAATCGGTGAAAATCTCGATTGATGGCGTTAAGGCTGTGTACAGTTTTTGCGTCAAAAGACGATCGTGTGTACAGTTTTGTCATGGCGAATTGAGCACGCGTTGAATATATCTCGGGACAATATTAACGTGTCGAATTGCACTGGAGTGAATTTAACCGTTGAGAGTTTTGTTGGTGAGAGTTTTGCCGGTGAGAGTTTTGCCGGTGTGAGTTTTGCCGGTGAGAGTTTTGCCGATGTGAGTTTTGCCGATGAGAGTTTTGCCTGTGGAGAGTTTCGCCGGTGAGAGTTTTGCCGGTGACAGTTTTGCCTGTGTAGAGTTGCGCCAGTGACAGTTTTGCCGGTGTGAGTTTTGCCGGTGAGAGTTTTGCCGATGTGAGTTTCGCCGGTGAGAGTTTTGCTGGTGAGAGTTTCGCCGGTGAGAGCTGTGTGAATCGGTACTTGTGTAGAGTTGGTGTTGTGGAGAGTTGGTGCATGTGTAGAGTTGGTGTTGTGGAGAGTTGGTGCATGTGTAGAGTTGGTGTTGTGGAGAGTTGGTGCATGTGTAGAGTTGGTGTTGTGTAGAGTTGGTGATGTGCAGAGTTGGTGATGTGTAGAGTTGGTGTTGTGAGTTGGTGATGTGTAGAGTTGGGTTCTGTAGAGTCTGCGTATTGCCTTTCAAAGTAATTCTAGCGGTACAGTCCCGCTATACCGAATACTTCTCGAATACTCCCAAATACTTCTCGATAGGATAAAGATGTGAAAAAATCCAGCACACGCAAGGTGCTGAAAAGATTGATTTTGCATAACAATAATTTTTTTATGTTTTTAACGAATGCCGCATCTAGCCCTTACACGAACGTGATAATGTAAATTTACAGCATATTAAAAAAACCATGCCATACGAAGACCGTATGCGGGTCTGACCACGGAAAGTAAAGGTAAATTGGACAAAATCTTGATCCAAATGCGACAGGAAGACCTTATGCAAACCGGGTAAGGTCGATGAATGGCATATCTATATGAGGTGATCGTATGTAAAGCCAGACATGGGCCTGATCCGGTGGAAAGACGGCATTTTTAAGGTAAAAACCCATATCTCGACCTTACATGGACCTGATCAGGTGAACTTACGACGGCCCCTAAATAAGGTTACCATATCTAGCCTGACATCAGCCTGATCCGGTGGAAAGACGACATTATTAAGTACGAATGCCATATCTCAGCCTTACATGGACCTGAGCAAGTGAATTTACGGATGCCCCAAATAAGGTTACCGTACCTAAAACTGATCTGGACCTCGTGTGACAGCAGGCATGCCTGATGAAATTTCTACTCGGGTATAGACTGCATCATCTTCTCTTCTCTTTCCTTTTTAATCGTTTTACGTGTGTTGTTTTCATAGGCGCGAAAAGTCGTTTATCTGCATATAATATTATGTCTTTTGTATTTTGCCTGGACATTGTATCTAGTTGGTAATTGTTTGGTTTGATTTTATCCATATGCATATTATTAAAGGACGTTCAAAATATATTAAGTAAGATCGATCTCTTAAAGGGCCCCCAAATACATGAGCAGCTCCTGGGGCTCTATTCTCGAGTTTTATCGTATACGATATTTTGTGAAAGTCACTAGATTATCGCATACCTCGTCAAAACTGTATTCTCGAGCGGTGATACGTCGGTCGTATACGATAATTATCGAATACTTTGTATCGAGTGGGTAGTCGCATACGATATCTAGATCTCGTATACATTTTCCATAATATCTTCTGCTTGCGGCCGTTTACTTTGTTTACAAACTTTGTTTTTCATAATCGTACGTACTAAATATATCACTAAAAAAATAGTAAATTATTAATTAACGGAACGACTGCTGACTAACGACTGAGAGAAAATAATGAAGAATCAAAAACTTGAATTTTTACTCTCGCCGTTCTTGAATCCGCGCATATCTGCACTGCAAAAAAAATCTACTTTGAAATTTAATGTACTTATACTGGAAGTTTATATGCATAAACTAGTATATTAAATTTCATATACAAGTGTAATAGAAAATTAATGTATGGTACAGCACATTCAATAATTTACTTTAATTTTACAGTAGAAATACTTGCATTTTAATAATTTGCTTTAATTTTACTGGAAAAGTACCTGACTTTTATACCACAATTGTATAATAAATTTCGATGGCGAGTTTATGCATAAAAACTTCCAGTCTTTTCTAACAGTGTGAAGAAAATCTCTTAGTGGGCAACCTGCAATAAAACAAACTTTTGCAGCAATAAAGCATCTGGTCACCATGAAACTTGCATTTTCAGGCAGACCCCTTTTTCCGCGAAGATTTTTTTAATGCAATATCTTTTGTTTGTACATGTATTGTGCATGAACAATATATGTTTCTAGAAAATTAATAGTTTTGCTTTATTAAAAAGCTTTCGTGTATGCACGTGAATAATACATAGCGTCACGTGCGATGCTCCGCTTATAATTCAATTGGGTTAAATCGGTGTTTCCAATTTTGCGACATACTTATAGACACATATCTTTGAAATAACCAAGCCGAATCTCGCGGGTATTTGGAAGTCATGAAATCTGTATATTTATTGGTCCTCGAGATTTCTTTAACGTGATAGCCCACCGATTCCATGTGGCAACGATGTAAGTATATCGTATACGAGAATTATCGGAGCCCTTCTATCGCATGGCAGTCGAGAATAGCATTTCGATCTCGTATACGATATACGGTCATCGAAATTTCTCGTATACGAAAAATATCGCACACTCTCGAGAATAGGGCCCCTGGCCCTCGACATGCTAAATCTGGGCCTGAAAACATCATGTGAGAAATTGGGATTCGTTGAGTTTTTAGTCATTTATTATTCTTTTTCCGTTCGCGTAGCAAAAATTTAACGTTTTAAGCGAAAATTCAACATTTTTGCATACATATATTTGTCTTAATATTCGATCATTTTTCATAGCAGTTTTTCGAATACAAATATGGTATCGTAATAGTATTATCGTCACGCCCTTTATTTTGGCAAGATCTTTTGAACGAAAAAGAAAAACTGATAATCGACCAACCAAAAAATAAAAGGTATTTCCCGTCGAATATTTTTTTTGTGATCCTGGTATTTCAGGGGTACTGAACACTGAAAAAAATCGTTTTTTTACTCAATATGAAAAGCTAACGTAATCGCAAATTTACCGCTGACTAAAGAACTCCTAATTTTTTTTCGATGACTAAAAAATGTCAAGTACAATGCTCAAAACACAAATATTTTTAGGTTCTTCTCATTCACCATGGAATTTGTGAACAATAGAAACCTTTTGACATCATAGAGTATTATTTCGCTCACATACTCTCGATTGCTTTTTTAACTATCAATCCACTCATTACATAAATTATTTGATATTCTGGAATTCATTAATTCAAACAGATCTGTATCACACTGAGAGAAAAAATTGTTGGGCACAACGAAATAGAGGTTGGCTCAACCTCTCCGAGAGGTTATATACGGCGAATGGAACGAGGAGGTTAGCAGCCCTTCTTTCCTGCACAATTCTATCCACCAGAGCAGCGATCCGACACATTCATTCCTTCACAAACTCTATTCTACACATCGTTTTTCGTTCACATTTCTCATATTCACACGCTCTTTCCACGACATTTCGATCCTACACATTTCTTCCCACACAAACAGTTCCAATACACTCGGTTTACCACGCATTCCGATACGACGCATTTCGTAACTTCACATTCGTTCCTCTACAAACTCGATACTACGTACTGCTTTTTCACCACATTTCTGCCCTTCACAGGCCTTTTCCACGACATTTTGATCCTACACATTTCGAGTCTGCACAATCAGATTATCCACAAGCCCTTATCAACACATTCCATTTCAACTCAAATCAATCGTGCACATTCTTTAATATATAACTCGATTCTACGCAGTAGCGTTTCAGCGCGTTTTAATCCTTCACAGTCAATCCAACCCAAAGTTTTGCAATCCATTTCGATACTACACATTAGCTTAGTCGGTATCAACTCAAGAGAATACCTCTTACCGGTAAGGAAGAACTCCGAGCACTTTGGCCCACAGATAGAGGTTCTCACCCGAGTCCGTATCAGCATGGGCTGTCGCCATGGCTGCCGCTGTAAATGGCAGTGAGAACCTCTGTCTGCGGGCCAACTTGCTCGGAGTTCTTCCTTACCGGTAAGAGGTATTCTCTTGAGTTGATACTGACTAAGCTAATGTGTAGGATCGAAATGTGTTGCAAAACTTTGGGTTGGATCGACTGTGAAGGATTAAAACGCGCTGGAACGCTACTGCGTAGAATCGGGTTGTGTATTAAAGAATGTGCACGATGGATTTAAGTTGAAATGGAATGTGTTGATAAGTGCTTGTGGATAATCTGATTGTGCAGACAACACAACGTGCGGCAATATGTAAAATCGAAATGTGCAGGATCGAAATGTCGTGGAAAATGCCTGTGAACGGCAGAAATATGGTGAAAAAGCAGTACGTAGTATCGAGTTTGTAGAGGAACGAATGTGAAGTTACGCGATGCGTCGTGTCGGAATGCGCGGTAAACCGAGTGTATTAGAACTGTTTGTGTGGGAAGAAATGTGTAGGATCGAAATGTCGTAGAAAGAGCGTGTGATCATGAGAAATGTGAACGAAAAACGATGTGTAGAATAGAGTTTGTGAAAGAATGAATGTGTCGGATCGCTGATGTGGTGGATAGAATTTTGAAGGAAAGAAGGGCTGCCGGTTCAACTACTCTCACATTTAAATTAAATTGATTATATGTTTGAGTGAATCTAAAATAATAAAGAAAATTAATTTTTAAATATTAATTTGTGCTTATTCAATCGAGTAATCCTGCATTTTTATTAGATATTACGACTTCCTCCTTATGATGGTACATACTTATCGCTGAAAATACATATTTAATTTTTTTTACATGGACGGGAATCGAACCTGGAACCCTCCGGATGGTGTTGTTGCGCTGCGCTTTAGCTCACTCGGCCATTCAGATCATATGATTCTACAACTGTTTTTGTCTATTTAAATATCGGGAACATGACGAAGTTGCTTGTTTCGTAGTTTGCGCGAATTAGTTCGTTAGTATTTGGGTGGATAACAGTCTGACTGACCTGAGGGTCAGTACCTGGCTGTCTCTGGCTGTCAGTACTTGAATAGGTGACCACCGGGATGACTGTAAAAATCAGTACTCGTATCTTCAGAAACGGCTTCCACATAAACGGACGTGAGGTTGAGTCAACCTATATTTCGTAGAAGCCAGTTACACCGAAATTCTTTCAAAAGCATAAAACAGTTCTTGTAACCATTCCAATACAGTTGCTTCATAAAAATCATTTTCCTGATTGGAATGACATACGCGATTATCTCAACCTCTTATGACACGCGTATTAAGTACCGAAAAATTGTTACCTTAACCCCTCACGGGGTTCAACTGCGGTAGTCAACTGCTCTGCCATTCGCTTAACTGCATCAATGTTCAGCCAAAACATTATTATATTGACGTTCAATTACATGGGGTAGTTCTCTAAAAAAATGCATTGTATTGCTTCGACGAATGGGTACTTGTGTCAACCTCTATTTCTTTGAGCCAAAGTAATATTTGCCAACCACCATGCGAGGTTGTCAGGATTTCAAGTTTTCTCTCAGTGCAGTCTCAACGACATCAGAATAAATAGCATTAAAATTAGCAATGATTTTTTACTTGGAGCTACAAAATGAATTGCAATTTAGTCGATAAATGGACCACAATATCTCTTACAGGCAACCTAAGACGAATACAAACCAGTAGCCTCTGATATGCAGAACATCTTGAATAAGACCTACAACACATGGCGATAGATCGGAGTCGCTTAGCTGAAGGAAGACGTTCGAAAATAAATTCGAATATCTTTCTCTTTTGAGCTGGTAATAAGCCGGTTATGCATGATAAGAAGTCTGGCTTTTATTTCCCTCTCTATCTCTTTTTACTTTTCTCTTTGTCGAGTATGGTTGGTATGGTTAACATGCCTCGCTATATTCAGCATGACGATTCGTCTTAAGTTAGCTCGAAACCTGTTCCCTCCTATGACGACTACTCAGATCCGCGTGCGCGAGGTTTACTATGACGACGACTATTCTTTTTCTGTTGTTTTCGTTATAAAAAAAATTGTCTTTAATGTATAAGAAAATAAGGCACAAGCCTTATTACTGCAACCTTGTACAGATTGAATTTGTATATTATATTTAGCTATATATATATATATATATATATATATATATATATATATATATATATATATATATATATATATATATATATATATATATATATATATATATATATATATATATATATATATATATATATATAGCTAAATATAATATACAAATTCAATCTGTACAAGGTTGCAGTAATAAGGCTTGTGCCTTATTTTCGAAATATATATATATATATATATATATATATGTTATGTATGTATCGGTGCGTTGAGCGGAATTTTCTGCTCACAAAGTCCCCCAGCTGACTCGGTATGCGGTGAGAATATATCGATCTTCGTCAATCGACAACACCTGAAGAACTTCAATCACTGGGCAATCACGCTCCAGGGAAATACTCGATGTTATTCGAGCTCGAGCATAGGAAGGATAATCGAGACTCTCGAGATGCGAGGCTGCCAGTGTACAGAGTGAGGGAAAGAGAGAAGATCTTAGAGTGAGGACTACACGAGGGAATAATACACATAAATACCCACTTTCGAATCCGTACCTGTCAATCCTCTCTATAGCTCTGTGTACTCCGGCTCAGTGATTACGATCTTTCCTGCGACGTTATGTCTGCTACGTTTCAATGCATCGGAGATTTTCCGCAGATCGTGTTATTGGGAGAAAGTATCTCGAAAATATTCGCGGTAACTGCTCGATTTTTTTCTCTATCGAATAATGATTTTAGGGGTGAAAATTTGAGATTTATGGTGTTCAATCCAAAACGAAGTTATCGTTGCGATATCAAAGAATTTTATGTCTCATTTTAGAGAAGACTATAGTGACTTTTGAACTTTATAGTCTTATTGTGCATTTTCGATAAAATGCACAATATCCCGAGTCGAAATTTTTACCCTTCTTATAACCTCAAATGACTAAGATCTGCTGCCGTAGTCTGGAGGGTGAAAGAAAGCAGTGTGCAGGGTGAAAGGAGGGTATCGCGCATAGATTAACATTTGAATTTCAGCCTACCAGACTCCCCAAATGGCAGATAGTAGACATCTCGACTTAACGGAGGTTCACGGAGGGTGAAGCAGACCCTAAAAAACCTTCATAGAACCTACCAGAGAACTTCCTAGAGCCCCCCGTTGAACCTACCTCAGAATCTCCCAGACCCTCCGTTGAGCCTACCGCTGAATCTCCCAGACCCTTCGATGAGCCTACCACAGAAACCCCGATACCCTTCGTTGACCCTGCGAAAGTTCCTTCCACATACACTATTATACCCTCCGTTAACCCAAACATCAATGGAAGTATAACTATTTATGTTATGAATATAAGAAGCAAATTCAGAAAGACAAAAGCGTTTATTAAACTTTTTATAATGTTATAGATATAATATATTTTTATTTAATATCAACAACATTTTTATATACATTTTTTTGTCGTTAAAAGAACCAATCTCTATTTAAGACATATAACATTTGAAGGTGATGTGAGATACCCATGAAGTAAAAAAGTTGTTTCCTATTTTCTTAGGAATGATTAATATCGCTTCTGTAAAATTAAAGACAAAATCAAATTAGATTCAGATACATCTATATCTTCTTGCATGAGAATCTGATTGATTTTAGTCCGACATATGAATCATCTAAGAAAGTAGGGAAAAAAATAAAGAAAAAATGGAAATAGAAAAAAAGATTATTCGCTCGAAGCCTCAAGAAAGACCCCCAAAAAACACAATGTGTAATAAAATTGAGACAAGAACATTTACGTGAGTGGTATCAATACCCCGATAAAAAACAGTGTATCAAAAACTAGAGCCATAAAAAATGTATCGGCTCAAAAAGGTGTGAAATAAACTGAAAATATCTGTAGCAAGTCAAGTACATATATCTCTCTATATTATGAAAAGATCTCGGCGCCGCCGCCGTCGCCGCCGCCGCCGTGTCAAGAATCGAGGGACTTAGAAAAATTCAGCTCAAACCAGCGTAAGGAGGGGGGGGGGGAGGTTCTGACGGGTTGAGTGACGGGGTTTCTGACGGGGTGGGGGGGGGTTTCTGGCGGGTTGAGTGACGGGGTTTCTGACGGGGTGGGGGGGTTTCTGACGGGTTGAGTGACGGGGTTTCTGACGGGATGGAGGGGGTTTCTGACGGAGTTTCTGACGAAGTGGGGGGGTTTCTGAGGAGTTGAGTGACGGGGTTTCTGACAGGGTGGGGAGGTTTCTGAGGGGTTGAGTGACGGAGTTTCTGACGGAGTGGGGGGATTTGTGAGGGGTTGGGTGACGGGGTTTCTAACGGAATTGGGGGGGGGGGGGGTTCTGAGGGGTTGAGTGACGGGGTTTCTGACGGGGTGAGGTGATTTCTGAAGGGCTAAGTGGTGGGGTTTCCGACGGGGTGAGGGGGGCTTCTAGGGGGTCGAGTGACTGCGTTTCTGACGGGGAGGGGGGGGGGGGGGGGGTTCCGACAGGTTTCTGACGGGGTTTCACATTCAAATTTCAAAAATTTTCACAAGCCCCGATTGAGGGGAGATTGTGAGCGCGCTCAGCGCGCGAGCCACAATAAAATCCTAGTATATAAATATATATTATAGGATTTTATATTTTATATATATATATATATATATATATATATATAGACAGTATTTTTTAAATACATATTTTATATACATATATATATATATATATATTGTAACGGAACGCCTTACACCCAGCGAGAAACTGGCCGATAACGTGCCGTTCGGCAGTTACGCGCCGAACCTTGACGGCTTCCTGGGAAACTCGCCGCATTTAAATCTCGCGAATTCAAAACTATTCGAACGGACCGCGAGTAACAGCCTCTCGGGTAGTGGGGCATCCAGTATAAAAGCCAGCCACTCGCACCGATTATGATCATTCTACATCAATCTTTCTTACCCGAAAGACCCTTCCTTAGATTTAGTCACCGACTCTTACAGGCCTCAATATTGCATTGACACTTGTTAAGAGTTTCCTTGAGCACAGCCCAGCTCGCCCGATTGCCTGAGTATTGCACACACACTTTCGGTTTTTCCCGTGAGCACGCCCAGCTCCTGTGTGCCTTAGCATTGCGCTAACACGCACAGTTTCTGCTCATCTTTTCTATCCTCAATGTTCCGTCACAATATTCGTTAGAATATCGTCCTATCTTTTTCCGCCTTTAAAAACATCCTGTAGGCCTCGATATTGCATCGACACCTACTTCCACCGTACCAAAAGTTTACATAGGCCTCAATATTGCATTGACACCTATTCCAGTTAAAAACACAGAAAACCGCATTAATCCACGCTTCCTGTAGGCCTCGTTATTGCAACCAGGGTACTGACACTCCGCTGCTCTGCTCTATGCTAACCGTGTATTTCTTATTTGGCACGCCAACGCCGACGCTCATTGGCTGAGAGCGAATCGGGTACGCTTATGTTCGCCAACGTTACACGACCAAAACCGCCGTTGCCGGCGTTAACATTTTCGAAGTTGGCTACGGTCTCAGTAGTGGGGGCTGACGAAGATAGATATATCAACTGTCTTTGTTACTCCAACGGTGCATGCGTATAATGTACATTATACACATAGACTGAAGGGCCGGCTCAGACTAGCTGCAATAATAGAATTTATATTAACAGAAAAATGCAAACCCTCATATAAACAACTAAAAAGAACGGGGTATCAAAGCGAAAAAAAATCTATCAAGTGAAACGAAATAAATAAACCAAAATATAACGTTTAACAAGTGACTTCACAACTTAAATATCAAAAATACTATGCCATCACTCAAGTTCAAAATAGAAAATAACGCATTTTTACAGATGTCTTTTCTTAACAATATATTACTGATTTTAACTATTTATTAATTCAAAAGTACAAGGTAAAAACGTATTTTTTCGATTGCTTTTACGATTGCTTTTACAAAGCTACCTCTATGAGGAAGTATGTTATTCAATTTTTGGCTTCCTCATAAAGGAAGCTTTGTAAAACTCGAAAAATAATGAGGAAGCAATGTGCAAGGTTCTACTTTGCATCCTTGTTTTAATTAGATAAATATACATGTTGTGGATACGCTTTTTCTATTTCGTTATTACGTTATTTCTTGATTAGAGCGTTTCCGAAAGTGAATGTGATAATGTATATTTTTTAAAATAATTCTACATTCCATAAAATCAAAAATTTCATACCGTTCGTCACTAAATTATACATATATAATGGCTGAATATTGTTTCATTTATATACAAAATTTGAGCTCGCTATCTTACGTTTTGCAAAAGTTACAATAGAGCGATAATGTCAATTTTTTTTTAAATTCAAAACATCATAAAATTGTAACGGTCAACCGATCTTAACTAAATTCAATAGCGATCACCGGCGTATGAAAGCTCACATTCATACCAATTTTAAGATCAATATCTCGAAAATTGAAAGAGTTATCGCGTAGACATATTTCAAAAAATTAAAAAACGCGTAATAATTTAACGATGAAGTTGATTTTAACAAAAATCTGTATGAACGATGAGGCTTGATCCCTCTATCTATGGTTCAAATTTCAGCTTGATATCTCAAGGCATTCCCGAGTTATGAAGGTTTACATTTTTCAAATGGGGAAATCATTGGTTTTTCCCGACACTATAAAATAATATTCTCACTTTTATTAAGATAATCCGCCGTATTATCTTTTCGATAGTAAATGACGGCGACGGGCGGTGGGGTACCGCGCCGCCTTTTCGATTCATGTTCTGAAAATTTTGGTTTTTTCTGACATTATAAAATAATATGTTCACTTTTATTGAGTAAACCCGCCGTATTATCTTTTCGATCGTAAATGGCGGTGACGGGTGATGGGGTACCGCGCCACCCTTTGGATTCAGATTATTAAAACCTTGGGTTGTCCAGACAAATAAAAATATTTAAAAAAATAATAAACTGACTTTTATTGAATCCCACGATTTTCAACGATTCATACTAGTTTTTCCAAATTTTAAAATCTTTTTTTATAAATATCTTGTCAATTTCTAAATTTCGTTTTTTACGAATTTACAAATATTGTTTTGTTAAATTGAAAGTGACAAATATATTTTTTGTAAAAATGACAAAAAGATATTTCTTAAAATGAAAATATAAATTTTAAATGGATTGTTTCTGTACTTGTTTTTGTAAAACTGAAAACTTCATCGGTTTTTTATAAAGTTGGTGGACAAAAACCGTTTCATAGAAGTAAAAGAATTTCAATTTACCTTTTATCGAATATAAAGTAAAATATGTAACGAAAATCTTGAGTTGTCACACATTTTAACAGTTTCAGTCATGAAAATAAAATATTTTCAGAACAATTGCGAATGTTCATGTTCACAGCAATCTTTTATTTTATCTGAAAACCGTGAAAAAGCACTAAATACGAAGAAACGTTCGAATAAATATTTTCATCAAGATATGAGGATACCGATTCAATGCAGGACATCCTTAACACGAATAATTAATATTATTCTCATCTTAATTTATTGAAACTAAAGTTTCAATAGTTTATTTGATAACGAAAGAGACAGCTCATTTTCTTTCAGATATCCGAGATGTATATTATTTTTAAAATACTAAATCGGGCTCTACGATAAAATAACAATTCAATTGCTATTTCTGCGATGAGCTATTAAAAATTACGTAATAACTAATGTTCCATTATATGAAATAAAAATATATGATCGGAGGCATGAACTGATGACATTGCGTTTCAAGCAGCGCATGAATTCAAGTTCACCGCTATTCCATCCCCACCAATTTCCACTCCATCGACAGCCGTAGGCATCATTGCTGCCAAGCCAGCAAGCCGAACTTTTCATCGTCATATTTTGTTATTCTTGGGCTGGCAATATCCGTACCCGATCGGTTCGTGCCAAATAAGAAGTGGCGGGGTACACGGAGTGTCAGTACCCTGATTGCATCGACACCTACAACCCCAATCTAACTCCACTATTTGAAATACCGGCCTCGTTATTGCAACGACACTGGTATATCCATCTCTCCTTTGCCTCATCTTCGTCAACTTTCTTGGCAGTGGTCAGGGATCTCACCCACACGACCACTACTAAGAGAGCTACCGAATTTATTCGCCCGGTACTGTCTATCGACGGTACCTGTAGAAAAACTGAGGTAAACAAAGCTCCATACCCGAATATACGTGCAGGCCTTGGTATCGCACCAACACTTGCCCGTGTCTCGCATATGATCTACTAGAGCCTGGCGGACGCCAAGCTCACGCACTTTCTCACACACATACCAACAAATTTAAATATAAGCATTCGAACTATAATAAATCTGTCTCGAAATTACGGAAGCCTTCGTAATTAAGAGCTTCGAGCATTTAAACGTTCTTTTGCACGTCGGCTATATGCGGACGTATCGAGTCACGCTTTTATAGATTTAAAGGGATTTGTTAATTAAATTGTCACATATTAGCAATTAACTCTTGCTGATATAATAGTCGGCAATTGTATTATTTTTCGTCGTTTCTTTTAGAGAACTCCTGGAGATAGCCCAACTCACGACCATTAATAATTTACTTGCACGATAGTTATAAAAGCAATTAGAGTAAAGTTTGGCAGAAGATAGAGCTAAGCCGATAGTGAATCAAGACGTGTTGCCCCACTTAAGCACAGACGCTTCCGTTTACTTGATGCATTGAGAATCCTTCACTCTTCCCTTGTAGCAAACCTCCTACTTTTGAGAAACATCCCTGGATAATAACAAATCTATTCAAGTACCTAATTCCACAATCAAATACCTCCTAAATTGAGTAATTTCATAGTAATACAATTCCTATGATGACGTTGAATGCACTTGTGTACTCGTCTGAGGAATAATCTATCAAACATCGGTTAAAATAGCGTGTATAGAAGTACGCGAGAATTAAAATTATTTGTTTATGAGCGTAGACGCTCTCCGTGAAGACGCCAGTCCTCTCACGCGAACCTTCGAGTCATTTTTTTTTGTTATCTTTCGGAATTTTTCCGCATAAAAATCCCTAGTTATAAGCTAGCGTGCTTTAGGCATAAGTACGCGCCTCGTAAATTCACTTGCCAATGAGCGTAGACGCTCCACGCGACGACGCCAGTCCTCTCCGTGAACTTTAGAGTCATTTTTTTTTATTAATCTCGGGATTTTCCCGCATCAAACCTATCATACTTATGTTCATCGAATTCATCGAGGTATCCTCTTGAAATTCATTCGCGCATTCGCGATTCATTCCTCATCATCCCACAACAACAAACCGATGATGATCTAAATATCCTGCCTTGTTGCTTAAAGGGATATCTGAGATTTATTTCCTCATTCAAGCTTATCTGCTTTCTGGTCCAGTACACGAAATTCCTCCCTCCGATAATAAGGATTACTACCATAATCGAGATTTTGAAGTCTAATGCGTAAAGGTAGAGTACTTTCCATCCACTTTCCTACTCACCCCAAAATCTCAATTTGTTTCAATATATATATATATATATATATATATATATATACTAGGATTTTATTGTGTCTCGCGCGCTCGCAATCGCCCCCCACCCGACGGTGCCCCCCCGCAAGGGTGCCCCCCGCAAGGGTGTCCCCCATCCTTGGGAGACATATGTTTTTGGAAAAGGACTCAGAATAATTCGGGCTCGGGGCTTGGCGGAAAGGGGTGGGGCTAGCCCCAGGGGCTGCGGCTAGCCCCAAGCCTTTAGCTCCACCGCCTTCCGCCAAGCCCCGAACCCGAATTATTCTAAGTCCCTCGATTCTTGACACGGCGGCGGCGACGGCGGCGGCGGCGAGATCTTTCTATAATATAGAGAGATATATACAGGGTGTTTCAGTATCCCCGCACCAAACGCGTCCCAGAAGTCCGAAATGGCTCCTGGAACGCGTGTGCAAAATTTGAGATTTTTATTCGCAGTGGTTTTTGAATGAGAGTCAATTTGTGATAGCCAATCAAAGCGCGCCATTTCACACATACAGATGCGAGGCGTCGATCTCCCCTCACGTCGTTCCACGGGCGCGATCGAACGGCTCGAAGTAGATACAGCGAACGCGAGTCTGGGCGATCGACCGTCGATTGTTTTTTCACAGCCGCTTTCTCTCATGCATCTCCGCGATGCTAAAGGACAAGCTGCAAAAATATGATTGCCACCAATTTTGAATTTAACAGCAAGTAAGCGCTGAAGGATTCTTTTGAGTCAGAGATTATTTCCTTTTTTTTTATTGCCAAGATCTCCGAGACGAGTGGAACTCGCTCTGAGCTTTACTCATCAAGACTTTTTAAGAAAGTCATACCAAGAAAAATTCTGTGAATGAATTCTTTAAACAAAATCTTACATTTAAACCGCATTAAGGGGGCTGGATCACCTAAAAAAAGTGGTAAGAAAAAAATTGTTGTACATGATACTCTTATTTTAGAAAATTTTACATTTAAACCTCATTAGGTACATACCAAGTACTACAATTCCGCAAATTTGTGAAGACACAACTTGCAAAAGGTTCCTCTGCCAGAAATCTGCATGTGCCAAAAATAAACAAATATTAACATTGATGAACTTTTCACCAAAAAAATACAAAATTTCTGCAATAGCATGTTTTTCAACTTGAAAAAGGATTATTTGCGCAGAGACCCCCTTTCATGATCCGCATGCTCAATTCATTCGGGACCTTACACACATCATAAAAATGTAAAAATGGTTTGCCCAAATTCAATACCAAAGGTTGCATCACTGTGGTCAATTTTAATACGAAGTTTCAGCCCGATAGCTAAAAATTCGTTCAAGCTGGAGAATTTACGTACTTTTTTCAAAATTTCAGAATTCTTATAAACATGAAATGCATTAAGCGATTTTTATAAAACTTCTGCCAATTGAAGATTAGTCAGTACTGTCCATATTGTTTAAATTTGAGCTGATTATGTCAAATAGTTTAAATGTGTACGTACACAAACAAAGCTTCCTCTAGGACGGAAGGAAGCAAAAAAAAATGTTCCATCTTTTGCAGCGACTTTTTCGTTGTAAAGTCAACAGTAAAACAGTGTCTGCGAAAATAATTAAATTACTTCATTTAGATCTCTCGTTGAGGTTTCATCTTTTTTCCCTATGGGTAGATACACTGTCTAAGCGAAGAATACTATTTTTTTAAAATCCTACAAGCAGACCTATGAATCGATTTAATGAAATGTAATTAAGGGAACACACAGTCACCTAAAGAAAGTCATGAGAAAAAGAAGAAAAGAACTTGGCCTTCGCTAGATCGCATTTTTTTGCACTTACAATGCACACCATTTAAGGGGGACTAGTCAGTCAAAAAAGTTTTAAAAAATAAGCACAACTCTCCCCTTTAGCGATGAAAAAATTAAAAAAAATTTCCTTCCTTCAGGATAACCCTGAAGGATCTTCTAGTAAATGGACCAAACAACGGGGTCAACCAACAAGGTGGAAGCTAGGTCAGAGCGAGGTGAAAGCATCGTTAAAGCAAGGCGAGAGCAAGGTTAAAGCAAGGTGTGAGCAAGGTTAAAGCAAGGTGAGAGCAAGGTTAAAGCAAGGTGAGAGCAAGGTTAAACCAAGGTTAAAGCAAGGTTAAAGCAAGGTGAGAGCAACGTTAAAGCGAGGTGAGAGCAAGGTAATATCGAGGTGACAGCAAGGTGTGAGCACCTTCCTATCAGAGTTCACGCGCGGCGTTCACGGATTACGCTGGCCAAGCTGCTCGCACCCTCTTTATGAAATCATCCGTAGTTACAAAATCATGAAGACTTAAGAAATTTTGTGTGATGTTTGAAAACTGCGTTTTTTAATCTTAAAATTATAAAAAAGTAGAACCTTGCACATTGCTTCCTCATTATTTTTCCCTTTCCACAAAGCTACCTCGATGAGGAAGTATGTTTATCGATGTTGGCTTCCTCATAGAGGAAGCTTTGTAAAAAGCGAAAAATAATAAAAATAAAAGTTGCCATAACCAAGAAATGAGTTGACACAACCAATCGATTATTCTATTTCCCTAGCAACTCAAATGGTAATACCAACGATACGAATGGTAATACGTTGCACATTGCTTCCTCATTATTTTTCGCTTTTTACAAAGCTTATATATATATATATATATATATATATATATATATACTATATATATATAGTATATATATATATATATATATATATATATATATATTACACTCGTGTGATTGCAACACTCGCCTTCGGCTCGTGCTGCAAACTCACACTCGTCAGAAAAAGTTTTTTCGCTCTCGTATCGTAATGTACTATTTTGGGATGTTGAAGCCGAGGTTTCGTGCTGTCTTCACGCGAGCAGTGCGCAGAATGATCCTTTGGCCTCGTGTATCGAACCATATTTTTCGTTACGAGTGCAATGCAAAATCCGAGTTTGTCCGACGTTTACAGACATGCAAAATGAGCTGCAACTTCAAGCAGTGAGCAAAATCCAGGGAAGTGTGCAAACTGAGGGAGCCAGTGCGCAAAATGTTTTGCTCACTAGTGCGTCAACTGGCCATTTTGCATGTCTGTGAACGGTGGGCAAACGAGGATGTTGCATGCACAAGTAAAGAAAATGTTCTTGTCTCAATTTCTTTACACATTGTGTTTTTGGCGAGATTTCAACACTTTTTGCAAAGTCTATATTGAATCATCAATCCTTGGCTCATTCAAAGAGAATAAAAAAGGATAACATTTTATAAAAGTAATGTGTTTTTCAAATAATTAATAATAATAAAGCATTGATTTAGTTTGAGTTTTCTACTACAAATTACAACGATCTTTCCAAATTAGAACATTTATAGAATTGAGACTATAAGTCTCCTCAAAATCCTCATAAAATCCTCAAAATCAGAGTCAGAATCCTAAAAATACTGCAACATTAAAAAAATGGTATAAATATCAAGATTAGTGATGCCGTCGAGACGAGATGAGACAAGAAATAGCGAATTCTCGTTTCGTCTCGTCTCGACGAGTTCAAGTTCTCGTCTCGTCTCGAATCGACGAGATCAAGTTCTCGTCTTGTCTCGAAAACAATGGCGAGATATATTTCTCGTCTCGTTTCTCGGAAATCTCGACAAATTCTCGAGACTCTCGACAAATTCTCGAGATTCTCGACAAGTTCTCGAGACTCTCGACAAATTCTCGAGGATCTCGAAAAATCCGAGAACCTCGAAAAATTCTCGAGAATTTCGAAAAAATTTCGAGAATCTTGAAAAATTCTCGAGCATCTCGAGAAACGCAAGAATCTCGAACATTTTACAAGAATCACGAACATTTTTCGAGAATCTCGAGAATCTCAAAGAATTCTCGAGATAAGACGAGTCATTTTTATTTCTCGTCTTGTTTTGTGAAAATAACGCTTGGTCCTTGCAGTGGCGTGACGAGAATTGGGAGGGGGGAGAATTGCTTTCGATGGGAGACGAGCCCTCGGGTCCACCCACTCACTACGTCACTGGTCCGTTGGCTACTATTGCAAAATAGTACATTACGATACGAGTGCGATCAAACTTTTTCTGACGAGTGTGAGTTTGCTACACGAGCCGAAGGCGAGTGTTGCAATCACATGAGTTCAGAAAAAGTTTCTCGCACGAGTTTCGTATACAACTTTATGCCACTAGTGCGAGAAGTGCGATTTCTCGCACGCGAAGCGTGTGAGAAGTACGCATTTCTCGCACGGAGTGGCATAAAAATATTTTCACAATCTTGAGGTGAGTAATTCCAGAAAATTGCTTTCTCAAAGTTATCTTTCTAGTCGGAGAGAGATTTTTCAAGACATTTTGCTTCCTCAGAGAGGAAGCTTTGTTTTCATGAGAAAAAAAAATTTCGAGATTTTTATGTCAGTGCACTTAGAATTGTCCAAAACGTCCAGAAAAGTGATCTAGAAAAAATGTCCGTATGTATGTGTATGTATGTGTGTGTGTATGTATACAACTCCGAAAATTCGAACGCCCATAACTCAAGAACGGTTTTGTATATCGCTCTCAAATTTGGCACACAAGTGTAGCAGCAGACCCTCTTTAACTGTAGCTATTTTCGACAAAATCTGTGCGAAAATTTCAATTTTATGCCGTTTTGAATTTTTTGAAAAAAGGACGTGGTCGCTCTAACTTTCGTAACATTTAGTCTATTTTGCTAAATAGTTGGTTGTAAGAGTAGGTGCACTCAATGCTGTTTGGTATTCAATTTGGCACGAATCAGTAAAGTGGTTCAGATTTTATGGAATTTTGAATTTTTCAAAAAAATTGACATTATCGCTCTATTGTAACGTTTGCAAAACTTGAGATAGCGAGCTCAAATTTTGTATATAAATGAAACAATTTAGTTACAAACGGTATAAAATTTGTGATTTTATGGAATGTTGAATTATTTCAAATAATATACGTTATCACATTTACTTTCGGAAACGCTCTAATAATAACGAAATAACGGAATAACGAAATAACGGAATAACGAAATAACGAAATAACGGAATAACGAAATAACGGAATAACGAAATAACGAAATAACGGAATAACGAAATAACGGAATAACGAAATAGAAAAAGCGAATTCACAACATGTTTATTTATCTAATCAAAACAAGGATGCAAAGTAGAACCTTGCACATTGCTTCCTCATTATTTTTCGCTTTTTACAAAGCTTCCTCTATGAGGAAGCCAAAATTGAATAACATACTGTTTTGTTTCCTCAGAGAGGAAGCTTTGTAAAAAGCGAAAAATAATAATAATCCTCTCAGTCGCTGAACATCTTTGAGACCATTTCTTTTATACGTTAGGCTTTTTCAAGAGCAACTTTCTAGTCGCAGAGTTTTTCAGGACAATTCTTTTTATTCGCTAAGATTTTTCAAGGTTATATTTTCCGTCGCAGCAAAACTGCAAAATTATGTTCAAACACACAAAATAATTTGAATTTGAATTCGAACTTCGTAAGTTTCGCCGAAAGTCTCGTCTCGTCGAGAACGAGACGGGACTCTCGTCGAGAACGAGACGAGAAATATTTCTCGTCTCGTCTCGACTCTTCGAGACGAGAATTTTTTCGGGCGAGACGAGAAATTTCTCGTTCTCGTCTCGTCTCGCCGAGAATTTCTCGTCTCGAACGGCATCACTAATCAAGATAAAAATTTTAGGTTTGTTTTTCATGGAAAATTACAAAATTAACAATACAATGATCTGTATTATTAATTAATGATTAATGTCATGTAATGTGTGTTATCGTTATTATTTCAGGACCTGCATATAATTAAGTCTGACAGCTTTCATGTCTTTTCTAGGTGACTTTGTTACTCTATTTAAATTTAGAAAAAAATGTATATTACAAAAGTCACACCACCTCTGTTTGTTCCAATAATTTATCTTAATAAAAATTGACTTTTTCCTGGATAATGTTAAGAAGGTGCAGGTTGCGAAAAACATTAATCCACAAATCCAAGTTAAACCCGAATAGACACTAACCTTACCACATTTATTAAAAGATGAAGTTTGTTACACATATAAATTTACTACACTTTATTAATTAGCTTTTTCTCAGTTCTGATAAATTGTCTTATAAAAACATCCAGTATTTCATCCGGTGACTTTGTGAACTCAGAGTCAATAAAATGAAGCAACAAATAAAACACACAAATCACCAAATATAAATCATCTTTTTTGCTGTATGGTATTTGTTGCAGGTTCGAACAAACTATAGTACACAAATTTCTGTTAATTACTGAATAACCACTGATTTTTCATGAATATATTAAACAATGAAACTTGTTACACATGGAAATTGAAAAACACTTTATTATTCCGGTATAAGTTGTGATAATAACTTGTCAAACCAAGCGACTCAGCATCATACGGAATGACTTTGGGAGATTGCGTATGATCGAATTATGCTTGAACAAATAAAAACCACTAAATTTTACTAGATAACATTAGAAGCTTAAGAGTAAATAATCAACCAACAAACATAGAAAGTCACTGAGTTTGGTATATAAACAGACAATATAACTAGATGATGTTAAGAGTCATTATGAGGTTGTATTAAATAACTGGATTACGCAAATCTCAGTTAATGACTGAATAAGCACTGATTTTATTAAGTTTATTAAAAAAATAAAACTTGCTATGCATACAAATTGAAGCACACTCTATTATTATTTCTGTCTTAGTTTTGATTTTTAATTTCACCAAGAGGCACATTATTTCACTGC
The DNA here is from genome assembly GCA_963970395.1 of Ephialtes manifestator. Lineage (NCBI taxonomy): Eukaryota > Metazoa > Arthropoda > Insecta > Hymenoptera > Ichneumonidae > Ephialtes > Ephialtes manifestator. The sequence continues at coordinate 23,240,515 of OZ019969.1, forward strand.
ATTTCACTGCATGGGAGCTTGAAAGTCAATTGCTAAGTCGCAAAAAATAAAAAAAACTTTAATAAACCTTATTACACTATAAAAATTATCACGTATAGGAATAACAAAATGCTTCCAGCGTCTTGTCAGTCGGTAAGTAGTCAGTACAATCGCAGTACAATTACATGTAAAGAAAGTACGATAATGAATAAGAAACTTCTTCTGGATTTATCGTAACGAGTGAATTGGTTTGCATTCCTCAAAATATATTATTCACACCAATAAGATGTTGAACTCTTCGTGAGTTTTCATCAGGGCACTTTTTTCTATGTTTGCAGTTTAAGTAGGGTTATCTGGATTTCAATAGGTTACATAGGCTCAACGGGGGTTCTATACCTTATTTAGGGTGAGTAGGTCGTAGGAGGGTCTATGAAAAGGGCGAGTAGGCCGTCGGAGGCTCTACACGGAGTGAGGAAAACTCTAGAACCTCCAAGCAGGGTCACTGTCGGCTGTACGGAGGGTGAAACCGACGTCGGCTTTTGCCTCGTCAGAGGACTTGGGATTCCCGGAGGGCTAACCGAGGGTTAACATTTTGACTCGGGATGTTACGCATATTGAAAACTCTTCAACTGTTAATATATTTTTTACATGGAGGAATTGCTAGTTTTGAAGACATCTTTTATTATTTTAATCCAAGGAGTCTAGAAAAACTTTAAGAGAGAGGATGTTAACCTCTAAAGGGTTATGGTTTAGTACTGTGAATACTTTTATGGAATATGTACAGAAATATACTGGTCTAAAGAAAGAACAAGCAAACCGGCGCCCCGCAGGGGCGCCGTACGATGGTCTAGTGGCATCGTACGAAACACTGATATTCAATACTCCGCTAGATGGCGAGCGGTCGAAGCGTTTCTCGCAAGTGACTTGAAGCCTGAACGTATATAAGACTGCAAAGATGTCCTGAGTTCGACTATACACGAGGGGTTTACCCTTCGTTGACGTACCGAAATGTACTGTCTCGACACCAAGGGAAAGCAACAACAGGTTTCGCTCGATTCCTCTGAAGAATTTCATTACGATTCTTTCAACGATTTTTCTATTTAATGGATGTAATCTTTGGACGATTCTCTTAAAGACGCTTTTCAAGATTCTTTCGAGAATTCTTTGAAAGATTCTCAGAACGCTTTCGGATAGAAAGAATCTTGAAAAGAATCCTGGAAAGAATCTTGCCACGGATCCTATAGGTGATTATTTTCAAGATTCCTTTAAAGATTCTTTCAAAGATTCTTTCAAGACTTTTTTAAGATTCTTTGAAAGATTCTTCACAAGATTCTTTTTTTCTTCGCGGGTATACAGTATATGTATACTAGGGTGGTCCATTTTTGCACGATATTTGTTTTTTTACGAGGCACCTCTCAAATCTGTTCTCTATTACGAAAAATAATTCGTCGTAAGTCATAGTTGTGATAAAAAAATATGTAGAGGTCGCGACGGAATTTTCAATTTTTCTTGTTTTAAACATTGTCTTTAGTAAAAATTCTCATGTCTACCTTTACATTTTTTGCATTACATGAGTGTAGAGATACTGGATATCACTCCGACAGTCCGTTATTATTTTATGGTAGCTTTAGAGTACGAAATAATTGCAACTGCGAAAAAATGTGTGCTGTGAAAGACAAAATTAGAGGATGAGCAGATATTTTCATAAATTCAAAATGTCATAAAATTTTTATCTCTAAGCGGATTAACGCCGAATTAAATTCCAAATCCTGTCTGATAATAGTCTACTTGTGTACCAAATTGCAGCTAGATATCTGCAAAATTGTGGAAGTCGGAACGAAAACAAACTTTTAAAAAAAAGTTACAAACACCGCTCTGGAGTGATGCGACATATTTATTACAGAAAAACTGTGGTATATAAAAACTAAAAAATTCTCGTAAAAACAGTGAATGATAATGCTGAACATTTGGTCACAGCATGAACAAATTACATTCTGGAGATGCCGGAAACAATTAAGTATGTTATGAGACACTCTGTAACAACAATAATGGTCCGGAACGGTCAAAGGTTTAGAATTATCAGTCGCTCTTTTTACGAGATTTTTTTAGTTTTTTATAACAGCTTTTCTGGGTTAAATACATAGATAGAATATTCACTGATCGAATATAGACTGATAGAATATTCACTGAGATAATTTTATAATTTGATGATTATAATCTTATAATTTTTTTTAAGTTTATTTTTATTCAAAGGTCCATAATTCTTTAGATATCTAATTGCAATTTCGCTTACAGGTAGAATATTATGTGACAAAGTTTGGGATTTAATTTGGCATTAATTCGCTTAGGGGTTGAGATTTTATGGCATGTTGCATTTTTTTAAAATGTTTGCTCACCCTCTATTTTTCACTTTCACAACACATAAGTTGCAATTATTTCGTACTCCAAAACTACCTTAAAACAATAACGGACTGTCGCAGTGATATCCAGAATCTCTGCACTCGTGTAATGCAAAAAATGTAAACATATACATGAGAACTTTCACTGAAAAAAATTATTAAAAAAAGAAAATTTTAAAATTTCGTCGCGACCTCTAGATATTTTTTTATCTCATCAATGATTTACAAGGATTTATTTATCATAATAGAGAATAGTTGTGAGGGGTGTTGTGAGGGGTGCCTCGTTAAAAAAAAAATATTGTGTCAAAATGGACCACCCTAATATATACGTTACACTATCTCGCTCCAAGAAAATATTGTGAACCCATATGAATGAACTCTAATTACTATTCAACACTTTGTGTGTTGAGTATGCTTTTCGTATATAATAATTTTCATAGTAAGTTCGAATAATGTTGATTGTCCGTTTGCATACTAATCGAAAACGCTGTTTTCATAACATATTTTCCCTCAGAACAGTTTCAGTAATCTTTTCTTTCAAGACATTTTGAAAAATGTCTAAAAATGGCATGCTGGTACTAGAATGCGGCATGTATGGTACCAGAATAGTCTTAGTTCGGAAAAATTTGACATTCGTAAAAATCTGAGAAAATTTTAAAAAATCCGAGTTCATATAAATAATTGTTTGACCAATCGCTTGTAGTAAATTAATTTTTGCTTCCTCATAGAGGAAGCCTTGTTTTCATGAAAATTTTTTTTTTCGAGATTTTCATGTCAGTACACTCAGAATGGTCCAAAACGTCGAGAAAAGTGGTTTGTACGAAATGTCTGTATGTGTGTGTGTGTGTGTGTGTGTGTGTGTGTGTGTGTGTGTGTGTGTGTGTGTGTGTGTGTGTGTGTGTGTGTGTGTGTGTGTGTGTGTGTGTGTGTGTGTGTGTGTGTGTGTGTGTGTGTGTGTGTGTGTGTGTGTGTGTGTGTGTGTGTGTGTGTGTGTGTGTGTGTGTGTGTGTGTGTGTGTGTGTGTGTGTGTGTGTGTGTGTGTGTGTGTGTGTGTGTGTGTGTGTGTGTGTGTGTGTGTGTGTGTGTGTGTGTGTGTGTGTGTGTGTGTGTGTGTGTGTGTGTGTGTGTGTGTGTGTGTGTGTGTGTGTGTGTGTGTGTGTGTGTGTGTGTGTGTGTGTGTGTGTGTGTGTGTGTGTGTGTGTGTGTGTGTGTGTGTGTGTGTGTGTGTGTGTGTGTGTGTGTGTGTGTGTGTGTGTGTGTGTGTGTGTGTGTGTGTGTGTGTGTGTGTGTGTGTGTGTGTGTGTGTGTGTGTGTGTGTGTGTGTGTGTGTGTGTGTGTGTGTGTGTGTGTGTGTGTGTGTGTGTGTGTGTGTGTGTGTGTGTGTGTGTGTGTGTGTGTGTGTGTGTGTGTGTGTGTGTGTGTGTGTGTGTGTGTGTGTGTGTGTGTGTGTGTGTGTGTGTGTGTGTGTGTGTGTGTGTGTGTGTGTGTGTGTGTGTGTGTGTGTGTGTGTGTGTGTGTGTGTGTGTGTGTGTGTGTGTGTGTGTGTGTGTGTGTGTGTGTGTGTGTGTGTGTGTGTGTGTGTGTGTGTGTGTGTGTGTGTGTGTGTGTGTGTGTGTGTGTGTGTGTGTGTGTGTGTGTGTGTGTGTGTGTGTGTGTGTGTGTGTGTGTGTGTGTGTGTGTGTGTGTGTGTGTGTGTGTGTGTGTGTGTGTGTGTGTGTGTGTGTGTGTGTTCATTTTTTTGTTTACACGATAACTGTCGCAATTTTCGATGAATGCTCTTCAAATTTGGCCCGCAAGTGGGCTATCATAGACTACTGTTTGGGATTGTAGTTGACGCGAATCGGTTCATAAATTCAGATTTCACAGCATTTTGAAAATTTCGAAAAAATCGTTTTCACGCTTTTTCACGCTATAACTTTCGGAAGTTGCGAGATATCGGGCTGCAATTTTGCACGTTAATGGACTACCATCAAACCATGATCTGTACCAAATTTGGCGACAATTGGTAAAGCGGTTCTAATGTTATTGCAATTTCAATTTTTTTTAAAATGTCTGTAAGTATTTCAGCTCCTGTAAATTATGAGACATCCCATTGCAATATCAAACGTATCATTGCGTTCATCGATTATCCGTGATGAATTTCGTCAAGGAAACGGCCATTATGTCAATAAATTTTGACTTTGCGGCATGAGAAACAAAAAAAAGCCGACATGAAAAGAAAAATGGTAAAAAAATTTTTTCAGAATTATCTCAAATTTGGCTCACATATGGACAACCATGGACCACGTTTTGAGTACAAATTTGACGCTGATCTGTCCATCCGTTCAAATTTTATGACACTTAGAATATTTTGAAAAATCTCGTTCAAACGCTGGATCGTGCGAATTACGAGATACCGGGTTGTAATTTGGTCCACACATTGACTATCGTGAAACAAGGGGTGGGTACAAATTTGAGAGAAATCGGCACAGTGGTTAAAATTTTACAAATTTTTTATTATTTTCGAGCATTTTTCTGAATAGTCTTTCAAGCTGAAACAAGCCTGCAAAGTAGAACCTCGCAAATTGCTTCCTCATTATTTTACACCTTTAACGAAGTTTCCTCTATGAGGAAGCCAAAATCAATCAACGTACATCCTCATAGAGGCAGCTTCGTTAAAGGTGGAAAATAATGAGGAAGCAATTTGCAAGGTTCTACTTTTTTTTCTATTTTTTCATAATTTTTTTTAAATCAAAAAAGCTTAAAAACTATAAGAAGAAAAATTTTGCCAACTTTGGCTATAAGCTAGAAAATTTTGATATTCAACAAAGTATTTTTCAAAAAAATTTCAGATTTTTAAATTAGGGCATTCGATATGTCACTTTAAAAAAATAAAAAAATAAAAAAAATTGCATACAAAGAATAAAAAAAATAAAATCTGGTGCATTTGAGGGTCTAATCAATCCTACAAAAAATTTTGAGCCAAATCGGGGAGTTCGAGGGTCAGACCTAGGTCGAATCGGGATGGAATGCCCCAAAAAGTGGTAAAATAGTGATTGTATATATACAATCACTATTTTACCACTTTTCACATCAAAGATTTACTGGCATGCAAATGTCGAGACTGCGAAAGTCCAAAAGAACCACTGCAACTGAATGAACATAACCACAGAATTTATTAAAAAAATATGTAACACTTTATTTCGGCAGCCCTTCTTTCCTGCACAATTCTATCCACCACAGCAGCGATCCGACACATTCATTCCTTCACAAACTCTATTCTACACATCGTTTTTTTTTTGTTCACATTTCTCATGTTCACACGCTCTTTCCACGACATTTCGATCCTACACATTTCGATACTACACATTTCTTCCCACACAAACAGTTCCATAACACTCGGTTTACCGCGCATTCCGATACGACGCATCTCGTAACTTCACATTCGTTCCTCTACAAACTCGATACAACGTACTGCTTATTCACCATATTTCTGCCGTTCACAGGCCTTTTCCACGAAATTTCGGTCCCACACATTTCGATTCTACACATTGCCTGCTATACAGACATGATCCCGCACGTTGAGTTGTCTGCACAATCGGATTATCCGCAAGCACTTATCAACATATTCCATTTCAACTTAAATCAATCGTGCACATTCTTTAATACACAACCCGATTCTACGCGGCAGCGTTCCAGCGCGTTTTAATTCTTCACAGTCGATCCAACCCAAAGTTTTGCAACATATTTCGATCCTACACAATAGCTTAGTCGGTATCAACTCAAGAGAATACCTCTTACCGGTAAGGAAGAATTTCGAGCAAGTTGGCCCGCAGACAGAGGTTCTCACTGTTATTTACAGCGGCAGCCATAGCGACAGCTCATACTGATACGGACTCGCGTGAGAATCGGGTTGTGTATTAAAGAATGTGCACGATTGATTTGAGTTGAAATGGAATGTGTTGATGAGTGCTTGTGGATAATCTGATTGTGCAGACAACTCAACGTGCGGGACCATGTCTGTATAGCAAGCAATGTGTAGAATCGAGATGTGTAGGATCGAAATGTCGTGGAAAAGGCCTGTGAACGGCAGAAATGTGGTGAAAAAGCAGTACGTATTATCGAGTTTTTAGAGGAAAGAATGTGAAGTTACGAGATGTGTCGTATCGGAATGCGCGGTAAACCGAGTGTATTGGAACTGTTTGTGTGAGAAGAAATGTGTAGTATCGAATCTGTAGGATCGAAATGTCGTGGAAAGAGCGTGTCAACATGAGAAATGTGAACGAAAAACGATGTGTAGAATAGAGTTTGTGAAGGAATGAATGTGTCGGACGCTGCTGTGGTGGATAGAATTGTGCAGGAAAGAAGGGTTGCCAAACACTTCGCTCGTCACATCATAGCTGATTGGCTTTTATTGCATCATGAAAACGGGACCTTATATAGACGGTCACTTTTGTAAGTGACCGTAAAGCAACCGAAAAATGACTGTCGCTCGGGTCTGCTAGGTAAATAAATCAGTGGTCTAAAGTGTCAAGTGCATAACAAGTGAAAACAAATTTGTTAAGTCTATTGTTAAAGAAAGGGTACATCTGGACAGTTGAGTTCCTATTATTGTTCTAAAAGAGTACACTCGTGTTACTAAAAATTATATTGTTAGTACGGTTGAATGAAATACATACGACAAATTGGTTTTTGACAGCCAAACATGTAAAAATGAAAACATGAACAGTAGTTAATACATTAACGAGTGCCAGTGAAACCTAACAAAGAAACAGCGTTAATTTCAGAATATACATATCCACCCAAAAATGTTTTTTTCAAAACAAAAATGGTATGCCAAGTATTAAAAGTGTAACCATCCCATAAAAAAATCACTTGAAAACAAAAAGATCTTCGCTGAAGAATCTTTCGCAAAAAAAAATTTCTTTCAAAAATATTAAACCGAATCCTATTAGCCAAGTCAAACCCCTTGGTAGATATTCAACAGATGAAGATGATTTTCTATAAAAAAAACTTGGCGTGCCTGCGACTAGCTCCCGTACATAGTCCGTATATTTTATTTTATTTTTTTATTTTTATTTTTTATTTTTTTTGCATTTTCCCCCGCTTATCAAGTCTCCGATGTGAGTCTTATAGCGGGTCGGCTCGGCTTTCCGCACAGTATTATTTAATTATTCGTCATCCGAAGCATTTCTGCCGCGAGCCAGTCCCCCTCAGATTGCGGCCGCATCCGACTTCGCCCTCTATATCGCATTCGCCATAGGATTTCTGCTATGGGCATAGGAAAACTGCGGAAAATCTATGCCGATATAGCCGGTCTCGAGTTCTTGGGAATTCTTATGTCGTCTAATAAATGTTGAAAAGTCATGTATTCCGCAGCGGTTCGGTTTTCTTCCCTTACGATATCTGCCGCCTTTAACCTCATTTGGTTATTCTTTCTTTCTGAAACTGACCACTCGGATCTTGTTCAGAACATTCATAATCATTCAACGATTAATCATAATTGGAGACACGCTGTCCTGCCGTCCTGATTTCAATGGACTATGTACGGGAGCTAGTCGCAGGCACGCCAAGTTTTTTGTAGACATCTTCATCTGTTGAATATCTACCATGGGATTTGACTTGGCTAATAGGATTCGGTTTAATATTTTTGAAAGAAATTTTTTTTTGCGAAAGATTCTTCAGCGAAGAACTTTTTGTTTTCAAGTGATTTTTTTATGGGATGGTTACACTTTTAATACTTGGCGTAACATTTTTGTTTTGAAAAAACATTTTTGGGTGGATTTGCTGTCTTTTTGAAAGTCAAAACGTCATGAAAAAAAACAAACTGTTAAGTTCATTTACAGTAATCAGTAAATAAAGTTCACTAGACTCTACTGAATGTATACAAGGACAAGCCTATATACTAAATGTATATAGGCTGCAAGAGGAATTTTAAAAGATGCTTCGTCTAATAATTGGAACGACTGACAACAGCTTAATATAGGCGCTGAAAAGTGATAACGTTGCATTAAAAAAATGTTAAGCAACGTTATCACTTTTTCGTTCGTTCTAAAAATTATATCTACGCGTCTTTAGAATTACGAGGCCAATTCCCCTGTTCAACTGTTAAATCGTCGATGAGTATCCAAGTTAATCAATGTGAATTCATTTTATTTTCATTCTCACCATGATCGATATCATACTCGTATCTTTATAATTATGATCGTTGAGTTTCTCTGATGATGTAGGCACTAATTGAGCGCTGACAGTTTTGTTTATTATTTTTGCTTCATTTATTTCAAATATTTGTCATTTAATTTGTAATCAATACGAGCTTGATTGAAGATCTATTGCGGAGGCGCAATAAATCACCAATAAGTAAGTACAATGCAAAGACATTATTTACTTTTAAAACGCTTCGTTTTATTTTCAATTATACATAAGGGGACGGTCAGTCAAGAGAGAATTTTTTTCATTATGAAGACCACTCTATCCCTCACTCAAGGAAAAATAAAAAATAATTCCCCCCTTCAGAATAAACCCAAAGAATGTTTTTGTAAATGGACCAACCGGTTGCTTTGAAACCAGATTTATGAGTGTTACTCTCTGCGCGTAATCCAAAGAACACTGTTTCCAGGATTGGTCTTTGCTAGGTGTCATTCTAGTATTTTGGTTTTAGACTCAATGCACATTCCTTAAATCGATAAGCCAAATCCAGTTACTGGTCCAACCGCAAGCAGTGGATTACAGTTGTCGAGGCAAAGAATATGTAGTGAGTCAAAAACCAAAATCCATTGATCAGTGTAAGCATCAGTGGAGTCATATGGAAAAGCACTTGTAGTAGCATTCGGATCAAGCTGGTTAATGGATTTTTGTTCTCGACTAACTGCATATTCACTGCATCAATATTGCATTTTCCAGCATGATCTGAAAGTCACTGTGGTCGTTTTTCTATTTGTTTTCCAAAATTCCACTAGAAGTAGCTTTCAGATCAAGCCGGTCAATGGATTTTGGTTTTGGACTCACTTCATATTCCCTACATCAATAACTATAATTCATTGATCGGCTTGGTCTGAAAGCCACTGCGAGTAGTTTTTAAATTAAACGCTGCAGTTAAGAAAGTCTTTTTTATTATAAGGACAATTCTCCTCTTCATAGAAGAAATTTTAAAAAATAATTCTCCTTTCAGGATGGAGCCAAATGATTTTTTGTAAACGGACCAGATGATTGGGTCAACTGGTTGCTTCAAAACCAAGTTCATGTCGGCCGAGGCGAAGCCTCGGCCGACAATTACATGGAACTAAAAATATGAATTTCAATTTTTAGTTCCAACTTTGATTTAAAATTTATATTACCGGTATTTTAATGGTTGACCCGCAAATATTTTCTGTGTACCAGTAGATCAAGACTTCAAGTAAGCACGAAAGCATTTTTCAAAGCCTAATAGATAAATCTGGTCAATCCGTCACGTTGATAGTTTAACAGAAATGTTGTTTCGGTCATTTTACTAAATAAAACATGTATTTTTCTTCCGTTTTTATTGCAAAAAAACACTATAGTTTGCTCTTAATGTGCACCTATGAATTTACTATTTAGCTCGTCATATTAAGTTTATAGAAGGAAAATTAAGCTTTGCATATTTTATATTTTACCAGAAACGCTTACAAGATTAAAAGTTATCTTATAAATATAATTTCCCATAATTATCTATGTCATGACATCCTAGGACATCTATAATAACGCTCTGAAAAATGAAATGCTGGAAGTAGCCGAAACGGTCTCTCGTTTGAAATTACATATAATATTTATGTGTATCCTAAATTGTATCCGACACGGGACCATATTGGACCAACCTAGACAAATTTTATTTTGTCATATACAAACTATTTCAATCAAATATGTCCATTTTCTTATATTAGTTTATCCACAACTGTGCCTAACATAATTGGATCTACTTTAGATAGCATGGGTCAAACTTTTCGTATATAAAAACTTGCATCTGCAAAGTCGATTAGGCGCCACATGCATTTATTGATTTTCAGCTTCACTGGATACATCGATAGGTATGACATGCTGTATGTTAGTAGTTCGATGGGATATAAGTATACCATAAATAGTGCAGTATTTCTCGGAATATAAGGCAGGAACTTCAATCTTTAGTATAGCGCGATCAACGTGTCTCTTACTTCTATCTACGGCCGTGCTCCAGCTCCGAGCAAAGCTCTCAGCTTTCATCGAGGATAAACAGCTCGCGTTATATTATTCTGGCGAGAGACCAGTATACATAATGAAAATCGATCGGCTTTGTTGCATTCCCTAAGTGGATACACCACTAGATCATAAATCAAAGTGCATTGTAAGAACAAATATTTCGTATAACGAGAATCGATCCTTCACTATGACATGCTCTTTTAAGTATCTGCTGCAGCTGCAGCTGTTTTTGGTATTCTTAGTAATCGTGAACAGGAAATTATGCTATATTTCATAAAAATATTCACTTCCACTCTTCGCCTTGTATATTTATTCACGTGACAAAGGTTTTCAGTATCCTCATTTACAACGTCTGACTTTTACTTATAAGAAGTATACACTGTAAAAAATGGAAGGTATTTCCATATCCCATGGTATGTTAAATTTGCAAACTCGGTATATGAAATGAAAAGTAATAAAAATTATGTAATAAATTTAACACACATATCGGAAATTTAAAAAAATACAAAGCAATATTCATACACGCAACGCTCAAAATAAAAATACTTGTATATTAATAAACCGATTCATAGGAATGTGT
>OZ019969.1:23261643-23291643 GCA_963970395.1 Ephialtes manifestator
TGACGGTTACTTGTATGTGATCGTAAAACAACCACAAAATGACGGTTGCTCGGATCCGCTAGGGCTATAAGGGAGTTGGTAGAATGATTTATTTAGTGACTATAACCATTTTATGAGTTGAGACAACGAATAAGTGGTTGTCCCATCTCACAAATGCGTGCTTATATGGACTAATGAAAAGTGAGTCCGTGCGACCACTTTTTGAGTGTGCCCAACTAATTTTTTTCTCCGTGCATGTTTGTAAGTTTGCGCGGCTTGAGCTGTCGAGTACGAAATTATAACCAATGCAAGGGAGCTGAACCTTATTGTTTGCTTCAATTTTTGGCTGAAACCCTACCCGTGCAGAAAAATAGTTGGGGCTCCTACTTGGCCCTTTCTAGTTTGCCCCAATTCTATTAAGGGCCCAGTATGGAAATCTAAATACAGCCCTACTAGGCTGGTCACGCTTCAAAGTACGGGGCCTTTATAGATTTCCCTGTTAGGGCCTATACAGGCTGCCTATTAAGCCCCTACTAAAATAATAAAGAAAATTGATTGAAAAATATTAATTTTTGCTTATTAAATCAAGTAATCCTGCATTTTAAGTAGATATTACATCTTCCTCTACATGATGGTACATATTAATCATTGAAAAACCATATTCAAATTTTTTGACATTGACGGGAATCGAACTTGGGAACCTCCGGATGATGTTGTTGCACTGCGCTTTAGTTCACTCGGCCATTCAGATCATATGATTATACCATTTTTTTTTGTCTATTTCAATATCGGTAATATGAAATATAAAATGAAATTCGTATAATATAGTCCGAACTTTATAGATTTATATGATTGCGTCTGCTGTGGTAATAATAGAAGCACATTCAGTTATTTTTCACGGCAATCGGTTATATAAAAAATGATACATTGTATCGTTTTTGTCATTTATAAACATATTCGACGAAGTTACTTATTTCATTGTTTGCGCGCATTAGTTCATTAGTATTTGGGTGGACGATCGTCTAACTGACCTGAGGGTTAGTACTAGGGTGACTGCGTGGCTGACGACTGATGGTCAATACTTAGATGGGTGACCGGGCATAGATGGTATCAAGATAAGGATGTGGGCTCCCTTACATCGGATAATCGGATCATCATATTCTTCGGGGAATCAATCGTACCATAATACAAAATTGATTTTGTACAGAATAAACTTTTTCAATTAAATTTCCTACACTTGGTGTAGGACAGGTTGAAGGTAGCGACATGACAGCACATTACCAGTACACGAATTCGCACAGGTGTTAGTTATTTTGTTCTTATGTATAAGAACCAAAACTCTCCCACAATACAAAAAATTACAACCACATACAACCCTTCGTCAAGTAACATGCATTTTCCAGTGATGGAGAAAATTCGCCAACCCGCGTTCAAAACTACGCGGCATTGGAGGGCGCGTTATGCAAAAATGCAGATTTATGTCGGCATGGGGTTGTAACGTGTTAGCGGCAAAAGGGACGCACGAGTGCTCTAAACCTCCGCCTCCCCTTTCCGAAGCTCGTCGTGTTCTCGCAGCTCACCCTCACCTCACGAACACCATCTCACGCGAGGCTGAGGTAAGTGTCGACCTCGCGTTCGGCACAAATTGTGTAGAAGCTCGTAAATCACGACCCCGTTCACCCCCGCTGTACAAGCTTTTCCATCCGAGCTTCCATCGATCTACGGTCTACCGAGGTAATTTTTTCATTCTAAAAACCGTGCAAGCTTGTGTACGTCCAATCATAAGACCTTCTCTGTTGTCATTCGCGTCCTACAACCCTACAATCTTACAAAATATTTGGCAATGTCAAGATCATTACTCAGAATTTCTTCCTCCTGTTAAGTGTGTTTTTTTTATTGGGCTCTGTAGGCCATACCTGTGTTTTTCACATATTCAATCTATTTGTATTAATAGATTTGTACCAATCAATTTAGTTTGAACCCTTTTTAACACTTCTTCTTAAGCAATAATTTTCTACACAACCAATATTATTTTATTGGGCAAATTGCACAGAATCAATAGTTTTCTCTACTAAGATATCAAAACTGTTTTCGGACATTCACCCATTTTTATAAAGTCTCAAGCAATCTTAATATACAATTTTTATCAATTGAAAATGCAATTATATGTGGCCGCGGGACTTAATTTAAATAAAAATATTTTTTACCAACGATTATGTTTCAATTACGTTATGCTAAGAAAAACTGCACTAAACAACCGGGTTTTTGTAATTTAAAGGTGCCATGCTGGGTAAATCCTCTAATGGCAAAGTCCCCAGCCGTGCCGTAATCTTGCATGAGTTACAACTTTCATTTTATGGAAATTCCTTACCTGCATCGTCGAGTTTCTTGTCAAATCGTGTAACTGCCGGAAGCATGAGAACTCCAGATCCTAGTTGCAAACCGTGGCATATAGCATGAATGATAACTGCGACGACGGTAACCACGTAGCCCCAATTGCCCTCTGGGTAGTAATGTCTCTCAAGGGTCACCTTTTTTCTGGCGTTAGCAGCCATCAACGACTCCTCGGGGTCATCATCATCTCCAGCAACGAGATCATCGATTTCGGGTTCAGTGCGTAAGCCACCTTCTAGAATCAGTTGTTCGGAAAACCTTCGCCTCAGCATTTTCGGTGTAACGGGTCCAATGCTGTCGCGATGCGAACTTCGAATGCTCGACTCAGAGTCCCGTCTCACGAGACTCGGTCTCTTCATTCTCGAGGCGCTTCTCACGACTACGCGTGCACTGTCCTCGATAGTAGCATCGCCGGCAGAATATTTTCCAGATACTTTAGATCTGCGCTGCAAAGCAAGCGAACAACACGGCCGCAGTGTGGACTCATTTTTAGTGTTTCGCGCATCACCATTAAACGTTTGTCTGACCAACGACTGATCGGACAACCTTCTCTGAAAGTTTTTGCAACGACTGGAATAAATCTGATCCGAATGCCTCCGCTCGGTACCTCTTGGGCCCAAACTTCCCAGTCCAATTTGTTGTTGATTGGTTTTGATATCTTGAGAAGCGTTGAGTGTATTAACAGAGTTTCTGGCGGATGACGAAGCTAGGATACTCTGGCAAGTTGAGATCGAATAGCCGGAGTCCTGTCTTCTGATGGAATAACTTGAGGATGAATCTCTTGCGGACGTCGAGGACAATGAGTCTTTCCGACAGGCGCACTCGGTCATCATCTTCCGGGCGGAAATTTGTGACCTGACCAATCGGGCCGTTATGTCTGAATACGCGTAAAACACTTCAGGCAGTTCTATCTCGTTCATTGAGGAGGATCTACTCGTCGCTGAGGATGAAGGTGTTCTCGTGACACTCCTCGAACCCGTACGACGGGACGAAGACGAAGAACTTACCAATGAGCCGTACGAATCGTGACTTTGCACACCAGTCAATTTCTTTTTACTATTTTGGTGATTCCAACGTGCGACTATGCTGCGTCTACGTGTTAGTTCGTCAGGATCTTCAATCGCGTTCTCTTCCTCCATAGCCGCACTGTAAGAGTGACGTCTCCTGTGGTTCTGTTGGACGGCAGCAGAACCACAGAACTCGGGACTCGAGTATTCTTCGTCCATTCTTCAGTCCTTATCACCGTGTTTGATTCGGCGATTTTCTTTCTTCTCCTATTCGGTACGAATCTCACGTGTGTTCCATCCAACTTTTTGATTATCGGAGACGTCTATGTATTTTATACGTGCAGATATGTGTCGTAGTTATGCACCCCAAGCATGTGACTGTCTGTCTATCGTCATCCTCTTCCTGGACAACAAAAGTTTCAAGCAAAGAGAAACTTCGCCTAGATAGGATGATAAGAATGCATAACGAATTTTCAGATGTAAGACCATTACGTTTCTAATACTGATGGCAACTCAATTAGAGTGTAATTTTGTCATGGGGTGACAAATCAATTAGCGCGTTTTTCAGTCTGTTGCTCTTGTTTTTATCGGAGTTAAGAACCGTTTAGTATAATGAATCCAATGACCTCAATTGTTTACCTTTGCGATCCCCTTCGGTTATTACACACAAAATACCGGAAGAACGATGCCCTTGCCTCAAATTTAATCACTCACGTGGGTCGATCCATCCTCTCGTACGTTCGTGGTAAATTCGAAACTCGCAAGGACCCGCGCACACTATACCATAAGGCACGATAGGAAAAACGACTGGATGGGTTCTTGATGAGTGGAAACTCGTGTCGAGCTTATCGACCCGGCTTTCTTCTAGACTCGACCAATGAGGTAGAACCTACTGCTCATCCTCTTACTAAACCATCAACATCATCACCACCACTACAACTACAAATGCGGCTACTCTGATGAACGTCCACGCACAATTTAATGAAAACTGATGGACGTAACGAAATCACTCTTCATTCCTACTCCAGGTCAGAGGCTCTCAAGGAGAATCGGGAGCAGGGAGGCAAAAGAAGAAGCAACATCAGCCTGAGCATATAGGCAAGGGAATCCAAGGATTACCACACAGAGTCTTTGAGGTGTGCACTTCGCAGAAGCGTTCAATGACATTGGGATGCTTGGCACGCCTGGAATAGAACGTGAGGTCCGTGACGTTGCCCGAGCTGTATCGAGACACTGGGTTATGTACTCCATGGGGCTGTGGCTAAGGCTGTCCTTTGTTGCTGGAAAGACTAGCCAGAATTCTGTTACTCCTAGCGCGATTGCCACGACTGACGCACTTGGTAATCTGGTGTCACCTTGCGATTTTATATCACCACATACGTAATAGTATGTGGTGTTCGGTTTCCACTATCCACACTCTCATCCACGAACTTTGCATGTGTGTTTCTCTGTATTCTACAAATTGGTATGTACGTATCGACCTCGTCCCATCTGTTGCATCGATGAATCCGAACGTGACTGTTCGAAACTACGTAACTACGACAGGCACTCAAACCTCTATATCGAACCCGAAACGTTGGTTGTATATCGAATGAACTTTGCATCCCCAACTTATCTTTGTGGATTTGTGGGGTTGAAATATTGTCAAGCTAACGATCGGTTGGGAATACTGTTTTTTGTAGTTTACTGATGCCGAGTGGAAAAGCGAATTCGAATTGTTTACGTCAAGATAGTTACGTGGATTCTGGTGAGTGATATTAAAGTTCCTAATATAATTCGGATAATATCCTGGATACGTGAACTGTATCGTGTTCTATCAAATGAGGTTGTGGAACGAATCTACTCCGTTCAAAGCAAAAGCTACTTTTTCAATTTTTACAAACTTTTAACTTTTATAACAGAGAAAGAGTTTGCAATTTTTAAGGTCGTGTTGAATTAAGTACCTCTACTGTTTTGAATGGAAAACACGACAGTAGGAAACTCTCAAGTTTTTTTTACGAAGGCGCGAGCTATATGTATACAGAAGAGCAAAATAGTCGCTGTCTCTTCTTCTATACCTTCGTTACTCGACGTTCTTTCTGCCTTCAGTAACTTTTTTACACCTCCACAAAAAAGTTTTCACGTTGCCTACGGTGACCACTCTGTGTAACCTGTACCGAGGGCATGAGAAGCCCATGTTCCTCGGTTTACTATGGCGTGGACGAAAAGTGTGATGTGTATGTGCTCAACGTGATTGATGCAACAAGGTACACGAAGAGGCTCTGTCGAATGTTAATTGAGTTTATCCGGGAAAAGGCGGACATACGCTCGGCTTGCTTGCCAAAGCCACGAAGGCTAAAATTATTCGTGCTCGAACTAATGCTATGTAGATGACTTAAATCTCATTGTACCTGAATGTAACACGATTACAACAAATTTCAATGCTAAATGTTTGTTTCATTTACGATTATTCGGCATAAAAACGCGTGAGAAAAAAGAAATCCCAGAAATGTGTTTAAAAACTCCACGAAATGTCATATCGTTTAGGGTTTTTTGTTTATTTACCGCTATTTACTAAAATGTCGAATTAAGATTGTTATATTTGACAAAATGTATTAAAAGCTTCATTGCGTATAATATTTGCAGGCACGAATAGTAAGTTGCTCTTAAGATCATCAACTTTACTTTTGTCCTGGATTTGGAATTTGCTTACCTGCTGAATGAAGCGCTGGGTGGTGAAACTTTCGTTCGGCGGTCACGTGCCAGCTACCAGGTGCAGCTAGCTGAAGGCCAATTCCAAGAAAATGTACGAGAGCCGAGCAAGTTACAACCACGTATCCCCAACCACCCTCTGGATAGTAGTGTCTTCTCAGAGTCATTTCCTTCTTGTGATCGATGGTTGGACGTGTCCGTGTCGGTGATTCATTAGGGTCTATGCCATCTCGTAGATTCCCAGCGAAACTCTTTGTCCTACGACCGAAGGACTTACCGAGATCCGGCCGAAAGTCGTAAGTTGTCGATCTCGAGCGAAATCTTCGATCTGGAAATGTTCCACTTTCAACGCAATTTTTCTTTATCTTTTGATATTGCTGAGCGGATGTCTGGTTTAGAGATGATCGAAACGGGTCTACTTGAAGCTCTAGAAACCCTTCGGATTTACATTTTGCACATGCGTGTTTGTTTTTCCAATTTCTGGCCGCAGACACGTCGTCATAGTCGATTATTCTTATCAACGGTGGCTTAATCACTTTTCGGCTGTCGATGTTGCAGGCGGATATAACGAAATGCGTGCCTTTGTCAACGTCGCAAGAATTAATAGTTCGTTTTAGCTTAGGGGTTGTAGGTCCGGAAGACAATTTACCAGTAACAGTCGTTTTGTCCTGACGGTCACGTATCTTACTTAATTCGCTCGACTCTGAGGCTAAGTTGTCAAGGGGTACTTTAACGTTAGGTGAACTCCTTACGAGACGAGGATCTTCATACATTGTAGAAACAGTGCTTCCTAATGTCTTCAAGGATAAATGAAGAGTTCTGGATACCCGACTATTTTTCTGATCGATCGACTGGACAACGTCTTCTAAACAGTTTTCAGAATCGAAAACTCTTTTCATATTCAATGGTTGTTCAATTTCGTTCAGCCTGCGAGAGGATGATGAATCGTTTGCTGAAAAATTTTCGAAACCTCTTCGCAGACCCTTCGATCCATTACTCGTCTCGTCGTTCCTTAATGCGATCGACGGTTCCGACGTTTTTTTATTAATCGCTGCGATCCCTCCCAGCAGATCCTCTGATACGTGCGGCAGCAACATCGTATCTAAAAACGTATCAGCTTTTTTGTTTCTCGTCGATGAGGGTCTCTCCTGTTGACAATTTTGCTGCGTTGGTTCGCTGGTCTCGCTTTTCGTTGTTGTCACATCGATTATAGGATCCTCGCTGAAGGTCGGAATAATCGTGTAGGCTCGGGACACCGGGTTGATGCGAACTTTAACGGTCACTGCCCTCTCGGGCCAAGAACTGCTATGCCTCATGTTTTCTTTCGGTTCTTTGCTCGTTGGCACTGTCATGTCGTACGGAATTAACTGTGTTGTGGGTATATCGATGCGGAGTGTTGAGTGCGCAGAAAAGCACCAAAAGTAAAGCTACCAATTCATTCTTCCCGTAATTTATATGAAGATTTTGATCTCTGTCAGAGGATGTCCTTCTTTTTTATAATCATACGGTCCAGTGGCATCAAGCAAAGCCAATTACTGTCTTATTAACGTTCATAGCCCTCTTGATAAAAGTCTGATTTTCGGGTCAGATTGATAGAAATACTTCTATATTATTTTCTGGAAATTTGGCATTTCTATTGAAAAAACTATTTTTGGAACATTTTTTTTCCGTAGTCACTGAGAAGTCGTTTTCTAAATTTAATTAAAGAGAATTCTTCTCTTTAAAAACTTTGACTAGATTTTATTGGATACAGTATAGAATTCAATTTCTTTTAATGGTTGCGAGGAACAAAAAAAGCTGTGAAAAATTATGTTAGCTGGCCGTTTGTTCCAATAGTGTATTTACCGCCTTCGGGAATAATAGAGTAGCAGTAGCGCCCAGTCAAGATCAGACAGAATCGTCGTGTGAAGGCAACATTAATTTTCACTTTTAACTTGGCGTCGAGTCGCTACCGCGACCCTTGATCAAATTGGTACCAAGATGTTACAAGCTTCTTCATCCCTATTGTTCCTGACATTGCTTTTTTTTATCGATCTCACTCGGCACAAGAAAATATAAAATTATCTTTCACATTACAGTCCAATTGTAGAAATTCCTTTTCCTTTATACATTCGCAACCTTTACATTAAATTAATTAAAGAGTATCGTCTAGAGGGTTTGAGAATTTTTTTGTTCCTCAGTGATGACTGAAGATATGCGCACCACTGAGGCGAAAAATTCATTGAAAAAGTGGTAGTCAGCAGGTAGAATATTTTGTGTAGATGATGCCGATGCTGGTGGTTTCAAGGTATGTTTTATGTGGTTAGTGTCGAGCAGCAATTTCATTTTCATACCCATTTCCCTCAGTAAGTTCTTGCGATGGCCCACAGTTTCCTATGCGATGCTAAGAGCAAAGTTACGGCAGCACATTGGCCGTACGCGATGTATATTGCCTGTGTACACGCACTTCTTCTGGAATTTATCATGTATCAGGGAGTAAACAAAATTGAGAGAACTAGAGGCCAGACTTCTATAACGTCGACATATTAATTCGTTGAATACGTTATAAGTTCTTGCGTACACCGTGTTATTGATCGAGGTAACTCAATATTAACTCAAGGGATGATCCACGATAAGGCTTAACGAATAGCCTGTAATATGTTGTATTGTTTTTCACTTTCTGAACGCACATTTTATTTCATTTCATTATATATTTTTATCAAGTATGCCGTGCAATTTTAACCGCTGAATTTTTAATCTATTTCATGCATTATACATTGAGACTAATTTATAACTTTACATTTTTTGAATGACTTTACGGCCTTTTCGCACTCACTTCTTTTCATCAAAACTCAAACAGATAATTCTTTATTTTTTTAAACTGTGTTGTTCCATATCGCTACACTCGACTGCACCCTTTCCACCACTCCAATAACCTTATCACCATTTCACGCTTCACGAAATCCAGCGTGTGTTATAGAATATCGTTTTTCTTTTATTGTCCTACCGTATTGCATAGAAGAGAGAAAGAAAAGTGTGGCAGAGTTTACAGGAATGAATTCACGGTTGACCCGTAGAGATCCTGGCGGGAGCACCAGGGTGACTGAAGTCCACGTGTCTCAGCCGCACGATAGCAACCCTCGTACCGGACGATAGAATGAACTGTGACCGGGGCGCATGCCCCGAAGTTCGCGTCGAATTACGTCCAGCGCGTGTTTCGGATTTGTGTGTGCGTCGTATAGTAGACCTCGCACGATTCGTGCGAAGGTAGAACACACAGATACGTATACAGTATGGTGGAGTAGCCTGTGATTCTCCGACACCCCACTCAACAGGACCTGCCCCAATGTCTGCAAAGTTGAGCGTGTACTCTTGCTCGCGATAATTCACAGGCGGCCACGAGACTTGCAGCAAATTGACTGCTGCAAAAACCCTGGAGGGAAAAATAAAGGGTGAACATTTTATAATCCCCAAACCGAGGGGCGGGAGGGAGGGGAGAGTGCATGCAATTAGGGAGGGTCGAATAAAGTAGGTCAAGGTCGTTTATGATAATGAAATAGTTTCGACGAGTGTAAAGGGCGTTTTAAAGTTGACTGCTGATTGTCGAATGTTTAGCAGCTGAGTAGATTTATTTTTTTTTTTCTAATTATATGTTTGGTTACAATTCTGAAAAATACTTTATTAAATCTCAAAATTTTCTAGCTTAGAGCCAAAGTGTGGAAGATTTTTCTTCACATAGTTTTTATACGTTTTTCATTTAAAAAATTATTAAAAAATAGAAAAAAAGTCAAACTACTATGGACAACTTGTCAAACATTTCTGTATATAAAACTGCAATTTTCAGAAACTTCTCAGATTATTAAATTATGGGATGCTGGTGCTAGAATGTGGCGTGTATGGTGCTGAAATAGTCTTAGTTCAGAAACGTTTGACAAATTCTTAAAAGTCTGAAAAAAATCTGAAAAATCCGAGTTTACATAAATAAACGTTTGACCAATCACTTGTAGTTGATTAATTTTTTTGTCGATTTTTTCATATTTTTTTTAAATCAAAAAAAGCTTAACAACTATAAGAAAAAATTTTGCCACTTTGGCTATAAGCCAGAAAATTTTGATATTCAAAAAAGTATGTTTCAGAATTTTTTCAGACTTTTTAATTAGGGCATTCGATATGTCACTTTAAAAAATATATTTAAAAAAAATTTGCATAGAAAAAATAAAAAAATAAAATCTGGTGCATTTGAGGACCAATCCTACAAAAAATTACGAGCCAAACGAAGGAGGTCGAGGGTCAGACCCAGGTCGAATCGGGGTGGAATGCCTCATTTATATTTGCGATTTATGTAGAATATTGAGATGGTGTGTGCATTACTGAACGATTGAAAATAATATTCGACATTTCTAATAGTGTTTTTTAAAATATTTATATGTGAATCATTATTTTTAAATAGATATTTACTCATGCTCGAAATAAAAATATCAGGTTTCATTTGATTAATTTGTAGGATGTTATTTTTTTATTTACATCAGCGAATATCTAACACTAAACCTCGTGATTCATTTAAAATTGGAGATTCCAAATTAATATCCCATTTTTTTCCTAACCATTAATTGCACTGATAAAAAAAATTGTTAGAACCAACAAAAGGTGCGCTTGCGGACGACGAAAAGAATATTTTGTCGATTGGCCAAAATATTTGGCAATGGTAATCGAATAATTTTTGGATTATATCAGCTGTTGCTTCGATCAATTACATATTTCATTCGATCAAAAGAATATTCTTTTCGCCGCCCGCAAACGCACGTTTTGATGGTTCCAACGATTTTTTTATCAGTGTGTGTTCCCAAATAAAGGATACTAATATAAATTACAAAATATACAAATAATAAAAGTGAATTAATATTTTGAGTATTGTTTATTGAGTAATCAGCCAAGTAATAATAAATAAATCTCGATATATAGTGCGCAGAAAGTAAAAGTACAATGATTTGGTCCTGAAAAACTACTGAAGTAGATTAGTACATTATGCTACAAGGGAGGGAAGAGCGCGATTGACACCGAGTGCGAAGTTAGCTGCCGAGCGAAGCGAGGGCTGCTCGAGTACGAGGTGAAAATTGCGCTCCCTTCCGCGTAGCATACGATTCTTTTCTTCCGATTGCGTTGAAATATGACGTGATGTCTGTCGCTGAAAAGCGAGAGGAAAAATTCGACGATACCTGGCCGTGAGCCGTGTGCATAGGCAGCGGGAAGATATACGAGGCAAGACTCGCTCGGGCATCGTTGCCCCTTTTTTTGCGCGCTTCGAGGTTCGCAGCGCGAGCGCCGCGGTACAAGGCGGTCCCGATGCGAACCTCGAAGTGGGCGAAAATAGGGGGCAAGATGCCCTAGGGAGTTTTGGCTCGTATATCTTGCTCGCTGCACATGCGCACTACTCGCGGTCAGATATCGGCGACTTTCCTCCCGCTTTTCAGGGACGGAATCACGTTATTTCAGCGCAATCAGGAGAAAAAGCCATTTTTGTCAACTTTGTGACGACATTTTTTTTGTAAAGATAAAATGTCTTGAGGTTAAAAAATATATTTTTTTCAAAATATGTAGGTTTATTTTTTTTTTACAAAAATTCGAGGTTTTACTGGTGGTAAGGAAGAAATCTTTGTTGTGGACCAGAACCGCAATAGCTTGCGAGAACTACATGTTTTTCTAATTTTTTTGTTGCCAGGATACATTTTCTTTTTTCTCCAAATAATATTTCGAACTTAATTTTTCCAATAATGAGTATACGCAAGCTGCTATAGTCACTACTCAATTGAACATGAAGATTTAATATCTTACAAACTATACTCTAATAAGTTTATTTTTTAGGTGAATTGGGTTTTCATTAGAACTTTCAATCATTCAAGTCATGACATAATGAAGATTAGTGATGCCGTCGATACGAGACGAGACGAGAATTCGCTATTTCTCGTCTCGTCTCGTCTCGACGAGTTCAAGTTCTCGTCTCGTCTCGAACCGACGAGATCAAGTTCTCGTCTCGTCTCGAAAACAATGGCGAGATATATTTCTCGTCTCGTTTCTCGGAAATCTCGACAAATTCTCGAGACTCTCGACAAATTCTCGAGAATCTCGAAAAACCCGAGAATCTCGACAAATTCTCGAGAATTTCGAAAAAATGTCGAGAATCGTGAAAAATTCTCGAGCATCTCGAGAAACGCGAGAATCTCGAACATTTTACGAGAATCACGAACATTTTTCGAGAACCTCGAGAATCTCAAACAATTCTCGAGATAAAACGAGTCATTTTTATTTCTCGTCTTGTTTTGTGAAAATAACGCTTGGTCCCTTGCAGTGGCGTAACGAGGATTGGGGGGTTAGGGGGGGAGCAACTTTCTAGTCGCAGAGTTTTTTCGAGACAATTCTTTTTATTCGCTAAGATTTTTCAAGGTTATATTTTCAGTCGCAGCAAAACTGCAAAATTATATTCAAATACACAAAATAATTTGAATTCGAATTTCGTAAGTTTCGCCGAAAATCTCGCCGAGAATCTCGCCGAGAGTCTCGTCTCGTTCTCGACGAGACGAGAAATATTTCTCGTCTCGTCGAGAACGAGACGAGACGAGAATTTTTTTGGTCGAGACGAGAAATTTCTCGTTCTCGTCTCGTCTCGCCGAGAATTTCTCGTCTCGAACGGCATCACTAATGAAGATGTTATTATTATGAGCAATTATTAAATCGGAAGCTCAAAATTATCTGTCTCAAGAGATCTACGTCCGAATCAGGTTTCTGTGTAATTAATTGACGTTATGATCGTCTCGTGTAGCCGGTGAAAGCTGAAATGAAATTTATGTCAGGGAAACAAGGTGTGACAGGCGACCGGAAATAATTTGCACG
The DNA here is from genome assembly GCA_963970395.1 of Ephialtes manifestator. Classification (NCBI taxonomy): domain Eukaryota; kingdom Metazoa; phylum Arthropoda; class Insecta; order Hymenoptera; family Ichneumonidae; genus Ephialtes; species Ephialtes manifestator. Next base: position 23,274,582 of record OZ019969.1, read on the forward strand.
TAATCTATTGTTCTTTGGTATAATAGTAGCAAAAAAAAATGAACATGCGATGTTATCCGATACTTAAAAATTTGCGTCAAAAAGCTGGTAGACTGGTAGACACTGCTACCGAGGGGCATGAAGGGTGGAATATATATTATCCTACGGCGACATCTCTCCCACACTCTCCCTTGGGACTTATTATTATTGCAAAGAAGTAGGTCGATCTTGATGAGTTTACGTCCGAGGTGGGTGGCAAACGTGTCTATGTATATGTATATATCAACTATATAGTATATATAGTATACGCATATCGTACCGGTTAGGGTGATCCGGTTAATCCATTGTCAGTTTTATCTTGCAAGGTAGACATAGGTCTCTTTCTCTTTCAAAGGCTCTTGTATGTTGTGTGCGGTTAGCTGGTAATAACAGTGCACGACTCGCAAGTAGACTCACCTAATCGGGAAAATTTAATTAAATTTATGCGTTCCGCGAAATAAGGGCTGAGGTGCTGATAAGTATACACCATGCTAACATTACATATTCCTTGCGGTGTGTAATTCTCAGCCGAATCTTAGCAGCCAAATGAATTTACGAAGTACTACATGCCCTTTTAAAATATAACTAAGAGATTCCATATTCCGATAATGAATTCTTTTAATAATTTACTAATACATTCAATGTGTTAAAGTCAAAGTGAATACTCGGTTATACATGTACAGAAGGATCTTTTAAAATTGTTTACTCATATGCTAAAACTGACTAGACGACATTCTATACCAATGTCAACATGAAATTTTCGATGAAACAATATGGCAACTTTCATTAGAAATCGTATTGGCCTACGAATTTGAAGAATTCCCAAGTATTTTACAGATTTATTAATAGTGTGAATAAAACGGAAATTGCCCATTATAACGAAAGCTGCTGATGACTTTTTCATTGTACTGATTCGTTCACAGGTTAGAAGTTCAGAATTTTTCAATTGCTATAATGTACGATGATTTTCATTTTGATGAGTAGATTAACAAGTCTATTTTATACATTCATAGATTCGTTTTATATGACAGTAGTTTTTGAAAAATTGACTTTGGCTAAAATACCAATTCCTAATATGACAACAGAGTATTGTAGACAAATTGAGGGTTTACAACAGAAACGATACCAAATCCTATATGTTCGAATCAAAAATATTCATCTTCGAGGAAAAACGATTTAAATCATATTAATATCTGCGACAGTGAATATTACGATATTATCCAATAGAATTGGTTCGACTGTATCAAAATATTTTCCATAATGTCGCATTATTCAAACCTCAAAATGTATGGGAATATCTATAAAATATATAGCAATCATCATCATATACTTCCTCCTTCGTAACACATCAATTGTTTTCTAGACAAGGAAACATCGTGCAGGATTCAACAATCAATCAATTCTTATGGAATAATATTAATTTATCATCATTTATTTTAATTTAACGGCGGGAAAGTTCGTTTGCTATACACACACAATAATTTCACAAAAAGTATATATTTATTCACAAAAATCAGACTATCGAAGCGTCGAGGTGAGCCAAAGCAATCTTGATTCTGGCTTTAAGTTGGTTGGCATATCTCGTCGCCGACTTGTCAATACGTAGATCCTCCATCATGATATCACAATCGAGGTGCTTGTTATTGCAGACTCTGTGGTGGTGCTTAAGAGCGTCCCGTGGATCAAAATGATGTGCTCGTCTTGTGGACGGGTTCAGGGTCGTGAGAGCGTAGTGGTTGTGGACTGTTAGTGCTCGTTTCGTCGACACGAAGCTCTTAACCGAGTCACCCTCGGGTGACACGGTAGCAGTTCGCACTGTATCAAGATAATGTAGAGATGTGCTATTGATGCCACTCTTGATACTTGATGGGACCTTCGCTATAAGAGAATTTGGATCCTCCATTCGTCTCTGCAATTCTGGAAAGAAATACACATTCCTCACAGCGTAGGAGGCGAAATCCTTGAAACTTCTGCCAAGCTTCATCCTCTCGTCCATCAATAACTGGGACCAGTTCTTTCGTCTCACCGGTATAATGGTCTCGTCGATATCGATCGGTACAACGAACTCCGAGCTGTATAGATTCTCGTAGAAGCAATGATTGTAAGGTATAAGTTCCATTCGCCTCTTGGTCCAGACGTCCTTGGCAAAAAGTTCTCGCCTGGTGGTAACGTCATTCGGTAGATCGCCCGGTAAACTCAACGGGAACCATCTAACCACATTCGATTTCTCGTACATCCTCAACACTCGCGAAACATTCTCATGAACGTGAAACACGTAGAAGTATATCATACCCGCACCTAGTATTCTGTTCAGCTCAACGAATGCCACGAGTTTTTCACTTATGTCCTCATCAAAGTCCAAACCTTTTATGCAAAGCGTGAAGTGGTGTCTACTGCTAATAGTTGAAGACACTGTCGTTTTATTATCGTTTACATCAACTCGATTTTCGGTTGTGGGCTTGTTCACTAATAAACTATGACTAGGATTCTGATAGCAGAATTTTGGACCCACGTGGACCCTTAGGAGACCATCCGTACTGGGCAGATGACAATTCACGAGGATGCCGGTGTAACCTTCGCTGAATCCACCCCACTCGTCCAGCCAGATGTATGAAACCAACGCCTCCATGCTGAAGGACCTTGTGCGACCCTTACTGTCTTCGTGCCTTAAAACAGAAAGTTCAAGTGGTATTATAAATTCACTCGTTCATTTTATTTCTAGGACCTTCATTCCCTCAAGAATGTGAGCCATCCGACGAAATAGCGCAGTTGATAGCGCTAGTGATTTTTTTTCTTATTTCTAAGGGAACTGAATCAGTTTAAAAAGAATATGAAATTGTTTTTTAGTTGCGCAATTTAGTCATTTCCTAAAAAAAATGTACGTGACGAGTATGAAAAAAATATAAAAATTTCATAGTGGCTTTTTGTAACGTAGTTCACTGGTGCAATTTCTTCTCGTTCTTAATATGTAGTGATACTGTTACATAAATGGAATAAATTAACTTTGCAAGATCGTATTCCGTTGGCAAGACTCTATTTAGTCCAAGTACATCAATTCTCCTCTAGAAAATGCATTAATTAAAATGTTTCAGTTTTGCACTTCTCTAGTATAATTTTATAACAAGTTTCGAGATTTCATGTGTGCAATTAAAACACTTGTTTGTTTCCATGTTTTTAAGTTAATTACCTCTCTACACCATAATTATGGCAAACTAAATGACTGCAATTCCCACTACCAGTAATAAATGATATAATAAATATAACGCAAGAAAGGTTCAGTAATAAATAATAAAACTGTAAAAACCTTGAATTCTTATAAGTACCCTGCTCTAAATGTCATTAGATATTTTTTATGACGGCCCTTATAGCTCGTGACAACTTGGAGAAAATGGGAAAATACTATCTGATTGTAAAAAAAAAAAGATGAGAAAGGCTAGCGAGGTCTGCTCGGTTTTGATATAAAAATCCACAGACTTTTATGACACCTTGTGAGCCACCACTAGGGCTTAATGCCTTGGTGACTACATACCATTCCCCATCCCGGACTCCCCGAAGGTTACCGGCACTATGCCCAACGACAGCCGAATGCAATTACTCGGTGTGGAAAGTACGAGCGACGACAATGGTAAGAGACACCCACGAAGGTATAGGTACACGACTACAACCAAGCACCGCGCGACTGGTGGAACACACTACTACTAATTCAATGAAACACCGTTGCAGTCGCAAATCTCCTCTTATTTTATTTATTCGTATTCCCTCTTTTGTCACAGTGCAGGGCGCACAGTCACTTCCGCGAATTAAAAACTCATTTGGGCTGCGCAAAAGAACCTCGTGGCGTCGTTGTAATCGTCCCTTTCATCCACTCGAAATATAGAATGAGATGAAACAGTCGATTATCGCGGAAATAGAAGGATTACTTGGCAGAACAATTCAATTTTTTTCTGACCGCTCTTTTTTGGTTTACCATCACTCATTATTTCTGATCGTATGACTATCATCGTATGGTGTTGAATAACCTGGAGAACTTCAAATTTTTGCATGTATCCAAACTTTGAATAATGAGTATATTTTGCATGAGTAAGTGTCGAATCATGAGGTCGAATAGTTTCCCACCGGCTGTTTGTGAACAAACAGCCAACCAATAACTGCTTAGTTAGGCTTATTGATTAGTCGATTGGGCCTGCTAACTAATTGGTTGGCCTAATTAATCAGATCTTCGGTGCAACCATTGTTCAGATGTTTCATTGTTCTACCGAAGTACCAACCAATTCGGAGTTCGCGACCTAATTAGTTTTTGGACTAACCAATTGATTGACGGAGCCGAGGAATTTGTTAGTTATTTCGAATAAGTTCTGTGCAGATAGTTAATGATTTAATGTAATAATAATAGAGGCAACAAAAGAGTGAGTAAAATCATTTTACAGTGGAATACGCTAATATTTAATTACCCTGGACGAAGAGATTCCTTACTACCCGAATTTTAAGAATTAATGTGAAAACTTTCCCCACCATTGACGGATCCCTGTGGACTAGGAGGTGTTGAATAAAGGATTATTAAAGTGTTGAGCCTATTAGCCAGCGCACTTTTTACGGGTTTTAAATTGGTATCTACACCAATCGTTTTTTAAATAAATTCTTATCGGTTCTCACTGATTAAATGTAATCTTCAAAAATGGTAAACTATAACAAGAAACTGTACAAATCTTTATAACTCAATGTAATCAGACTATTGACTTTTTCACTATTTATATTCAAACTTGCATATGTGTCAAATGTCTAATTGCCATTCTACCTACAATAGAAGGGTATACTTGAGGCTTCACGAAAAAGAAAACACTGACATTTGTGTTATGCAAATCAGATGACGTATATCCACTTTAGGGTTTCAGTCCACGTGAAATTTCCGAACACGACAGCAGGTTTGCTATTGATGAAAACTTTATATCCATCCCTGTATTGTTAAACTTGTAACTTTTGTGTAACTCCATTGGTGGCCCTGAATATCTGAAACATGCTTCCTATTTGTATTCTAGATACAAGAAGCAACGGCATGCATTTTTCAACTTACCCTTCTATTCTACGATCTTTCCTTACAAGAACAGACTCAACTATTCACCTATCTCCAACAACGTTATTTTCTCTACTGGAAAATATATCCGAGGTTCCGTAACAAATCTACTGTATTCATATACAGTCTATCTTTCTTTCTCAGCGCATCATATAAAAACTCTACATGTATATTATGTGCTATCTCTGCAAAAAGATCCCAAATCCTGGTGAGCTTCAGTCAATAAAGCGGAATCAAATCAAAGCAAATCGTACAGAATCAAATGATGACAAAGATATTAAAAAAAATTATTCCGACTCTAGATAATTAAAACTAATTCCCTTAAAAAAACACTTCACAATTCTGATCCACATTACCACGTTATCATCAGCTAGTAGATTAACCGCAATGCACCAGAATGCAGAACTTAACATCCTACATTCTCCGTGGTTGGACTGTCGCAAGAAAGCACGAGTCGTTCGCTTTACAATGGATTCTACTATCGACAAACTGTATATGCCTCATTACCCTGTAGCATGCGGGACGCGCAGAGAGTCCTAGCAAAGTCCTTCTCTTTATCTCTGCCCCTTTTCTCTCGCGGCAAGTCAGCGCGCGGCCACCATTTATCCCGGCCGCGCAACGCGGTTTCTTCGTTCTCCTCGAGTCGGCACAGCTTAACGTGTTCGTAGTATCTCTCTCTTTTTTACTCCTTTATTATTGCATATCTACCTCGCGAAAGACTCGAGTGGAGAGGGTCTCCAACTAAGATGCTTTCAGCCTCCGCTCTCTATGCACACCGTTCGAACGTCGGGGGGCCTCTCGTTGTACTCTCAACACCGCTGTTCGTTCACTAGCGCTCATTCCCTTACCAAATAGTGCAGAAGAGTGTGCCGGAGGATAGAAGCGGCGGCGCCGGTTCTCGTTTAACGCCAATCACCCTGACGCTCGGATAGCCGGCGACTCTGCTATCCAAGTGAGCACTGTAGAGGAATAGACGTCGAGGTATCGTCTCAAGCCACTTCTTCGACATCTTCGAGCCTCCAGTGTTCCAGCTGCTTTTGCTGCTGCTGCTGCTGGTGCTGCTGCTCCTCCTCCTTACGAAGCCAGACGCGTTTGACGCGATCAACGACGAGCCGAGCGAAGACGGTGATTCCTCCGGTGTTCCATCGAAGAAGCTGCTCCTGTCAACGCCGTTGTCTTCACATTCCTGCGAGGTACGGTAGTCCAGCGCCAATCTTCGCGCCCACGAATATGCCACTATACTTCTCGTACCCGGTGGTTCCCTAGCTGAAACACAAATAAACGTACGAAGATGCTGTAGTATAGAAATTTATATTTTTAGGTTGAATTTCGAGACGATTAGTCACTCGGATGTTACAGCTGCTTCATTATTTCTCAGATTTATAAAGTCACATTTGTAGGGAAGTATGTTGATTATTAATATTAATTCTTTATCGTATGCGAGTATTCTCAGTCAATTAAAAAAAAATGGCAATTTTTTTGGCATTAGTAAAATTTGAATTGGTCTTCGCTTTCGCGCGCTTTGAATCTGGTAATCACGGTCTGAGACCCGAGACGTGCTTTGCGAAATTTCCATCAATAACCATTGACCGAGAATAGTTGCATACAATGAAAAATTAATATTAACAATATGTGGTCGCTGCCTATAATATACTATGTTGATTATTTTTTAATTAAAGCTTTGCGACAGGTTAATAGTAATGAGGAAATAATAAGAAGGACTTATTTTTCGTGCATGTTTAAAAAGTTCTTTGAACTTTTGCATTTTTAAAGGTTTTTAGTCTGGTAGTTGGAATTTGCGAATGCTTAAGAATGAACAAGAATTGAGAAAAATTGTAATCATAAAAACAATACATTCACTGAGAAAAAAGCATATCGTTGATTTAACGATTTCACATGATAAAACGAATATAGGAAGGCTTGCAATGTTTTATGGTTGAAGCGATGATAATATGGTTCAATAACCGATACTTGCAAGGTTATTGGAAACAAACGTTGAAATCGTATATGCAACTAAACGGCATATTTGAAACGATTAGAATAGTTTTTAAAACTATTATCATTTTGATAATTGCTACTATAATTATATTTGCTAAAACCATAAAATATAGACGTTGCTCCTGGGAATTATATTAATGGTTTATCCAACTATTTTCTTATATTTGCTATAACCATAAAATATAGACGTTCCTCCTGGGAATTATAGTTTATAGTTAGATTATCGTCGGTCTAACTATATTTTTAATTAAATTACCCGATTTTTCTCTCAGTGTTGCTTAATGGTACTGCAATATATTTTAAGGGAATTGCTAAAATCATTTATGAGAAGTAATTACCCTATTCTATAAAGTTGGTGGCTCGAGATATCTGGAAAAAATCGCAGTCATTGTCATCGTTTTATTCGTGCTGTGGTTGCTCGTCAGTCAGTCACACTGCGATCGGGGACCAAGATCGTGCATTCATTTTTTTTTGTTTATGTCAAATGTCAAAACTTATCAAGACATCCGGTAGCGTCTCGACGTCAAGTACGTTAAAAGAATTGGCGCGAAGCTACGAGTAAGTATACTCGAGAATTCTTGGCGCGAAAATTTAAATGAATATAACTCGCAATCTAAGCTACGAAACGGATTTCCAATGACATGTTTACAATATAATTCCAATATAATCTTCCGATTGCGTCTATTTGTGTTCCGATCGGTTCTGGCTATACTGAGATCTCGGTATCCGTTCTGTCAATTTATCTGATTTATTATAAATGGATTCAGTGTAGACCTGCAGACCTGTCGATCGAGGTGTCGTCCGCTATCAGCCTTATATAACGCTCGCGTTTCGTTTCCGGGGATCATTTAACAGTGAACTTAATTTTTATTAACACTCGTGTACATACAATTATAACTGTAAGAATGTAATGTGAATAAATCAAGGGCAAATAAGCATAAAAAAAAGTTTTCGCGGAACCTGTAGACCTGTAGATGCGTCACCTCAGCTGTCGACTGCTACATTTCGGTCTCGTATGTCACGCTAGTTCGGTTTTACGGATATTTCAGTGTATTTAAGTGAATTTAGTGCATATAGTGTATTATTTATGATATGTGTAATAAATTAATTGAATAAAAATTTTACAATTGAACGTACATACCACTAATCATTTCCAAATAACTCGCTTTCTAACCTCGTCGCAGTGTCCTGGTATTTAAACACTATCGATATAATCCTTATTAGAATAAAATATATTGCCTCGTTGTTGTCAAGACTTGCCAAATAAATAATGAACAATAGTTAAAAGTTATTTGTATATATACCTATAACCCACAAAAACATTTATCGCAATGAATTTATATCCACAGGTACTTATCGTCAAGTGATTCTTCAATTAAAGAATTATCTGAAAATCATACTATCTTGGATATAAGAGGTAGTAAATGTATTTTTCTACTCCATGACTATTCAAATGTTTGTCTGGGTTAAGGATATTTTTTATAATGAAGATCATCTTCTATCGTACATGTTAAACTTTTTTGACTAGTTATCAGTTATCAAGTTAATCAGTTCTAATATTTTGTTTATTGTTTACTTACTGAACATCCTGCTTGCTCCTGTGTACAAAATTGGTGTCACAAGGTCTTTCTAGGAAGTGACTGTCGCATGCGAGTATACAAATTTCAAATTGACGTACTTGTGCAGAAGCTACAACGATATTTGGTTCGATATTTATTTCATAAGAAAGCATTTATGGTAGTCTGTATATTTTCTGCAAAAACTCTTCAAATTTAGTTATTTAAGTGCGTGCGTGCGTGCGTGTGTGTGTGTGTGTGTGTGTTTGTGTGTGCGTGCGTGTGTGCGTGTGCGTGTGCGTTTGCGTGTGCGTGTGCGTGTGCGTGTGCGTGTGCGTGTGCGTGTGCGTGTGCGTGTGCGTGTGCGTGTGCGTGTGCGTGTGCGTGTGCGTGTGCGTGTGCGTGTGCGTGTGCGTGTGCGTGTGCGTGTGCGTGTGCGTGTGCGTGTGCGTGTGCGTGTGCGTGTGCGTGTGCGTGTGCGTGTGCGTGTGCGTGTGCGTGTGCGTGTGCGTGTGCGTGTGTGTATGTGTGTGTGTGTGTGTGTGTGTGTGTGTGTGTTACACGCTCAAAAAATGTAAACTTTTATAACTCGGGAACGCCTCGAGATATACAGCTGAAATTTACACCATAGATAGAGGGGTCAATCCTCATCGTTCACACCAATTTTTGTAAAAATCTCCATGATCATTAAATTTTTACGCGGTTTTGAATTTTTTCAAAAATGTCTGTTAACGCGATAACTCTTTTAATTTTCGAGATATTAAGCTCAAAATTGGTATGTACGTGAGATTTCATACACCGGTGATCCCTATTAAATTTGGTTAAGATCGATTGAAACGTTACAATTTTATAAGATTTTGATTTTTTGATTTTTTTTTCGGCGATGCGAATTTTGGTATCAAATTTCGAGCTGGGAGTCAAATGAGTGCCAAATTCATGATTAACAGAAAAATACGTCAGATATAGCCCAGAAATGTTGAACGATAACATATTTTCATAGCGATGTTGTACAGTCTATATTGCGAAAAGTAGCGATTTATGTCGTATAAACTAGCCATATCCTTCCCAATGAAATTTCGGAAACCACCGATTTCTATCGTGTTCTACAAAAAAAAAAGCAGAAAAGATAGAGTATTCGAGGGAGTTTCTGGACCGTTTGTCCTTATTATATTTTCACAAAGCGAGAGTGTGCGCTGATTTATATTTATTTAAAACAAGGGTGCGAAGCAGAACCTTGCACATTGCTTCCTCATTATATTCCGTTTTTTGCAAAGCTTCCTCTATGAGTAAGCCAAAATCAATTCCCACACTTCCTGCACTGTACTAGCAGCAAGTGCGTTGCATCCTTTTTTAGTTTGTTCTGCTTTTTTTGTAGATCCTGTTTGCTCCAGTGTATAGAAATGTCAAATTCCAGTTTCTTGGAAAAGGTAGAACAATATTTAGTTCAATAGTTACTACGTAAGAAAGCATTTACTGTAAAGTAAGTTAATTATTTGCAAAAGTAATTTAAATTGAAATGTGTATACTAGAATCATTTAGTCATCCTGCAAATAGAAAGAATTGTATTTTGCAAAATTAATTTTGTCTAGTGGTGTAACCTGATCATTTCAAGTTGAAAATAGATAATAGTACTTTGCGATACAAGTGCGAGAAAGTGCGACAAGTGCGAGAAAGCGATCATTATACGCAGGTTGGGAAGTCGATCGCATGAGCCACGAGTATCACAGCAGCACGAGTCGAAGGCGAGTGCTGTCTGTGGTACGAGTACGATGAACTTCACAACCGTCGTATGATGATCGCTCTCTCGCTCTGTATCGCATAATACTTTTTGTAACAAATGCACGAGAAGTGCTATCGATTCCCGTGCGAGATGTAAAATAGCATCGATGGCCGTAAAGCGCCACTTACGCCACGTGCGGCAGGCACGAGAAGTAGCACTTCTCATGCATGCGTTACAAAAAGTATATTCATGAATGATCTTGATAACAAAATAAAAATGTAATTTATGAAAATGTTCCACTTTTTATGCTAGCCTAATAGTATATTTTTTTAAAAGTTAGAAGATTCCATATAAGCGAGCAGAAAAAGTGAATCATTCTTATAAAGGAACTTGTTTTTTATTATCAAGTTCATTGGTTCTAATATTTCGTGTTTTGCATTTTTTGTAGATCCTGCTTAATACATAAGTAACATTCACTGTAAAGTAAGTATATTGATTGCCAAAATTATTTAAATCGCAATGTGTGTACTCGAATCGAACAATCATCTTGTAAATAGCAAGAATTGTACTTTGCAAAATTAGTTTTGTTTAGTGATGTAACCTGAATGCTTCAAGTGGAAAATAAATTAGGTACATCCATATATAACCTTGGTTACAATATAAAAATGCCATTTATTAATATAAATGTAATAAAAATGTGTAATATATATATATCTCTCTATATTATAAAAAGATCTCGCCGCCGCCGCCGCCGCCGCCGCCGTGTCAAGAATCGAGGGACTTAGAATAATTCGGGCTCAGGGCTTGGTGGAAGGGGGGAAAGGGGGAGGGGGGAGGGGAGGGGAGGGGAGGGGGAGGGGGGGTGTCACCCTACGGGGGGCACCCTTCGGAGGTGGCACCCTTGGGTAGGGGGCGATTGCGAGCGCGCGCAGCGCGCGAGCCACAATAAAATCCTAGTATATATATATATATATATATTACACATTTTTATTACATTTATATTAATAAATGGCATTTTTATATTGTAACCAAGGTTATATATGGATCTACCTCATTTATATATATATATAAATATGTTTATGGAGAGGTTCATTTCGGGTCCAAATGTATAAACGGTAAATCGAGTGTACATAGATCTACAATTCGATATCGCGGTATACAAAACTATTAATTTTGCTTTGTATACCGCGTAGAGCAAGATATAAGATAATTCAGTTTCCTTAGATAAGGCGGTTCATACGAGGACCATGTATGTTTATACAGGGGTCAAAATGGGGTCTTCTGCAATTTCGAGCTCCAATGTTAATTTCGGACTACAGCGCAATTTTTCCTTGTAAATCGGGAATTTTTTATTTGTACGGAAATTATGAAAAAAAATATACGTATCCCGGGATATCAATTCACTCATTTTCTGAACGGAAAAAGATTTACTTAAAATGTTTACCTAAATTTTTCATTCACTAATTTGTTTTTCATTTTTCAGCAGCATTTTTATGGAAAATAATCGTATTTAACGTCTTTATCATTGTTGTATTTTCATTGGATTTCCTTAGATTTTTCTCTGATCGAGAAGTATTCAAGATAGCTGTGAGTTCAGTAAAGAGTTGAAAATCGAAAACAAGAACTTTTTCACCGAAGAGAAAAGTGTCGACACAATGCGAATGAACGCAATCGGGTACGACAATGCTGAGAAATCTCAACTAGTATTGATGATTGCAATATTAGGTAAATTGCGATAAATAAAAGATCAGCTATGCTTTTTCTATGTCTTATCGGTACATGTCGAGACCGGGCCATATGTTATAAATGTACATACGGGGTCCGTGGTTGGAAAATACGGTGACACGACATAATATTACAGTCAAACTATCACACGATGAAATATCCGGGATGATTGATCACACAACAAAATATCACAATAAGATGAAATCGCAATATCAAAATATCACAATGGGAAAAAATAACAACGACAATATTTCAAAATGAGAAAAAATCACAATGACAAAATATCACTTTCACATGAAATATCACAAATATCACATGAAATGTCATAAGCGTACAGTTGTATTTTTCCAAGGCACACAAGCTAGTGCATTGCATTAACAAAATATAACTGCGTACGCGTATGAATAAAAAACTATTAGAAACAATACCGCTTTTACATGTAAGGGGAGATATTGATACCGGTCCCCATTATCACCCTTACAACAATCTGACCGGACCCGAAATGTACCGTTACAATAAAACACCGAAAATCGGTTATTACCGGTGACCTAACTGTTTGTCTCTTAAAACTGCCATTCAAAGCAACACTATTTATGCACTTGTTACAAAAAGTATTGTGTATAACATGGGCCGAATTTAGCGATTGTGGCTCGTGTGATTGCAGCCCTCGCTCCGCTCGGGTAGCAAACCTCGCACTCGTCGCAATCGCAAGCTTTCGGCCCTTGTTGCACAATATACTATTGCAGTCAACGCAATCGGGTATGGTAATGCAGAGGAATCTCAATTAGTATTGGTTACCTCAAACTTAGGGATATTGCGATAGACAAAAGACCAGCTGTCCTTTTTTAATGTCTTATCGGTATATATCGGGACCAGGTCATATGGTGTAAGGGAACATACGGGGTCCATGGCTGGAAAATACAGGTCGGTCTCCATAATCACCCTTCTGAAATATGAACTGGTCCCGCTATGTGGCATTACATCACAGAACGACAAGGGGACTATTACAATCAAATCTGAAATAAAGCAATCGCCTGATATCAATTTCGGCCTATATTTGCGATATTCCTTGCTCCTTCGGCACAAGGATGCCGCTTATCATGAGAATTGGAAACATTAAATTTCCAAATATCAAATCAAACCTGTTCGGATTTGATATGAGTCAAAAACACAATTGAATATCAACTTCATTGTGTACCAACGAGATTCCTTTTTCCCCTGACCCGAGGACGGCTCTTAGCCAAGAGTAATACATAAAAACTTAAAACATTAAATGCACTATTGTCGGACTATTTATGCCGCACTACAATACGGGAAAGATTTGTGAGCAACTTCGGTTGCTCGTTTGTTTCAACGATCAAATGTCATAAGCGTACAGTTGTATTTTTCCAAGGCAAACAATCTAGTGCATTGCACTAAGAGAATTCATAACTGCGTACGCGTATGAATAAAAAAACTATTGAAAATAATCTCGATTTTACATTTAAGGGTAGATATCGGCACCAGTCCCCTTATAACAATCTGACCGGACCCGAAATGTACCGTTGCAATAAAATCACAAAAAAATCGGTTATTACCGGTGACCTCCCAATAATGCAAGCTGCGAATAAACTGTAGTGAAAATAATGTTCTAACATTTATATTCTGTATCGTGATTAATCAAAGAAATATCTTATATCTCAATTATTGTTGTCTCATATGTGGTTTATTTGACCGTGAATCGATGTAGCTCTGATGATATGCGGTGGCCCGACTATTCCGAAATTTAAATTGTCCAATAATTCGTTATTCAATTTGCCGTCAACCCATTCGGGTACGACAAGGCTGAGCGCGAACTATTCGTGAATAGTTGAGGATACTATTCACTGTGGTTACAGAAATAAGTTCATCAGTTATCGCGATTCATTTCGTAAAGCTCGGGTACAGTAAATTGAAAACGTAGTCGCCATACCCAATCTTTTTTCTCCGTTTTGTGTTCAACAATATTTTGCATCGGACTCCATATGTACACATTCACAAAATAAAATCTCGGTCCCCAAAAAGACCTCTACGCATAGAGTGAATTATGGGGACCGGATCCGACATGTACCTCTGCATCTAGAAACCTATGGGGTCCGTCCCCATATGTGTCAAATGTCCCCATAAGTACCTCCGGAGCCCTGAATTGGACCCGATATGGACCCTTCCATAAAGATATATATATATATATATATATATATATATATATGTATATATATATATTTTTTTTTTGGTAAAGCACAATTTTTATTAAAATAAAATTATTCGAAACACGATTTTTTTTCAAGTACTTGGCGTCTGTTTTTACCTTTTTTTCCAAAAAAAGTATTTTTGGTATATAAAGAGACTCTTAACCCTAGTAACCTTTTTTTTGATTATGTCAAAGTTCAAAACTTATATAAGAGACGCTTAACCCTAGTATCAATAAAAAGGACGTTTCTATTTTTACTGCCCGCAAAATATTAGTTTCAACAGTTAAGTAATTTTCGAAATACATAGATTTGAATTTTTCTAGGCCAACGGCTATACACATACGCTCAATAGGGCCCATTTTCTAAACCACTTTCATCTAAATTTCAGACCTTTTTGATTATCCGTATACTGAACAATCAAAACATATTATTAAATATTTAATTTATGACATTTCACAAAGATAATGAAAATCGTACATTTGATACCTTGACATACATGAAGTAGTTGCTTCAAAAGAGTTGAAAAATTGATCGAATCGAATATTTTCTCAATCGACTTGTAGCCATGATCACAAAATTCAATATGTTCTATCTCGCGTGCAGCAAGCATTACGTATCCCGGTGAGGAACTTTATACATATATGCATTTGTTGATTCTACGACGGTGCATCCCAATTGGAACCAATCAAAATCGAATAAACTCCAGAAGATGAACTGAGATATTTTTTCTCTACCTCTGCTTTGCTTTCATCACCAAAGCGAACATGACGACATAAAATCTGAGAGATCCTCAAGTACCAAGTACATGCACTACTTCTCGGGAAAGATATAGAGAGTATGTATACCGAGAATATCCTATTTCCGGGATTACAGTATATGGTTCCCGAAAGAGCGGAAGATGACTACGTTGAATTGGAAGATTCATGGGATTTTAAGATGCACGCGCATTTGCACCAACATCTACATATATTATTTTATGTGCATTCATTTTCGTATGTGTATATGTAGTTGTACCAGTAAAAGAAGATGAAACTCGGCTCTACAGAAATGCGCCTTGTCACTCTCTTTCATTCTGTCCACTCTTGTCGTGCATTTCCGCTTACATCTCCTTTAGCTTTGGCCCGATGTATCTTCTTCCGGCGTGAGCTGTACCCGATCGTAAAGCGAAAGGAAACACCTTGTTCAAAGTATCAGTGTTATATTAAAAACGAGAAAAAAAATGTAGGATGCTAATTTGTCCCTGAAAATTAATTTTTTAGATATGCGTTCTGAACTTGAATAAGTTAAGGAAACCCGGATATCCAAATTTTAAATAAATATATTTTGCTTCCTCATAGAGGAACGTCGAGAAAAGTGGTTTAGAAAAAATGTCCGTGTGTGTGTGTGCATGTGCGTGTCCGTGTGCGTGTGTGTGCGTGTGTATGCGTGAAGCAGTTGGCCCTTTTTGAATGTTGCGATTTTTAAATATATGCATCCATTTTCATTTTATGTAATTCTTAATTAAAAAAAAAAAGTCGTGGTCGCTCCTACTTTTGTAAAATTTAGTCTATTTTGCTAAATAGTTGTTTATAAGAGCAGGTGCACTTAAGGGGGGGGGGGGGGTCAGGTCGAAAATTTAAAAAAATCGATTATTTTTTTTTTCTGTGAAAACATTCATTTCCATGTAATCTATCTATTAGTAAAGTTGTAAGCCGGAATTCGCAAAAATGGCTAAGTTTCTACGGTACCATTCATATTTAATTTTCTCAAAAGTCGTAAAAATTACCACAATATTATATTTGAATTTTAAATTATTTTATTTATTTATTTTTGTTATATGCAGACATTATGGCCGATTTTTTGTTCACACAAAATAATTAAGGGTGTTGAAAAAAAAAAAAACCAAATATTTTTTTTTTTTTTTCTCTTCGGCAGTTTCGTTTAGTTAAGTACACCCTCTGGACCTGCAAAATCTTAGACCTGAATGCGAAAAAATGGCCGATTTCTGCAATATACCTGTTTTTTAATGATTTTTTTCTATATAATAAAAAGTTTATTACGTATTTGTAAATAAATTTTTATTTGTTTACCATTTTTTAAATCAGTTAGCGAAACGCGATACAAATGACGCGATGAGAGTGTTATGTCTTCAACGCAACACGTAACACTTACATTATATTCGAATTCGCGCGAATAATGGGACATGCGCTGTGATATCTTAGCACGTATCGCATGCGCAGCGTATTACTGCCCCGAGAAGTTACTTCTGCTGCACGCGAGACGCATAACCTCGAATTGACGTTTTTATTTTTCGTTCATATTATGTTATTAGTTTGATTCCGTTGGCCATTCACGGTTTTTTTTCAATCAATAGTGTTTAAAACAGAATCAACAATCATCAGAAGTGATCAGATATGTAAATTTGTTATGAAGTGATGATTTAATGTTTGTGCAGCACATTTGTGAATGTGTCAACATTGGATAAATTTTCAGTGATGTTGTCAATAAAAGTGATCATCCCCATATTATTTACAGGTTTTTTTCAAATTATGCATTCATTTACTTATTTATTTGTAAAAAAAAAAACATTTATTAATAACATTATTAATAATATTCTGTAATCTGACTTGCAAATAATATTTTTATTTTGTTCATTAAATGTACTAAGGTGCCCCAAAGGTGAAAACAGCACAAACATTTTTATTTGGGTGGTAAGCTTTAGATGCCATTTGCCGAAACTTGGTTTTAAACCTATTCTGCGCGTGATTCAGACCAAACTGCTAGG
>OZ019969.1:23321872-23516872 GCA_963970395.1 Ephialtes manifestator
TGGTGAATTAACCGATTGTAACCGACATTCTTACCGAATTAATAAAACTCAATTTTGCTTGGTGAATTTAACCGATTTTAACTGACAATTAAACCGAATGAAACGTTTTTAATCGGTTAAATTGTCGGTTAAAACTGCTGAAACAGTGGGCTAATCGAGACTTATCTTTTCTCGGTTAAAATGTCGGTTAACTTCAGTTATTTCTGGTTAACACTACGGTGACACAAATTGCCAGGGTGAACATCTGAATCTAGAATGGCTTTCATTATGAAATTCGCTATTTTGATTGCTTTGAATAGAATGAGGGTCAAAACAGCGAATGATCCCCCCCTCTGCCCAGGCGGTACCCTTAAAAACACGAATAGCGAATTTCAGGATAATAATCATGGCCGCCTTCGGAAGAAATACAGTAGCAGTAGGGATCGTCGCGTCAGGAGAAAGCCCGTCCAGTCAAGATCAAACAGACAAATCGTAGTGTGAAGGCAACATTAATTTCTTTTTAGCATAGTGTGCGTAAAATTCGTTTTTACACACCCATATGAGTGCGTAAAATGCAACTTTATGAAACAGTGTGCGTAAAATAAAAAAATTATTTTTACTTTTCTTTCATCTATGCTATAATTAATAATTATATTACCAAATAAAGTAATTATAATTATAAACAAAGTTTACTCACAATTAAACACGTTCTGTTTCTTTTGCGAATGCATAATAAATCTATTTCTGTCTTCAGTGGGGGGGCTTCGCCCCCCCAACCCCCCCACCGGGGCTTCGCCCCTGGACCCCAGCAGGGGCTTCACCCCTGCACCCGACCAGGGCTTCGCCCCTGGACCCCAGCAGGGGCTTCACCCCTGCACCCGACCAGGGCTTCGCCCCTGGACCCCAGCAGGGGCTTCACCCCTGCACCCCACCGGGGCTTCGCCCCTGGACCCCCGCGTTGTATTCCCCTAAACACAATGCGAATTTTACGCACGTCATGCTAAAAAATGTCGTATGCGACTCGGGCGTACGTTTTACCCACTCGCGTGATCGCGCTCGTGTGTAAAATCGCGTGATGCGATTTTACACGACGATCACTGCTCGTGTGTAAAATCGCATTTTACGCCCTTGTTGCATAATATACTATTTTTAACTTGGCGTCGAGTCGCTACCGCGACTCTTGACTGAATCTAGAATGGTCATCATTGTGAAATTCGCTATTTTGATTGCTGTGAATAGAATGAGGGTCAAAATAGCGAATGATCATCCCCCCCCCCCCCCCCGCACGCCTCGCGGCTTCGCCCCTCGGCCCCGCCCACGTGGTACCCTTAAAAACATGAATAGCGAATTTTAGAATAATGAACATCGGAATCTAGAATGGCCATCATTATGAAATTCGCTATTTTAGCCATTCGCTATTTTGATTGTTTTGAATAGAACGAGAGTCAAAATAGCAAATGACCCCCCCCCCCCCCATCCGCCCTGGCCAAGGGGCGAGCCATTTTTAGAGGGTCATTTTTAGAGGTCCGTTGGCCTCCCGTCCTTACTTCAATGGACTATGTACGGGAGCTAGTCGCTGGGACGCCAAGTTTTTTTTTGTAGCGAGTTTATGTTGGCTAATGGACTATGTACGGGAGCTAGTCCCTGGCACACCAAGCTTTTTTTGTAGCGAGTTTAACTTGGCTAATATATTGGATTTGGTTTAATATTTTTGCAAGGAATTTTGTTTGTCAGCAATTTTTTTGAAAGCAATTTTTTTAACTTGGCGTACCATTTTTGGTTTGGGAAAACATTTTTGGTGTTATTTGCTCTCTTTTTGAAAGTCAAAACGTAATTTAAAAAAATAATGAGAACACATGTTTTAGTTATATCTGTGTATTGATTAAAAAGTTCATGTACAATGAACAGTAAATGAAGGTAAGTAGACACTACTAAATGTATCCTGCATGTTTACAAAGAACAGAGGCAGCAATAAGAATTCTACAAGAATTCTTGTCTAACTTTGCAAACTCAAAACATTCAATGAAACCAAAATTTCTATAGACTCGAAATCTCGTCGGAGGTGAGGCATTCCATTATATATATACAGACAGAGAAATTGTCGTGTGACAGCAACATTAATTTCGTTTTTAACTTGGCGTCGAGTCGCTACCGCAACTCTTGATGATATCAGACTTAGGATGATACCATCATCCAACATCGACGGATGCAATGCTCTCATTGTAAATGGAAGAAATGCGTAGTTGGCACAAGCGAGCTCCAGTTGTAGTACAACCGAAAGGGCATCCTGGGTCAGAGAGAAAAGTGGTTCCGAAAGTAAAGAAAGTGCCACTCCATCTGGTACCATTATCAAACCACCGTCTAAATCGTTGACAATCACGTCCATCCATCTAGAAAAAACATAAACATCTGACTCATCGAAATTTCTTATACTTCATTCCTCCAAAATCTAGTCATTCAGCTAATTTTTTGCACGTATTCAGTAGAACTATTCAGTAGTTCTTCAATTGTAAACTATTGTATAGTTCTAGACGCAATAGTTCCTTCTAATAGTGTACTTTTATCTCAATAGTGTAGTTCAATAGTTTCTCCCAATAGTCTGCCAATTTAACAATGGTTTATAGTTTAAGGGGAAGGAGTCAGGTAAAAAAAATTGATTTTGGAAATTCAATATCATCCAAATCCTATTGCATATAAAAATGCCCAATGCACTATATTGTTGGTGCTCGATGAAAGGATTTTTTACTGTCGTCTGACTTGCATATGCTTTTCAATATTATCTTAAGCAAAGTTCTTAGGTTTTCCATTCTGCGCATGATTCAGATGAAACTACTAGGCAGATTGGAATGGTTGACATCTCATTTTCTTCTTCATGAAAAGATACACCGGCTAAATGGAGCAAACTATTTTTTTTTTTTCATTCTGAAAGCAAAGTTAATCACTGATTTAGAAAATAGCATAACATTTATTTATTAATAATTGTGTCACTGAAAAAATATCACCTTTTAATAACATTTGCTTTATTTAGCCGGTGTATCTTTTCATGAAGAAGAAAATGAGATGTCAACCATTCCAATCTGCCTAGTAGTTTGATCTGAATTAGAGTTGTGAAATTTTTAATGTGAAAATAATGCATTATTTTTTACGAAAAAAATGGAGTATGGAATTCGGATCCACTATCCATTACTTTATTAATGAGTAATGGAATTCGGATCCATTACCCATCACTTTATTAATGAGTAATGGAACACACATCCATTACCCATTACTTTATTAATGAGTAAGCTACCTCTATGAGGAAGTATGTTATTCCATTTTTAGCTTCCTCATAGAGAAAGCTTTGTAAAACGCGAAAAATAATGAGGAAGCAATGTGCAAGGTTCTACATTGCATCCTTGTTTTAATTAGATAAATATACATGTTGTGGATTCGTTTTTCTATTTCGTTATTATTAGAGCGTTGCCGAAAGTGAATGTGATAATGTATATTTTTAAAAATAATTCAACATTCCATAAAATCAAAAATTTCATACCGTTCGTCACTAAATTATACATATATAATGGCTGAATATTGTTTCATTTTTATTCAAAATTTGAGCTCGCTATCTGAAGTTTTGCAAAAGTTACAATAGAGCGATAATGTCAATTTGTTGAAAAATTCAAAACATCATAAAATTTTAATGGTTCAACCGATCTTAACCAAATTCAATAGCGATCACCGGCGTATGAAAGCTCACATTCATACCAATTTTAAGATCAAAATCTCGAAAATTGAAAGAGTTATCGAGTAAACAGACATTTTTCAAAAAATTAAAAAACGCGTAATAATTTAACGATGAAGTGGACTTTAACAAAAATCTGTATGAACGATGAGGCTTGATCCCTCTATCTATTGTCCAAATTTCAGCTTGATATCTCAATGCATTCCCGAGTTATAAAGGTTTACATTTTTCGATCGTGTAACATACACACACACACAGACAATACATACAGACATTTTTTTCTAAATCACTTTTCTCGACGTTTTGGCCCATTCTGAGTGTACTGACATGAAAATCTCGAAAAAAAAATTTCATGAAAAAGCTTCTTCTATGAGGAAGCAAAAAGTAATGGGTGATGGACCTCTGCTCCATTACTCACTAATAAAGTAATGGGTGATGGACCTCTGCTCCGTTGCTCATTAATAAAGTAATGAGTAGTGGATTCGAGTTCCATTATCAATTTTTTTCATAAAAAATTATGCATTATTTTCACATTAAAAATTTCACAACTCTGCTTTCAACTAACTTCTAGCTTTTGACTGACTACTAACTTTTCACCAACTGATGACTACCTACTAACTAACTTTTAACTTTTAAAAGTCAGAAGTTAGTCAAAAGTTAAAAGTAACTGAAAAGTTAGTCAAAAGTTGGAAATTAGTATAAAGTTAGAAGTTAGTTGAAAGTTAGTCAAATGTTAGAAATTAATAAAAAGTTAGAAGTTAGTCAACAGTTTGTCAAAAGTAAGAAGTTAGTAGTTAGACAAAAGTTAGTCAAAGGTCAAAAGTTAGAAGTTAGTTGAAAGTTAGTCAAATGTTAGAAATTAGTCAAAAGTTAGAAGTTAGTCAAAAGTTAGAAGTTAGTCAAATGTTAGAAATTAGTCAAATGTTAGAAATTAGTCAAATGTTAGAAATTAGTCAAAAGTTAGAAGTTTGTCAAAAGTTAGAAATTAGTCAAAAGTTAGAAGTTAGTTGAAAGTTAGTCAAATGTTAGAAATTAGTCAAAAGTTAGAAATTAGACAAAAGTTAGAAGTTAGTCAAAAGTTAGAAGTTAGTCAAAAGTTAGAAGTTAGTCAAAAGTTAGAAGTTAGTCAAAAGTTAGAAGTTAGTCAAAAGTTAGAAGTTAGTCAAAAGTTAGAAGTTAGTCAAGTTAGTCAAAAGTTAGTCAAATGTTCGAAATTAGTCAAAGGTTCGAAATTAGTCAAAGGTTTGAAATTAGTCAAAGGTTAGAAGTTAGTCAAAAGTTAGTGAAATGTTCGAAATTAGTCAAAGGTTAGAAGTTAGTTAAAAGTTAGTCAAAAGTTAGAAGTTAGTCAAAAGCTAGAAGTTAGTTAAAAGTTAGTCAAAAGTTAGAAGTTAGTTAAAAGTTAGTCAAAAGTTAGAAATGTAACATGTCGCAAATGACTATTGCTAAGATTTTCAGGTATCCGCATAGTTCGTCTCTGAGAAATCGCCCGTCTATCGCGACCTGTTTTAACCGCAGACTTCTAATGATATTATATTTATTCATTTATTTTTCAATTTTTCGAACGATTTTGCTATTCATCTACTTATTTATTAACTTTTTGAACGATTTTCCGATTTATTTATTTATATATTTATTTATTAAGCAAATTTTTCTAAAGTAATGGGACTATCATATATCCATTAGCACGTTCATTACCCATTACTTTAAAAAACGGTGATGGATGTGAGTTCCATTACTCATTAAAAAAGTAATGGGTGATGCATGTGAGTTCTATTACTCATTAAAAAAGTAATGGGTAATGAATGTGAGTTCCATTAATCATTAAAAAAGTAATGGGTGATGGATGTGAGTTCCATTACTCATTAAAAAAGTAATGGGTAATGAATGTGAGTTCCATTACTCATTAAAAAAGTAATGGGTGATGGATGTGAGTTCCATTACTCATTAAAAAACTAATGGGTGATGGATGTGAGTTCCATTACTCATTAAAAAAGTAATGGGTGATGGATGTGAGTTCCATTACTCATTAAAAAAGTAATGGGTAATGAATGTGAGTTCCATTACTCATTAAAAAAGTAATGGGCAACGGATATGAGTTCCATTACTCATTAAAAAAGTAATGGGTAACGGATATGAGTTACATTACTCATAAAAAAATAATGGGTAACGGATATGAGTTCCATTATTCATTAATAAAGTAATGGGTAATGGTTCTGAATTCCATTATGCATTGTTAAAGTAATGGGTAAAAAAAAACGATAATGCATTAAAAAAATAATGCATTATTTCCAATTCTGATCTGAATCATGCGCAGAATGGAAAATTAAGCAAAGTTCTTAGGTTTTCGATTCTGCGCATGATTTTCAGATTCAACTACTAGGCAGATTGGAATGGTTGACATCTCATTTTCTTCTTCATGAAAAGATACACCGGCTAAATGGAGCAAACGTTAATAAAAGGTAATATGTTTTAAGTGACACAATTATTAATAAATAAATGTTATGCTATTTTCTATCAGTGATTAACTTTGCTTTCAGAATGAAAAAAAAAATAGTTTGCTCCATTTAGTCAGTGTATCTTTTCATGAAGAACAAAATGAGATGTCAACCATTCCAATCTGCCTAGTAGTTTAATCTGAATCATGCGCAGAATGGAAAACCTAAGAACTTTGCTTAAGATAATATTGAAAAGCATATGCAAGTCAGACGACAGTAAAAAATCCTTTCATCGAGTACCAACAATACAGTGCGTTGGGCATTTTCATATCATCGAGTACCAACAATACAGTGCATTGGGCATTTTCATAAAAAAAATATTACCTTTTATTAACATTTGCTCCATTTAGCCGGTGTATCTTTTCATGAAGAAGAAAATGAGATGTCAACCATTCCAATCTGCCTAGTAGTTGAATCTGAAAATCATGCGCAGAATCGAAAACCTAAGAACTTTGCTTAAAATAATATTGAAAAGCATATGCAAGTCAGATGACAGTAAAAAATCCTTTCATCGAGTACCAACAATATAGTGCGTTGGGCATTTTCATATCATCGAGTACCAACAATACAGTGCGTTGGGCATTTTCATTAAAAAATATTACCTTTTATTGACATTTGCTGCATTTAGGCGGTGTATCTTTTCATGAAGAAGAAAATGAGATGTCAACCATTCCAATCTGCTTAGTAGTTTGATCTGAATCATGCGCAGAATGGGAAACCTAAGAACTTTGCTTAAGATAATATTGAAAAGCATATGCAAGTCAGTCGACAGTAAAAAATCCTTTCATCGAGTACGAACAATACAGTGCGTTGGGCATTTTCATATATAATAGGATTTGGATGATATTGAATTTCCAAAATCTTTTTTTTTATCTGTCTCCCTCCCCTTAATAGTTCAATAATTCTAATTATTTTTAATTTTTAATACTTTTTTTCTATGTCCACATCTACGAAGCCAAATTGCTCTTGTCAGCATAGGATCTGTCGAAACCCTACTGACAGCTGCAAAGCCAAACAGCTCTTGTCGCTTGTTAATATTTCAATAATATTTCAATCAACTACAAATCCGAACAACTTTTGTTAATGAACGACCGAAAATCTATGCAGACATTGATTAAAAGAAGGTTAATCACGACAGATACTTACTGAAATGAGGTTAGTCACGGCAGACACTGATGAAAACGAAAAAGATCACACTTTGCGATGAAAAATAATCCCATAAACGATGTTGTTGTCAACGCTCATTTATCACACACTCATTTATAAAAAAACGAAAAAGATCACACTTTACGATGAAAAATACCATAAATGATGTTGTTGTCAACGCTCATTTATCACACACTCATTTATAAAAAAATTAATTAAAATTTCAGCACTGATTTAAAGTATGATTTAAAATATTACGCACTGATTTAAATTTAAATTATTAAACACTGATTAAAGTATAAAAATACGCGAATTATAAATGTACACTTCGCGTCGAGTCGCTACCGCGACTCTTGATGATGTCGGCTGTGCAACACGCGCTGACTGACTGAACGGCTGGCGACTGTGTGACGTCACACACTGGTTGCTCGCGAGCCGCCACTCGCGCCTGCGCGCGGCGCTTCTATATAATGTATGTACGTGAATACGTGAATCGAGATTGTGTGAGTGCGTTAAACACGAAAAACTTTGAAAAGACCAGATATCAGCGGTAAATGAACCGATTTTCTTGTGACAGGTCTCATTCGAAAGAAAAAAAAATAGAAAATATTGATCATGATACATTTTTCGTTCGCGACATGTGGTCAGAGATAATACGTCGGCAAATATAGGTTGGGACATTTAAAGTTGTGTGAGTGCGGCCGTACGGGAGGAACATAAAGTCGCTCGGCGAGAATTACTAAGATGCCAGATATCAGCATTAAAGAAACAGATTTCCTTGCCGCAGGTCTCATTTGAAAGAGAAAAAAAAATAAAAAATATTGAACCTGACACATCTTTCGTTCTCGACGTGTGGTCAAATATAATTCGAGTTATAATTTGAAAACGGCCGGTGAGTGGCAGCCTTCGGAATAAATAGAGTAGCAGTAGCGACCGTCGCGCCAGGAGTAACAGCCCGTCCAGTCAGACAGACAAATCGTAGTGTGAAGACAACATTAATTTCTTTTTAACTTGGCGTCGAGTCGCTACCGCGACTCTTGATCGAGTCGCTACCGCGACTCTTGATCGAGTCGCTACCGCGACTCTTGATTTTGGCCCGGTGTAAAAGAATAATACAATGAAAAAAGTTACTTGGAAACTGACATAAAGTGGTAAAAGATGACTGGCTGAAATGATAACCTCTTCGAAAACGTCGAAATAATACCTAGGTATTTTTTGTGCACTATACTTTTTTCCAACATTTGTTATTTATATATAACATATATTAAAAAATTAAATGAATATTTTTTTAGGTAAAGTGTAAAAAAGTGAGTGCTTCATTTGAATACGAACTAAGGAAAAATTTTGGAATATATATGCCATGAAAGATTAGTCAGTGAAGAATTTTGTTTGACATCAATCTTGATAACTAATTCCTGAAACCTATGTTTTTCTCTGGATGTCGTAACTTTCAGATTGAACCAGACAGCAGATATTTATTTTCAAAAGATTATTATGTTTCTCAGAGAGTGCTTTCCAGTCTGAATATAGGAATTCAGGTTATATTGGGTAAGTATCAAGAGACGCGGTAGCGTCTCGAGACAAATACATTTACGTCAGATACTGACGACGACCGACCTTACCCACCGAGATATCGAGACGCGACAAGACTCTTATACTCGAAGCAACTTGTTTTCGGTCACTCTCAAAAACTTTTCTTGTATTCTTTAAATACGTAGAAAACACATATGTTTTTTAGGGACACGTAAATTATGTTTTTTTACGGTCTATTGATTGCGACCAAAATGAAATCTATAGGAAGCCGCGCATGAAAGATATCCTTATTTTTTTTTTAACCACGTCAAAATAGATGTTCAGTGGTCGTCGTCATCGCACACAATATGGCGGCGTCCACTGGCGGACTAGCGGACGCCGCCATGTTGCAAGTGGCCGTCGCTATAACAGACGACGACGTGCATCTAACTTCACGGCAGTCACGCTCCCCCTTTCTTTCTCTCTCACTGTATGTAGCTCTCTTCTCGCACATCGATTATCGCGAACGATTTTCGCAAAATTTGGTACTTGGGGGTTTTCGAGGACGCTGATTACGAATCGGGCCGCAAAATAAAAAATAAAAAATGGCGTATCCAATATAGTACACCAAAATACAATAATTAACTTGATTCTTATAAAAACTATTATGAGGGGGTTTTCGAAGTCGCTGCTTACGAATCTGTCTTCAAAATGTATAAATTCAAAGTCACGGATCCAATATGGCGGATGAAAATTCAAAATTGATTTAAGTCGAATGAAAATCGGTCAATCAAGAGATTAATTAGGATAAATGGAATGGGACATGAATGGACAACTAAAAATGTAAAGCCTCGAAAGTGTATACTCGTACTTCGTGATTTACAATCTGACGATAATATGGAAAAGCGAGTATGAAATCGACAAGGAGACTTTCTGCAAAAAGTAAACAAATCCCACAAAAAAACACCTTCGGTGTATAAGAATCTGAGACAAGTACATTTACATCGACAGTTGTATCTATTCTTGCAAAAAGTCATGAAATAATCAATTACAAAAGTAAAAATATTAATATTAGTACCAATAAGATTATGACATGATAACACAAATTGCATGAGTCCGTTATAAAAATTACTTGTCCGGCGGTTCTACTTAGCGAATTAATTAACTAAATACATTAACTAAATACACACGATTAACCGTTTCGTCGACTGCCAACACCAATAGGCGATCCTATGGCCGGGCAAGTAATTTTTATAAACGGACTCATGCAATTTGTGTTATCATATCATAATCTTTATTGGTACTAATATTAATATTTTTACTTTTGTAATTGATTATTCATGACTTTTTGCAAGAATAGATACAACTGTCGATGTAAATGTACTTGTCTCAGATTCTTATACACCGAAGGTGTTTTTTTGGGGATTTATAAAATGAAGAAATGTTTACACATTAAAATTGATAACTTTGGCATAGAGCGTACCCCCACAAAAACACAATGTGGAAAAAACTTTAGACAAGTACATTTACGTTAATTAAATTCGATGTACGCAAAAAGTTTTGCAATAAACTGAAAATATGTATGTGTTAATACGGAAACATCGAAATTTAGTAATGATACAATTTAGTGCATTTCATGAACATGCCAAGTACTGACGTTCAATTTTTCTTCCAATTTACTCAATAATGAGAAAAATGATTTTGCCTTTTTTAGTTTGTATATTTTTATTATCACAAGCAATATTTCTTATCTAAGTTTATAATCTACAAGGTTCCTAGATATATAAATAATTAACAACATACTTGTATACGTACATGTTTTTAGTTTATTTCAAAACTTTTGCGTACATCAAGAGTCGCGGTAGCGACTCGACGCCAAGTTAAAAAAGAAATTAATGTTGCCTTCACACTACGATTTGTCGGTCGCTACTGCTACTCTATTTATTCCGAAGGCGGCCACTCACCGGCCGTTTTCAAATTATAACTCGAATTATATTTGACCACACGTCGAGAACGAAAGATGTGTCAGGTTCAATATTTTTTTTTTTTTTTTTCTCTTTCAAATGAGACTTGCGACAAGGAAATCTGTTTCTTTAATGCTGATATCTGGTATCTTAGTAATTCTCGCCGAGCGACTTTATGTTCCTCCCGTACGGCCGCACTCACACAACTTTAAATGTCCCAACCTATATTTGCCGACGTATTATCTCTGACCACATGTCGCGAACGAAAAATGTATCATGATCAATATTTTCTATTTTTTTTTTTGTTTCGAATGAGACCTGTCACAAGAAAATCGGTTCATTTACCGCTGATATCTGGTCTTTTCAAAGTTTTTCGTGTTTAACGCACTCACACAATCTCGATTCACGTATTCACGTACATACATTATACAGAAGCGCCGCGCGCAGGCGCGAGTGGCGGCTCGCGAGCAACCAGTGTGTGACATCACACAGTCGCCAGCTGTTCAGTCAGTCAGCGCGTGTTGCACAGCCGACATCATCAAGAGTCGCGGTAGCGACTCGACGCGAAGTGTACATTTATAATTCGGGTATTTTTATACTTTAATCAGTGTTTAATAATTTAAATTTAAATCAGTGCGTAATATTTTAAATCAGTGCTTAATACTTTAAATCAGTGCTGAAATTAATTAATTTTTTTATAAATGAGTGTGTGATAAATGAGCGTTGACAACAACATCGTTTATGGGATTATTTTTCATCGTAAAGTGTGATCTTTTTCGTTTTCATCAGTGTCTGCCGTGACTAACCTCATTTCAGTAAGTATCTGTCGTGATTAACCTTCTTTTAATCAGTGTCTGCATAGATTTTCGGTCGTTCATTAACAAAAGTTGTTCGGATTTGTAGTTGATTGAAATATTATTGAAATATTAACAAACGACAAGAGCTGTTTGGCTTTGCAGCTGTCAGTAGGGTTTCGACAGATCCTACGCTGACAAGAGCGATTTGGCTTCGTAGATGTCGACATAGAAAAAAAGTATTAAAAATTAAAAACAATTAGAATTATTGAACTATTAAGGGGAGGGAGACAGATAAAAAAAAAGATTTTGGAAATTCAATATCATCCAAATCCTATTATATATGAAAATGCCCAACGCACTGTATTGTTGGTACTCGATGAAAGGATTTTTTACTGTCGACTGACTTGCATATGCTTTTCAATATTATCTTAAGCAAAGTTCTTAGGTTTTCCATTCTGCGCATGATTCAGATCAAGCTACTATGCAGATTGGAATAGTTGACATAATTTTCTTCTTCATGAAAAGGTACACTTCCTAAATGCAGCAAATGTCAATAAAAGGTAATATTTTTTTATGAAAATGCCCAATGCACTGTATTGTTGGTACTCAATGATATGAAAATGCCCAACGCACTGTTTTGTTGGTACTCGATGAAAGGATTTTTTACTGTCGTCTGACTTGCATATGCTTTTCAATATTATCTTAAGCAAAGTTCTTAGGTTTTCCATTCTGCGCATGATTCAGATCAAACTACTATGCAGATTGGAATGGTTGACATCATTTTCTTCTTCATGAAAAGATAAACCGGCTAAATGGAGCAAATGTTAATAAAAGGTAATATTTTTTTATGAAAATGCCCAACGCACTGAATTGTTGGTACTCGATGATAGAAAAATGCCCAACACACTGTATTGTTGGTACTCGATGATATGAAAATGCCCAACGCACTGTTTTGTTGGTACTCGATGAAAGGATTTTTACTTTCTCATCACATACGGAGTATGGATAAAGAGAAAGTATTGCAATCCAAAAAAAATTCGACTTCCAGATTTTGATGGAAATAGATGTTTTGAGTGTCCTAGATTCCAAAAAACACATTACCTCATTTCTGTCCGTCCGTCTGTCTGTCTGTCTGTCTGTCTGGCGTCTGTATGTGCCGTCCGGAAACACAATAACTTTTGAAAACATCTATGGACTGAAATGAAATTTTTTGTGTGTCTTCTGCATTCAAATCCTGGTTTTGGTATTGAAATCCAATCCAAAATCTCCACTGCTTCTGATACTTTACCTTAAATACAAAATAAAAAAAAATAAAAATTTTATTTATTTTTGTACCGCAAGTTAATATAAAAGATATTATGCTTCAATGTGATACATACAAATAGTATTACCAGCAAATAAAAAATGAACAACAAGAGATTTAGTATATAGAAGATTTTGTTTTTTCAATCACCCACATAAGACATCTTAAACTGTTGTAAAAAATGTATTGCTTGAAATATGTTACTTTCTTGTGTTATTGTGTTACACATTCACTAAAAAAAAGAACTGCAATGATCTTGAGCAGTTTTCAATGATAACATACTATGAATATTTACACCATATGTTAGATTAAAATTTAAAAAAAGAATGTAAAAATACAAGAGAAACACATTTGAGGTTATCATCACTCTTGATGTTAGACTATAAACACTCATGCACTCATCACATCATAGTTTTTTTATTTATTTTATCACTCGTATAGCATTTTATACCAATTCCAAATGCTGCTCATACACACCATAATATGCGAAACGTTGGAAATATCAAATAAAATGTAATTCCGACTGTCAAACTATCGCAATGCCGACGATAATAACATCAAAGGGAAAGAGAGATGTGAAGGCGCGCGCCGGCGCGCGATGTCACGCTCGCTTTCTCGCGCGCGCGAATTTCGAATTTACAAACGCGTTCTTGACAAATTATAGCTAAAAATGGAGATTACAATTAATGTGCGAAATTCACACATTATTAATCACTATAACCCAGTAAATTCACGATAAAAATTTTACACCAGTAACAAATTTTTACTTTTTCATCACATGCAAAGTATGTAAAATAATATTTAAAAAATAGGTCTAATTTTTTTTTTTTTTTCAAAAATAGACCTAAATTTAAAAAAAGACCTAATTTTTTTTAAAATAAGCCTAAATAAGCTAATTTTTTCAAAAATAGACCCCAGAATTTTTGTGGTCAGTACTTGGATGGGTGACCGCTTCTAACCCGAATAAGTCCCTCGATTCTTGACACGGCGGCGAAGGCGGCGGCGCGATCTTTTTATAATATAGAGAGATATTTATTCATATATAACTACAAAAACGAATATTACGAACTAACTTCACAAACTAATTTCACAAACTAATTTCACAAACTAATTTCACAAACTAATTTCACAAACTAACTTCACAAACTAACTTCACGACAGTAACGTGACGCCAGTAACAATCGTGATGAGAAAGTCACGTTTTGCGATCACGCCAGTAGCAAGTTTTTTACTGTCGTCTGACTTGCATATGCTTTTCAATATTATCTTAAGCAAAGTTCTTAGGTTTTCCATTCTGCGCATGATTCAGATCAAGCTACTATGCAGATTGGAATGGTTGACATAATTTTCTTCTTCATGAAAAGGTACACCGGCTAAATGGAGCAAATGTTAATAACACGTAATATTTTTTTATGAAAATGCCCAACGCACTGTATTGTTGGTACTTGATGATATGAAAATGCCCAATGCACTATATTGTTGGTACTCGATGAAAGGATTTTTTACTGTCGTCTGACTTGCATATGCTTTTCAATATTATCTTAAGCAAAGTTCTTATGTTTTCCATTCTGCGCATGATTCAGATCAGAGTTGGAAATAATGCATTATTTTTTTAATGCATTATCGTTTTTTTTACCCATTACTTTAAAAATGCATAATGGAATTCAGAACCATTACCCATTACTTTATTAATGAATAATGGAACTCATATCCGTTACCCATTATTTTTTTATGCGTAATGGAACTCATATCCGTTGCCCATTACATTTTTAATGAGTAATGGAACTCACATCCATCACCGTTTTTTAAAGTAATGGGTAATGAACGTGGTAATGGATATATGATAGTCCCATTACTTTAGAAAAATTTGCTTAATAAATAAATATATAAATAAATAAATCGGAAAATCGTTCAAAAAGTTAATAAATAAGTAGATGAATAGCAAAATCGTTCGAAAAATTGAAAAATAAATGAATAAATATAATATCATTAGAAGTCTGCGGTTAAAACAGGTCGCGATAGACGGGCGATTTCTCAGAGACGAACTATCCGGATACCTGAAAATCTTAGCAATAGTCATTTGCGACATGTTGCATTTCTAACTTTTGACTAACTTTTAACTAACTTCTAACTTTTGACTAACTTTTAACTAACTTCTAGCTTTGGATTAACTTTTGACTAACTTTTGACTAACTTCTAACCTTTGACTAATTTCGAACATTTGACTAACTTTTGACTAACTTCTAACCTTTGACTAATTTCGAACATTTGACTAACTTTTGACTAACTTGACTAACTTCTAACTTTTGACTAACTTCTAACTTTTGACTAATTTCTAACTTTTGACTAACTTCTAACTTTTGACTAATTTCTAACATTTGACTAACTTTCAACTAACTTCTAACTTTTGACTAACTTCTAACTTTTGACTAATTTCTAACTTTTGACAAACTTCTAACTTTTGACTAATTTCTAACATTTGACTAATTTCTAACATTTGACTAACTTCTAACTTTTGACTAATTTCTAACATTTGTCTAACTTTCAACTAACTTCTAACTTTTGACCTTTGACTAACTTTTGTCTAACTACTAACTTCTTACTTTTGACAAACTGTTGACTAACTTCTAACTTTTTATTAATTTCTAACATTTGACTAACTTTCAACTAACTTCTAACTTTATACTAACTTCCAACTTTTGACTAACTTTTCAGTTACTTTTAACTTTTGACTAACTTCTGACTTTTAAAAGTTAAAAGTTAGTTAGTAGGTAGTCATCAGTTGGTGAAAAGTTAGTAGTCAGTCAAAAGCTAGAAGTTAGTTGAAAGCAGAGTTGTGAAATTTTTAATGTGAAAATAATGCATAATTTTTTATGAAAAAAATTGATAATGGAACTCAAATCCACTACTCATTACTTTATTAATGAGCAACGGAGCAGAGGTCCATCACCCATTACTTTATTAGTGAGTAATGGAGCAGAGGTCCATCACCCATTACTTTTTGCTTCCTCATAGAAGAAGCTTTTTCATGAAATTTTTTTTTCGAGATTTTCATGTCAGTACACGCAGAATGGGCCAAAACGTCGAGAAAAGTGATTTAGAAAAAAATGTCTGTATGTATTGTGTGTGTGTGTGTGTATGTTACACGATCGAAAAATGTAAACCTTTATAACTCGGGAATGCATTGAGATATCAAGCTGAAATTGGACAATAGATAGAGGGATCAAGCCTCATCGTTCATACAGATTTTTGTTAAACTTCACTTCATCGTTAAATTATTACGCGTTTTTAAATTTTTTTAAAAATGGCTGATTACGCGATAACTCTTTCAATTTTCGAGATTTTGATCTTAAAATTGGTATGAATGTGTGCATACGCTCCTGATCGCTATTGAATTTGGTTAAGATCGGTTGAACCATTAAAATTTTTTGATGTTTTGAATTTTTCAACAAATTGACATTATCGCTCTATTGTAACTTTTGCAAAACTTCAGATAGCGAGCTCAAATTTTGAATAAAAATGAAACAATATTCAGCCATTATATATGTATAATTTAGTGACGAACGTTATGAAATTTTTGATTTTATGGAATGTTGAATTACTTTTAAAAATATACATTATCACATTCACTTTCGGAAACGCTCTAATAATAACGAAATAGAAAAACGAATCCACAACATGTATATTTATCTAATTAAAACAAGGATGCAAAGTAGAACCTTGCACATTGCTTCCTCATTATTTTTCGCGTTTTACAAAGCTTCCTCTATGAGGAAGCTAAAAATGGAATAACATACTTCCTCATAGAGGTAGCTTACTCATTAATAAAGTAATGGGTAATGGATGTGTGTTCCATTACTCATTAATAAAGTAATGGGTAGTGGATCCGAATTCCATTACTCATTAATAAAGTAATGGATAGTGGATCCGATTTCCATTACTCATTAATAAAGTAATGGATAGTGGATCCGATTTCCATACTCCATTTTTTTTGTAAAAAATAATGCATTATTTTCACATTAAAAATTTCACAACTCTAATTCAGATCAAACTACTAGGCAGATTGGAATGGTTGACATCTCATTTTCTTCTTCATGAAAAGATACACCGGCTAAATAAAGCAAATGTTATTAAAAGGTGATATTTTTTCAGTGACACAATTATTAATAAATAAATGTTATGCTATTTTCTAAATCAGTGATTAACTTTGCTTTCAGAATGAAAAAAAAATAGTTTGCTCCATTTAGCCGGTGTATCTTTTCATCAAGAAGAAAATGAGATGTCAACCATTCCAATCTGCCTAGTAGTTTCATCTGAATCATGCGCAGAATGGAAAACCTAAGAACTTTGCTTAAGATAATATTGAAAAGCATATGCAAGTCAGGCAACAGTAAAAAATCCTTTCATCGAGCACCAACAATATAGTGCATTGGGCATTTTCATATGCAATAGGATTTGGATGATATTGAATTTCCAAAATCAATTTTTTTTACCTGACTCCTTCCGCTTAAACTATAAACCATTGTTAAATTGGCAGACTATTGGGAGAAACTATTGAACTACACTATTGAGATAAAAGTACACTATTAGAAGGAACTATTGCGTCTAGAACTATACAATAGTTTACAATTGAAGAACTACTGAATAGTTCTACTGAATACGTGCAAAAAATTAGCTGAATGACTAGATTTTGGAGGAATGAAGTATAAGAAATTTCGATGAGTCAGATGTTTATGTTTTTTCTAGATGGATGGACGTGATTGTCAACGATTTAGACGGTGGTTTGATAATGGTACCAGATGGAGTGGCACTTTCTTTACTTTCGGAACCACTTTTCTCTCTGACCCAGGATGCCCTTTTGGTTGTACTACAACTGGAGCTCGCTTGTGCCAACTACGCATTTCTTCCATTTGCAATGAGAGCATTGCATCCGTCGATGTTGGATGATGGTATCATCCTAAGTCTGATATCAGCAAGAGTTGCGGTAGCGACTCGACGCCAAGTTAAAAACGAAATTAATGTTGCTGTCACACGACGATTTCTCTGTCTGTATATATATAATGGAATGCCTCACCTCCGACGAGATTTCGAGTCTATAGAAATTTTGGTTTCATTGAATGTTTTGAGTTTGCAAAGTTAGACATGAATTCTTGTAGAATTCTTATTGCTGCCTCTGTTCTTTGTAAACATGCAGGATACATTTAGTAGTGTCTACTTACCTTCATTTACTGTTCATTGTACATGAACTTTTTAATCAATACACAGATATAACTAAAACATGAGTTCTCATTATTTTTTTAAATTACGTTTTGACTTTCAAAAAGAGAGCAAATAACACCAAAAATGTTTTCCCAAAACAAAAATGGTACGCCAAGTTAAAAAAATTGCTTTCAAAAAAATTGCTGACAAACAAAATTCCTTGCAAAAATATTAAACCAAATCCAATATATTAGCCAAGTTAAACTCGCTACAAAAAAAACTTGGCGTGCCAGGGACTAGCTCCCGTACATAGTCCATTAACCAACATAAACTCGCTACAAAAAAAACTTGTCGTCCCAGCGACTAGCTCCCGTACATAGTCCATTGAAGTAAGGACGGGAGGACAACGGACCTCTAAAAATGACCCTCTAAAAATGGCGCGCCCCTTGGCCAGGGCGGTTGGGGGGGGGGGGGTCATTTGCTATTTTGACTCTCGTTCTATTCAAAACAATCAAAATAGCGAATGGCTAAAATAGCGAATTTCATAATGATGGCCATTCTAGATTCCGATGTTCATTATTCTAAAATTCGCTATTCTAAAAAGCCCCGAGGCGTGCGGGGGGGGGGGGTATGATCATTTCAGCGAATTTCATAATGATGACCATTCTATATTCAGTCAAGAGTCGCGATAGCGACTCGACGCCAAGTTAAAAAACAAATTAATGTTGCCTTCACACTACGATTTGTCTGTCTGATCTTGACTGGACGGGTTGTTACTCCTGACGCGACGGTCGCTACTGCTACTCTATTTATTCCGAAGGCGGCCATGATTATTATCCTGAAATTCGCTATTCGTGTTTTTAAGGGTACCGCCTGGGCAGAGGGGGGATCATTCGCTGTTTTGACCCTCATTCTATTCAAAGCAATCAAAATAGCGAATTTCATAATGAAAGCCATTCTAGATTCAGATGTTCATCCTGGCAAACTGTGTCACCGTAGTGTTAACCGGAAGTAACTGAAGTTAGCCGACATTTTAACCGAGGAAAGATAAGTCTCAATTAGCCCACTGTTTCAGCAGCTTTAACCGACAATTTAACCGATTAAAAACGTTTCGTTCGGTTTAATTGTCAGTTAAAATCGGTTAAATTCACCAAGCAAAATTGAGTTTTATTAATTCGGTAAGAATGTCGGTTACAATCGGTTAATTCACCAGTAAAAATCGCTTAAAAAATAACAATTTCGGTTAAAAGGTCAGTTAAACTGGGTGAAAACTGGGGTTAATCGAGACTGGTTAAAACACCGGTTAAAAAGTCGGTGACACTGTTTGCCAGGGCATTATTCTGAAATTCAGAAATTCGCTACTTTAGCCATTCGCTATTTTGACCCCCACCGCACCGACTGTTCGAAGAATAATAATCTTTCAAAGATTTATATATATTAAGATATTATTAGATTAAATGAGGTCAAAAGAAAGTAGGGATACAAACTGATAAATTAGATAAAAGTAATGAATAAGGTACGATATGCAACTTGAGCTCACTCTGCAGGTTCGGTAATACGAAACACGAAATATCATTAGGAATGGTTTTCTCCCGCACTTACTTCAATGGACTATGTACGGGAGCTAGTCGCTGGGACGCCAAGTTTTTTTTGTAGCGAGTTTATGTTGGTTAATGGACTATGTACGGGAGCTAGTCCCTGGCACGCCAAGTTTTTTTTGTAGCGAGTTTAACTTGGCTAATATATTGGATTTGGTTTAATATTTTTGCAAGGAATTTTGTTTGTCAGCAATTTTTTTGAAAGCAATTTTTTCAACTTGGCGTACCATTTTTGTTTTGGGAAATCGAATTTAATTAACGTAAATGTACTTGTCTAAAGATTTTTACACATTGTGTTTTTTGGGGGATTTCACAACTTTTTGCAATGTTTTAAAGCACATTTACTTTAATTTACTTTAAATGAAACTTTAGTGACTGATTTTATTAACATGCCACAATCATTTTTGCTGTATAATATTGTGTAAGAACAACAATAAAGAATAAGTAAAGTATATTATTGACCGATGAATGAAACTTGTCCACATCTGGATGCAAAAGTTTTTCAGATTATTATTCATCGCTGAGGAAACATGTTTGATATCTTTTTATAGCACAGACTGATCAGAAAAACTGTTTGTTTCTCATATTCTTATTAAATTTACTCTGTATGATTAAAAATTCATTATGTCAAGCTGCCTTTGAATGAATAAGGCTTGTCTATGCTAGGTGCGAAAGCTTCAAATCATTGACATCTTTTTGTATTGCAGCACAGAAAAGCTTGGGTATTCACTTCCTAGATAGGAAGTAGCACTGACCGGATGGTTATAATCAATAATTTATTGTTAATTGTTGTGTTTATGTAAGCACAACAAAACAATAATTGACAGTATATTTATTATGTCAAGAAGTGACAGAACTTAAAATGAATGTTTTCAACAGAGGACTTATACAACATTTAAATAGAATTTAGAGTGTGAGGAGTCAGAAACCTAAAAACGTTGTCAAATTTAATTATGAATATTCAAATGTGATAATGGTCGAGGTGGATGGACCAAATTTTACAAATGAAAAAAAAACAGTTTGATATGATATTATTGAAGTTAATCCACTACTTAATTATGGTTAAATTTTCTGATCTATGTTGGCTAACGATCAAATCTCAAGCACAATGTCTTATACATAAACTTATGGTAAACAAGAATGTAGTGACTGATTTCAATGAGTTGCCGATATCATCATTAACATTTTGTCAAAAATGATTACACTGTAATTTAATTTGAGGAATCTGAGTCAGCCACAAGAAAAAAATATAAGCCAGCTATATTTCTTTTCTCAGTCAACTGATAAATTTCAATTAAATGAATCATTTGAGGAATCAAGCGTAGGAATTTTCTGTGAATATGAAAGACAGTTAGCTCAACTGATTTCTGCGAATGACGAATTAAGACTTTTTCAACTCTGTACATGATCCAGAATAAACAGCTCATTAAATCGGTCTCTTATTTCCTTTTCAACATCATTTTGCTTCCTCATAGAGGAAGCTTTGTTTTCGTGAAAATTTTTTTTTCGAGATTTTCATGTCAGTATGCTTAAAATTGTCTAAAACGTCGAGAAAAGTGATTTAGAAAAAATGTATGTATGGATGTGTGTGTGTGTGTGTGTATGTGTGTGTGTGAACGACATTCAAAATTCAAACTTGCAT
The DNA here is from genome assembly GCA_963970395.1 of Ephialtes manifestator. Classification (NCBI taxonomy): domain Eukaryota; kingdom Metazoa; phylum Arthropoda; class Insecta; order Hymenoptera; family Ichneumonidae; genus Ephialtes; species Ephialtes manifestator. The sequence goes on from OZ019969.1 coordinate 23,343,232, forward strand.
ATCTCAAGAACGGCTTTAACATTCGGTCTAAAATTTGGCACGAATGTGCGGCAGGTATACGCCATTGCTTGTGATAATTTTCAAAAAAATTCAAAATTATGTTCAAATTTTATTTAACTTTGCAATTTTCGAAAAATGTCTGTACGCGCTCTAGCTCCCGCAAATTTTTAGCTACAGAGCTAAATAATTTTTTATACATAAAGCAGCCTTAAAGAAGGATCGGTATTGAATTGGGGGCGAATCTACAAATAGGTTCCGTTTTTATGAGATTTTGAATTTTTCCAAAAATTTACGTTTTGCTCTAACTCCTGTAAAATCTCACGAAATCAACTGATATTTTCTACAGATGAAGAATAACATGCAATGCTGCTATGTACCAAATTTGGTGATGATCGGTAAAGGGGTTCGGATTATATAGGATTTTGAATTTTTTGAAAAATTTATGTTTTGCTCTAACTCACGTTAAACATTAACAAATCAGCTGAAATTTTATACAGACAATAAATAATACTCAGCGCTGCTACGTACAAAATTTGGTAATGATCGGTAAAGCGATTAAGATTTTACGTGATTTTGAAATTTTGAAAAAATGATCATTTTATTATAACGACTTCTATTTTTTAACGACTCAAATATTAAAAAAAAAATTGCAATTTAATCACGTAAGCGTACTTTTTTGTGTGATCGCACCCATAACTACCAAAACTAACGTGAAAAAGTAACGAAATAAGTTGCAAAGTTGAACTTCGTACATTCCTTTGTCATTAATTTACATTTTTCACAAAGCTTCCGCTATGAGGAAGCCAAAATTAGTAAATAAGCTTCATAGAGATCGCTTTGTGAAAAAAAAAAAAAATAATGAGGAAGCAATGTGCAAAGTTCAACTTTGCAACTTTTTTTACAGGAGTTCAGCGGAAAGGTTTTGTATGATAGACTGTGAAAAAATATGAAAAATTATTTTTGAAAAACGAGTGCAACATATTATCAAATTTATAATTTAAGCAATGTGTAGGTAACATAATACAGTTATTTTTTAATTATTTGATCACATTGACTCAATTAGCGAAATCAGTGTAGTTTTGAAATCTATAATCATTACTCCTTTTTCTGTTTGTTCATTTCATTTCGATATCATAAATGGATAACTTTAGGAGATTGCAAACTGCAAAAATAGGTATTGTCAAGAAACTAATTTCCAATTTGAGTAAACAACTGAATGTAAATTACATAAACATGGTGCACGAAAAACAGGCGGTTGGCTAGTTACATGTTGCGAAAAACTATACTCCCCAAATCCGAGTTAAGCACAGAATAGACACTGTCATTTTTATATTATTACAAAAATGAAAATTGTTCCACATATAAAATAAAAATACTTTATTCATTATTTCTATCTTACTTCCGGTAATTTGTCTCATAAAGAAACCAGATATGTTGCCAGATGACATTGCAAGCAAACTTTAGAATGCATGTTAACTGTTTTCCCATACAGTTTTTGTTGCGGATTGGAAAAAAACTAGAGTACACAAATCTAAGTTAATTGCTGAATAACCACTGATTTTTATGAGTTTATTAAAAAATAAAACTCATTTCTCATAACATTTAATGAAACTTGTTACGCACTGAAATTCCAGAATACTTTATTATTCCTCTGTGAATTCTGATGATTATTTTTCCCATCCAAATTTCGACCAATGGAATTGCACCATTCGACGTCACGTGGGGCAAGCTACACGGTATTATACTGATTATTTTTCCCATCCAAATTTCGACCAATCAGAGCGCGGTATTCAACATCACGTGGTACAGCTAGGGTAAAATTATATCGATAATTTTTCGAAAATTTCCCGGCTCGGTTGCTAAGCGATAAACAATAATTTTTTTGACACTTGTAACCTCTGCGAATCTTTAAAACGTCAAGGTACTATTAACGGTCGTCAATATGAGTGAGTCAAAAAAGCGATTTGGTGATGAATCGCTTCAGAACATCGCTAAAAAAATAAAACAAAATGTCCCGGCAAATACAGAAAAGAGTAAAAAATCGATTTGGGCGCAATTCACTGCATTTTGTGCAGAGAGAAAATATGTGTTGGATGCAACATAGGTTTTTGTTCTGATTATGAAATTTCCTTGTCAGAATGATAATTTTTGTCTCATGGTGCAATTCCATTTGTCGCAATTTGAATAGAAAAAATAATCCCCCGAATACCACTCGAGCTTCGAAATTAATCTGATATTTCCCTCCAGGTTCCCTGCAAACAAATAAACTCGTCAAGTTTTCCAGAAAAATCACTCGCGCTACGCGCTCGTGATTTTTTAACCTGGAAAACTTGACTCGTTCATTTGTTTGCAACGAACCTGTCAGGAAATATCCGATAATTTCAAAGCTCTTGTGGTATTACAAGTGATAATTTTGCGTGTTGGTTATATATATAAAACAAAAAATCATTTAGCCGCGTCAACCATCTGTCAAACTGACAGATTGAATTTTGTTGTGGCAGTCAAAGGATTTTTATTTGATATGAGTAGGTTTGGAGTTGAATCCTTGCAAACTATTTATGAAAAAGTAAAGGGAAATGTTCCTGTTAATACGATTAAATCGAAAACCTCAGTCTGGAATCAATATACAAATGTCTATAACAATTGTGTATTTAACTGCAATACTTTAAACATGAATTAAAAGGTTTTTGTTCTGATTATGAAATTTCCTTCTCAGAATGATAATTTTGATCTCATGGTGCAATTCCATTTGTCGTAATTTGAATAGAAAAAATAATCCCCCGAATACCACTCGAGCTTCGAAATTAATCTGATATTTCAAAGCTCTTGTGATATTACAAGTGATAATTTGTCACAACAAGCAACACATCATCATACCGGATGACTTTGGGAGATTGCGTATGATTGAATCATGTTTGAACAAATAAAAGTCACTTAATTTTACCAGATAACATTGGTAGTTTAGAAACAAATAATAAATATAATAAAATCAACCGACAAACATATAGAAAGTCACTCAATTTAGTATATAACTGAAAATATGGCGAGATGATATTGGCAGCCTGCAGGCTGCATTAAAAAAGGCGATTACGCAAATTTCAGTTAATCACTGATTTTATTAAATTTATTCACAAATAAAACTTCTTACGCATATAAAGTGAAGAACACTATATTATTTCTGACTCAGTTCTGATATTTATATTTAATTTCACCAAGACGCACAGTATTTGGTCGAATGATATTGGAAGCTTCAAAATCAACCACAAGTGAGCAAATAAAAAACTCTGAACCTTATTACACTATAAAAATGATCACGTATAGGAATAACAGAACCCTTCTTTTATTCATTAATGATGCGGTATAAAAAAATCATTAAAAAACGGGTATTGTGCTACATGACATTATGAGGTTAAAATGGGATAGAATGAATGATTAATGGCTAATGATGAACGTACTAATAAATAAGAGTAACTGAATTTATTAAAACATAAAAACCACCACATAATACATTCACTTTTTCCGATCACTTTGCACATAAATGATACAATCACTTTTCTATCACTTTTCACATCAAGTCAAACATTCTCTGGTATGTAAAAGCTCAGGCTCTGAAAGTCTGATAGAACCTCGGAAGTGAGCGAATATATCCACTGAATTATCAAAAAAATATTAAACACTTTATTACTTCTGTTTCTAATTCAATGTTTGGAAATAAACCAACAATAATTAAGCATCAAAAAAGCGATACGGTTTATCGCATTTATATCTCTCTATATTATAAAAAGATCTCGCCGCCGCCGCCGCCGCCGTGTCAAGAATCGAGGGACTTAGAATAATTCGGGCTCAGGGCTTGGCGGAAGGGGGGGGGGGGGGAGGGGGGCACCCTTCGGGGGGGCACCCTTTGGAGGTGGGGGGCGATTGCGAGCGCGCGCAGCGCTGAATAATCGAGATATTTTCGAGATTTCATGATGTAATAAACGGTATATCTTTTCTTCCTTAGAGCTTACAGCACCATTTTGATGGCAATCTAAATATTTTTAAATAATGCATCTAATGGGAATGAAAAATATGCCCGGAAAGCTTCCAATTTTCTAATCTCATGATATGGAACCGTAAAAATGTGGCTAAACTGAGTTGGCTGGTGTAAGAAGTTGTCGCGGAACCTCTCTCGTGTCCGTCAGTCAGTCGGTCGGTAAGGTAGGAGGTAAATGTACTTGTCTCGATTCGCTACCGCGACTCTTGATAAAAGAAAATTCCTACGTTCAGACCGGAAAGCACTTTTTATAAACAAAATAATCCTTTGAAAATTAACATCTGCTTTTTTGTTTGATCCAAAACTTACAACATATGAAAGAAATTATGTCACTTCATAATGTTATGGTGCTCCACATGGCTGCACAGAATTGCACAATAATAGTGCTTCAGAGACATTAAGAGAGGATTAAATAATTTTAACGAGATTCAAATCTGATAGCTTGAAATTTTTACGAGTTAAAATCCCATCGTTACATATTTTTAAAAGAAAAAAATTAAGTCTTATAAAATAAATATTTATTTCTTAAGAGGGGGAGTCAGGTCAAAAGTTTTAAAAAATCAACTTTTTTTTCTGTGAAAACATTCATTTCCATGTCATCTATTAGTAAAGTTATAAGTCGGAATTCGCAAAAATGGCCAAGTTTCTACGGTACCATTCATATTAAATTTTCTCAAAAGTCGTAAAAAATTACCAGAATATTATATTTGAATTTTTAATTGTTTTATTCATTTATTATTGTTATGTGCAGACATTATGGCCGATTTTTTGTTCACACAAAATAATTAAGGGTGTTGAAAAAATAAAAAAATAATTTTTTTTTCTCTTCGGCAGTTTTGTTCAGTTAAGTATAACCTCTGAACCTACAAAATCTTAGACATGATGCCGAAAAAATGGCCGATTTCTGCAATATACCTGCTTTTTTATGATTTTTTCTATATAATAAAAAGTTTATTACGTATTTGTAAATACATTTTTATTTGTTTACTATTTTTTAAACCAGTTAGTGAAACGCGATATAAATGACGCGACGACAGTGTGGTGTCTCCAACGCAATACGTAACACTTACATTATATTCGAATTCGCGCGAATAATGGGACATGCGCTGTGAAATCTTAGCGCGTATTTTATGCCGCGAAAAGTTATTTCTGCTACGCTTGAGACGCATAACCTCGAATTGACGTTTTTATTTTTCGTTCATATTATGCTATTAGCTTTGTTCCGTTGGCCATTTACGGTTTTTTTTTTCAATCAATAGTGTTTAAAACAGAATCAACAATCATCAGAAGTAGTCAGATATGTATCATTTGTTATAAAGTGATGATTTAATGTTTGTGCAGCACATTTGTGAATGTGTCAACACCGTATAATTTTTCAGCGATGTTGTCAATAAAAGTGATCATCCCCATATTATTTAATGTTTCTTTTAAATTATGCATTCATTTACTTTTTTATTTGTAAAAAAAACATTTATTAATAACATTATTAATAATATTCTGTAATCTGACTTGCAAATAATATTTTTATTGTATTCATTAAAGGTTCCAAGGTGCCCCAAGGGTGAAAGCAGCATAAACATTTTTATTTCAGTGGTAAACTTTAGATGCCATTTGCCGAAACTTGGATTTAAACCTATTCGGCGCGTGATTCAGACCAAACTACTAGGCAGATTGGGCTGGTTGACGTCTTATTTTCTTCTTCATGAAAAGATACACCGGCTAAATAGAGCAAATGTTAATAAAAGGTAATATTTTTTAAGTGACATAATTATTACTAAATAAGTTTTATGCTATTCTCTAAATCAGTGATCAACTTTGCTTTCAGAATGAAAAAAAATAGTTTGCTCCATTTAGCCGGTGTATCTTTTTATGGAGAAGAGAATGAGATGTCAACTAGCCCAATCTGCCTAGCAGTTTGGTCTGAATCACGCGCAGAATGAAAAACCTAAGAACTTTGCTTAAAATAATATTGAAAGGCATACGCAAGTCAGATGGCAGTAAAAAATCCTTCCATCGAGTACCAACAATATAGTTCATTGGTCATTTTTATATGCAAGAGAATTCGGATGATATTGAATTTACAAATTTAATTATTTTGACCTGACTCCCTCCCCTTAATTTAATATACCACGATAATTTTAATTACGATAAAAAAGCTTTTCATATGCGCAGATAAAAATTTCGCGGTTTTGGATTACGTTACGTGATTACGTTAAGTATTTTCCGTATCTTGATCGATGATATTTTAATTCACTTTACAACAGGTTTAATAACGTCTGATAGTGAAGAACTTTTAATTCTAAACTCAATGTTATTGTTAATTTAGTTTATATCAAATAATATATTTTCAAAGAATGTTACAGCTGCTTCCGCTTATTGTTGCGTTTTTATTACTTGAATTCACGATTCAATAATAAATAAAATATTATTCCCTTGGTCCTTAAAAAAAAAAAAAAACAAACATCGGTTTAACATATTTTACTACAAAACCAAATATTCGTAAAAACTGTCTCGGCCCTTTAAACCATCAAACTATAACCCATAAAACAATGGATTTTTTCTCAATTATAAAAAATCAGATTTGCTTATACTTTTCATGTGTAAAAAAGCTTGACCGTAGAAAAAATATATTTTTCACTTGTTTTTATCTGTAACTTCAACTCGGGGCGTGTGTTAAGAAGTCTCCCCTGCATCCGGTATACCCTTATACCGGACGTGCTGTGCCTTGTACCTACATAATGTAAAAAAAAGCGTGTTATTTATATCCCACCGCCGTTGCTTTGCGATCTAATTATATCGAAGTGTTGTTATTCACAAGTTGTTTTGAGGTTGTCGCGGACCAGAGAGAGTGTATACATAGAGTCAGGAACATAGCAAACAAAAGTGAAAGCGAAAGAAAGATAGCGGTAGCATTGGCGTGTCTCACGTCTCAATTATGCGAGCGAGTCTCGCAATCGTAATCGCTTGCGCTCAAGCCATGCCTGCGCGCACTCACTTGTTGTGTTCGGCTCTTCGTGCGTTTCTGTTTCTCGCAAGCGCGAACCTTTACGTGGCAGAGTAGTATGCGACTGAGATGCGACCACGAAGAGCAACGGATGCCTCCTGAATTTTAATAAGAGCCGTGAGGGCCTCTTTTGCTTTGCCTCATGCGCTACTCACTCGCCCTCTCTTCGAAGCGACGATTAAATTATAATTTATTGGAAGAGCCTGTAGTACGCTAGCATGTCAGCGATAAATTTGCGATTTGTACGAGTCCTCCCGTGTCGGATTAAGCTGCTGTACGCTGCGACCCGTCTGTCGCTGTTTTCTCCGGATCTCGTCCACCGTACCAACGAAGAATGCGAGCAATTTGAATCCCGTCGGAGGCACCGCTTCTTCATACAAGGCACGAACAAGAAACGATATTATTACCCGTTGGTTACCATAATGCTGTGTTGTTATACACCGTTTCAAAGAACGCAATACTTTGACGTATGACTGAATTTGTATAATATTTTGCGGATTAAAGTTATTTCGAGGATTAAAAATGCCGCCAGTAAATTTGGGTAGCGGATTCTATAGAGCTATAAAATAAAGATTGGGTATAAAATGCCTTGTGACTGGTAAATATCGATGTATTTTATAGTTACCTATGGTAATAGTTTTATGTTTCAATAACGATTATTTTTCATCAATTTAAAAATAAAACAAAGTGGGCCGTCGCAAAAATATTTTTACGTGCCCACATTTATATGTCAATGGAATCATTTTAAAAAGTCTGTTTAGAAATTTTTCAAATTAAATTAAACTATTTTTGTTCACAATAATTTTATTATTTTATATGAAAATTCTCAATTGTCAGGTCAGACAGGCTTAGAGAGTTGCGAGAAGTGTTTTAGAAAATATGTCTAAATAAATGTGTTGTGTTCGTTTATAATTGCTTATTATTTGAACCGTTTTATGTTTTGTTGTCAGTCCAAAATACATTTTGTCAATTGAAAAATAAAATAAAATAAAGCACATTGCTTGCTTATAGTTTTTTTTTTAATTTTTGACAAAGCCATCTCTACGGGGAGTTACTATAATCTGTTTTGGCTTCTTTATAGAAGAAACTTATTTCAAAAGTGGAAAATACTGTGAAGCAATTTGCAAGGCAGTTTGTTCAACAATTAATAATATATATTTTTATTATAAACTATTATCGTAAGTATTTATGAAGTAGCACACATACATTTAAACACATTTTCCAAACCACTTTTGTCGATGTTTCAGATTATTTTGAATAATCTGCCATGAAAATTTCAAATTTTTTTTCTTTCGAAAAAAAAAGCATTTTTTTATGTATAAACTCGTCAAATAAATTGAACGTATTCTTGTGATAAACAATTAATGAACTTTTATAGTAAAATTAAAGCAAATTATTAAAATTAAAGTACTTTAGCAGTAAAGTTAATGGAAATTATTGAAATTACTGTACTATATCTTAATTATACGTACCAATTTAGAATACTGGTTTATACACAATAATTTCAGGTACTGATACATTAAATGTCAAGTAGATTTTCCTACAGTGTATTGGGAACAATAGTATTTAATTTTTTCTTGAAAACTACATTTGATCAGGACCGATTTTTTAAACCATCTCGTAGACACATGAATGTGGCCACTTAAAATTAATTTTCCAACTTCGCGGAGTCTGCACATTACAAATCTGCGGTCAGAACTCTGAAAAAGGACTGTCACGATTACAAAGCTTCTTCTGTGAGTGGGGCAAAAAACGTATTGGCAACACACAACAGTCGGTAGGCATATCGCTGGCATCATCTTCACGATGGTATGAGAAAAAGGGAGGCAACGACAAAAAAAGGATTGTACAAGGACGTTTCGCTTTGCGATATACGCAGGAGCAGAGTAGGCTGGCGGGTCGGTAGACAGGAGAGGACAGAGTAAATGCGCGCGAGTCGAGTACGCGCGGATAGTAAGTTACGTTCGACGAACGGTTGACCGTAAATTATATCCAGCTAACGAAGTTGCTACCCCAACGAACAGAGACCCAGAGACCTCCAAAGATTTATGTAAGTGACGAAAAACATACTGATCCCTTGATTATTTACGGTGTTTTTGTATTTGATGCGCCCGCGTGTGGAATTCATCTCGAGCATTTCTTTATTTCATGTGGACGCTCCGAGAGTCCAATGAATCTACAAAGCATAGCTTCTGATGCTCGCAGTCTGAGCCCCCGTGAAATCCGCTTTCAGATGATGAGAGAGACTTCAGATTTTTATGCTTTTTGAGGAACCTCTTCGCAAAGGTACGAAAGAAACTCTTCCAGGGAATTCGTACCGATTACTCATCGTATAAAGCCTTACGATGCTTGAGCGCCACCCTCGTGCTCGAGAATACAAACTCAAGCATTTTTTTTTCAGCATGCATGCTCGAACGCCGTCACGGTTTTATTTGCTCACAACCCGTCTCACGTCTTGGCAGTTGATTGCCAGATATGTTGTATGATTTAAAGCTTTACACTTTTTTAGAACGATATCTTAATACGATCATCTTAAAGAAATTTTAATTAATTTTTCGCTTTCTCATATAAGTAGCTTTGTTATGGTGACATTCTTTTTATTTCGTTGTAACATCATTTACGCGAAAATGTAGCTTGGGAACAGCCTGAAAAATGCACCGCTAGTGAAGCAGATATTGAAGTTTATGCAAGTTAATTTATAACAATTAACACGACCATACAAATTTTGAGATACAAAAAAATGGAAAAAGATTGTATTATTAAATTGATTCGGGAAAATTTCCAACTGAAGAATTGAAAATACGTACACAAGTGTGTTTTCAACGAAAATGATTGGTACTGCATTTATCCGTAATGGACAAAACAGTTTAAAAACTATGACAACTTTCCTAAAACATTGTAACTATTTAGAAAGTAATGTAAATTTTAGCATTTTGCAAATGTTTGTGTATATAAATAAATTTGTGTTGTTGGCTAACTGGCGAAAATGCTTAGCTAACTTATCGTAATTTTCTGTACATGTGTAGTTATGAATAAAGTTGTTAGGTAATAAGATTATTCCTGGTTAGAGAATGTGATTAAAAAATTATAAAAATTATAATTATAAACGTAAGTGTAAAGTCAAATTTTGCAAATTGCTTCCTCATTTTTCAACTTCTACATGGAGAAAACTCTATGACCGAATTAAATTTTCCCTGAAGTAGCTTTGTGAAAGGTGGAAAATAACAAAGCAAAATAAAATATAAATTAGCAATTACAAGTACGATTTGTACCATTTGCTGCCAAATATATGAAATAGTTTTTTCAGAGACGTTTATTCTACTTGATTATATAGTCTGAAGTTTGCATTAATTTGTATTAATTAATTTGCTCGTAGCCCAAACAGCATGATTAAAGTCATGATCCCCTGAAAAATCACAGAGATCAAGTTAAAATGTACCTCGTGTGGTTGGTGGATCGGTCGGTGGTTCTGGGAGTTGTGGCGGCATGTCGACGAGGGTTAGTACGCAGAGTGCGGTAGCTACTACAGCTGCGATGCCAACTCTGCATAATTTTCTCATAGCGACGACCAGCATCCTTCTATTGTCTCTATCCCGAGTCGAGTTGCGTCGCGTAGCCGGTTGTACCAGTTCCTTGTTCCTCGCACATGTGAAATCAGTAATTCAGCTTCAAGCGTAAAGAAGCAGAATGCGTCGTAGCAATAAGCTTCCGGCAGATCAGCCACTGCATATAAACTTATAAGCTACGTTCGGTTGGCGCTTTTGGGTTTTTTGCCGTGTATACGAAAAGGTGAAGACTACGTTTCGCTGACACGTAACAGCTGGAGGCGCACACACACTGAAACGACCCCGGGATGACCACTCACACATACACAATCCGCCCACGAAATTGCTAGGGGATGCTGGTCGCGTGAAACTCTTACATTTTTCACTTCGAAAAAAGAGATCTGGCACACGCGCTGTGCTTTTATCCTTTCGTGAGCACTCGAGCGTGTACCAGCATCTATGTGTAGCAGCAAGACCTCCGGGCAGTCTTTTAACGTTATATGGTACCACAGTATAGGCGCTAGGTTGGTGCAGTATAGCCCAGTACTATAGTGGCATAAGGAGAACCGAAAGTGGTCCGCTCTGGTCCAGGTTGTCGGCTAACTTGTGGCGCCAACACTGCCACCATACAGGCAAAAGCTTCCGGCGTCGCACTAATTTTCATTCGTCGTTGACCCACCGTGCTCTCGGTTTTGTGTTCCTTTTGCCCTCTGACAACTGAGAGCTGTTGAAATGATTAATGCAACATCAAGGAACTAAAAAACTTTATTTTGATTCTTTGTATCCATCAACCCGACCAATCGAGATCAGATTCCACATTATCTAAGGTCACGACCTCAGATTTGTAGGTACCACCTTCAGACACTCAACGTAGCTAATAGTTACGTTACTCGCAGCCCACAATCATCATCATCATCATAATAACCGTAATAATCATAATCTTCGTATGCTGTAGCGATTAAACTCTTGGCCTGCGGCTGGCCGGCACTCTCTCAGCGAACTTTGAAATCGTGCACTTAAATCATAGTATACGGGATGATGCTATGAGTCAGCTTCCGCGTTCCATGCTGGGGGTACGGCGAGAGGGCACGAGCGGCGAGCGGTTCGAGTGATCAAGCGAATGGGTATCTCGTGTTGTGTTGGGATCCTCCGGGAACCCGAGGATCGAAAAGTTTGACCTAGCAGGCCCGGCGAGCGGAACTGAGTGCTTGAAGGCGCTGAGAACTGAGCGCAGCACCACCGTCGTTCCGTTGAGATTGGAGCGAATAGAATGACGACAGTAGACTCCCGGACCCGGTAATACGATGAAGCAACAGTACCGGAGACCCACGCGCGTCGACCGTATCGGGACGTACCCACCACAACGGTGTTCCGTGTATCTCTATGTAAATCAGAGTCGTTGTCGTCTTCGCGAACCGTTTCACCAATCCCATCCAGCGAAACGGTTCTACTATTCCTTACTCACCACGTTTATGGCAGGACGAGCTGTTCAATTAAGTGAGTCAGAGTACCAGAACCAAAACGGACACCTCCAAAGCGGTAGCAAAGCTCTTACGACATGTACTTTTAGTACCCGATGCTACTGGTTGGTGAGAATAACGCTTGACGGTTCACGACGACAGGTCAAACGACGTCCCACGCGATCCGGGTACCCAGAACCATTTATGGACCGGAGTGCGAGGCCTCCTGCCTTCTTGCGCCCAGGATATCTTCGAGGAGGCCGTCGTGAGAGTCGACTTTATTGCCCTAATTAAGGGCACGCTGTGATCAATAGTAGGGACGACCTAGTCGATCCAGATCGACTCGACAGTCCACCGAGGATGCAACTGGACCTTCACCTTCAGTGTTTGCAGTGGAATAACGTACTATACTGCCCCTTGACTGCTTTGCACTCTTCTTCCACTTTATCTTCCCTTTCACTTTGCACTTTATTCGCTCCCTTCTGTGTTGGCCTTTACATCACTTTGTAATTAAAGTCAGGAGGCGGATCAACGATTGAAGTACCCTCTGGGTTCGATGTCGATGCTACCTTGAGAAGTAGATCGTTCATGGTAGAGTATTCTTGTCTTTGTCTCTCTTCAGCGTTGGAGAAAGAGACTATCCGTAAATAACAAGCAATTATCCGTGGCAATGTACATGAGAGGCTTTTACGGGCGAGCTCTTTCCTGGATATCGATGGGGTCGAGATCCATTCCGTTGTTCGGGACCTCTTTATCGTTTCACTGAGACCTTACTTCCTACGCCCTCTTTCTTTTCTTCGGTACTGGTCTCGTTCTTGTTCCAGCCCCCGATATTGAAGGTACGGTTTATGTTGTCCCGAAAATGGTGCAATACAACTTATAATCTTTACTAAAGTTCAAGTCCTGTCAATATAGTCAATGGCTGATGGAATTTTAGCATGGTGCTCCACGTTTGACTTTGAGTGCCAATAAAATAAAAGGAACTGATGGAAGGAGAAAAGTTCCTGGAGGCGGTCCACTAATGGATCGTATGCGGGTCCATGGAAAGAGCTAGTTCTTTTATTGGTTTCTCGCCGCTCCCTTTCTCGCTTGCAACAAGCTTCTGTTCTTTGCTAGCGTTGGCGAGCGTGACCATTCTTAATTCATTTTGGTGAATGCTGTTCTCTCGCTTCCTCTCTATCTCTGTTTCTCTCTCACTGTGGTTCTTTAACTTTTTTCAGGTCACACAGCCATTCAGAGTTTTACGTGAGCCAACTTTTCCCTTCTAGGTGAATGTCTACTAACTTTAGAAGGCCACAATCACATTAGTTTTCATATTTTGTACTCCTCATTTGATTTTACGTTGAAAAATATGTCTCTTCACCCGAATATTTTTTTTTGTTAGTTAGATTAACTTCTTGGTTCATGGGGAGAAAGTAAAAAAAATTCAGCGACACTGATAAGTTTTCCAGCTCAGAGTTGACGTAGTTAAAAGGGTGGCACACGCGGAACAAGCGCACGTGGTCTTGACTACGAACACGAAGATTGGCGCAATCCGGCTTGCACGAGAGACGAGAGCGTACTGTGCTCTGCGTCCGTGGAGACGGTTAACACGCGACCCGTGAGGCCTCCACCGCCGTAGTTCTCTCTCTCGTCTCGACTTAGGACGAGAGGCTCTTTCGCTTTCTCGCTTACTCGGATATACCTCGCTCCTGCTTGCTTTGCCGGCCGTGTGGCTTGGCATTGCTCGCAATTGCTGCCCTACCGCCGCCTCTACTACTACTACTTCTACTTCTTGCTCCTACTTGCTGCACAACTTTGCCTCCCGCGTTACTCGACTCTACCGAGCTCCTGAGCTGTGTATAGCTCGGTAGTATTTGCTTCGATTTGTCCTCTCGCTGTAGTCCAGTCGTAGATGTACGAGCACATACAAAGGTAGCGAACCAAATCGTCACTGTGGAATTTTTATCACATTATGTCTGTTATAGACGTCACAACGTTTTTACTGTTTAAGACATTGGGAGCTGTCGACCTTTGGTTTCCAACAAGTTCATTTATTGTAAAAAACGCTGATAGTCTTCATGCTGGTAGCATTAATGACAAATTATACACCACTGCAAAGTCACTGAGGTCATGCTTACGAGTTCCGAACGATATAGTTTTTATTTTTTCCCTCAGCTGTAACGCGAATATCATTTCTTCATAGCCTATTTATTCTTCAGCATATCCTCACTTACAGGCATGCTTGTAAATGATAAATAGTGAGTAATCGAATAACACAGATAAATGCGTGGTCCACATCAGCGGGACACGGATGAAGTCTTCTCCTGCGATATCTCGACAATCGCGACTTCGCTGACGAGCAGTCTCCATTCCGCAGATACATTGCAGATGTGTACATACAGACGTCCCTACTATCCTCGATCAGGAAAGTAAAATCGGATCAGAGGGACGGACAGTCCGATAATCAAAACTGATTATTGTCGTCAAGAAACTCATGTATGGATCATGCGAGATCGACTTGCCGCGTGGGCAATATACGGTTACAGCTTTTTGCGTAAAGTTCGTGAGGGACAACTGTCTAAGCTTACTGTACAAGAGCGTTCATGCAGGTCTAGAAGAAGGTTTGAGATTGACCGAAGTATGTACATAGATGCGAGTGAATGAAGCGCAAGGACAGATAAGAAGGAGCAGAAGATACAGGGAGAGGCTGAGCTATTCGTGGTTGCCCCGACGTCATTTGTAATGCCGGGCGGCCTAATGATGCGACTGGTCGTGACGGTATGAGAGCTGCCAGTGGACAAGCACAGAGTCGCGAGATCGAGAGTAGAAGAGGAGGAGGAAGAAGCAACCTAGAGGGCAAGATCCGGCCGGTCTGCGGACGTCGTGTCGTGTCGCTCCGCGTTTCGCGCGTGATCGGAGCCTACAGTCTGGCGAGAATAGACGATCTTAGTGGCCGTGCAACGGTTTGCTAAGGCCAAACGCCGGCGGGTCGTGCTATAAGCGTTTTCTTAACATAAGCAACACTTGAATTAACTTTTCTACATGAGGTAAGATCGACTTAGACCGTTTTCTGGACTTAAAATGGTCTAGCTAAAACGTTTTGGATAGGAAGCTATCAGGCTACCTGCTGATGGATAGAATGACAACTAGCCGACTTCTCTTCGACTTGACGTGATCATGATGCAGTAATTCTGATAAAAAGCGATTATATTAATGTGTTCTAGACTGGATATTAGACGTTTCATATGTTAAAATTATCCTGTTCACCACTTTTGATAGAAAACATAGCCGTTAGCTGTGTTGGACTTGAAACTAACTTACTGAGCCCTTTAGATAGGAAACTAGCCGCTGGATGTGTTAGACTGGAAATTATCTTGGTAACCACTTTTCAGTGTTCAGTAGAAATATTTCAGCGTTGCTCGACGGGAATAATTGGAATTAAATGAACGCGTCACCATACTTTTCATGGATTTCGTCGCGATATCGAGGGTAGAGGAGGAGGTAGATGCGACCTGGAGGACAAGATTATCCAGCTGGTCTGTGGACGTCATGTCGTAGCGTTTCGCATCTCGCGCGTAATCGTAGCCCACAGTCTAGCGAGGACAGAGGAACATAGTGGCCGTGCAACGGTTTAATAAGGAAAAAACCACCAGCAGGATATGCTATTAGCGTTTACTTAACACAAGGTATACTTGAGTTACCTATTTTTCACGGGGTAACATCGACTTAGACCTTTTCCCAGACTTGAAACGTTTGAATAGGCGGCTATCAGGCTAGCTGGTGATTGACAGAATGAGAACCAGCCGGTTTTACCTCGATTTGACGCGCTGATAATGTAGTACTTCTGGTAATAAGCGATTATGCTAATGTTTTCTTACCAGGAAACGAACAGTTGCATATGTTATAAACTCTCCTGCACTTCTTAAAACTTTTAATAACTAACCGTTGGCTGTATTGAACTTGAAACTAGCTTGCTGAGCAACTTTGATTTGAAAGTAGCCGTTGGATACGTTAGACTGGATAATATCTTGGTAAGTACTTTTGATATAGTAAAAACGTTTCAGGATTTCTGTCGAGAATGTGATTGGATAACTTTAAATCAACTCGTCAGAATAATTTTGATGATATCCATGGTGTCAAATTGCTTTCGATGAGAAGCAATCGCGTTCATACACGAGCCTTGAATATCAGATAACAGGACGTTTGCCGCGGTCACGCGCCTTCGTGGCACTTTTCAATCTAATATACTTAGGTGTCTATTGATCCTTTTTTTTGACAACTTATAGGATCGATCAACAAGATTACACAGCTGGGACTTGGCAAGGTTATCCAATATTCTGCTGAAAATGGTGTCCTCACAAGAAGTGGTCCATGTATTGTCGTGTATAATACAGGAAGGACTGACAGGAGATCTCGAGAGATAGCGGATACATATGGGCGAATCTCCGGAATCTTTAATCTATATGTCTTACGACTTCTCGTATGATTAGCCAATTAAATGAATAATAAAACATCTAAAAAAATGAATAACTATCAAATCGGTTTATTATTACTAGCTTTTTTTACGATTTTAATGATGTCTAAATATTAATTATCCTTGATTTTGACTTCACATACTATACCTGTAACAATATTTCGGCTGTCTTTTCGCGATTTCTTACTTTTATTATACTATTTTGTAATTAATACATTAACTAATTAAAACTTTAAACATGGAAAACAATGAATTTTTAATTCGAAAATTCGATTTAATATATTTTAATGACATCCGTTGTTTAATTTGACATATTCGATCAGTTAAAGTTTGTCTCTCAATTTGAGGTGTCACGACCGAGATCACGGAATTTCCAAAAATAAAGTAAGTAATTGTTAATATAAAGCTAATTTTTTGTATTGCACATGAAATTCAAATCAAATAGAAAAAAAACGTATCGATTTATTTTCAAAAAAAAATGTCTTTATATTGTTTATAGACGAAGACACATTATCTGTCAGCCTGTCTAGGTTACAATGTCACAATTTAAATCCTCGCTGACTTGAACAGTTACCAATAAATTCATTTAAAATTTATATGCACACAATCGTTTTTGTTTCCTTTATCAGTGGGTAAGTATGCTTTGATAAATTTAGACTATTTTTAAAGATTTTGATGTAACCATTAAATGTCACGACCGAAATTCCGTCACAACCGAAATCTTGTCATAATCAATGTTGAAAAATTCAAATTAAGTAACATAAACTTGGTTTTTATTGAATATATTGATAAAAACTATAATTAAATACGGTTAAAAGTATATATTTTAATTTTTTTAATTCATTTTTTGTAAATATAATTATAATGGTTTTTTGAAATTATATTGAAATTTATAAAGATATTTGTAAAATCAGAGCACCTCAAAATGGACGAATCCACAAAAGAGAAGAAACTATTACAAAAAAAAAGAAAAAATGCGAGAAAAGCGAGCTAAGGAAGCACAAAAAAGAGAGGAGCGAAATGAAGAAAAACGACTTTACAGATTAAAAGAAAAAGAAATTTTGTAAAGATAATTTTATCATAAGCTATCGTTGATGAATTGTTTACATAATTAACATTGTACATATATATTTCTTCAATTAGGATCTGTTCGACAGAAAATAGATCTCCAAATGACGCTTTTTTGTCGACGAGCAATGATGCCATGAAATTTTCGCAAGAAACGGAACAAACTTCTTCCACAGCGCAATTATCAGAAGATTTATCAACTGAACCTATAAGGGAAATGGGACAAACTTATCCCACGGCGGAATCATCAGAAAATGTCGCAGCAAACGTGCTTTCCAATAAAATATGGACAAAATCTGCAAACAACGATGCCAGAAGAAAACAGGGATCACAAATTTTGAAAAACTGGAGGGAAAAAATGAATAAGGATCCTCAAAGAAGTAAAATGTTAAAAGAGAAAGAAAGAATACGAAGTGCGAGGCGCAGGGCAGATGAACATATTGAAAAAATTAGTGAATCTGCGAAAGAACGCATAAGAGAGAATAATAGAAATAGGAAACGAAAAGAACGCATGAGAAAAAGAAAAGCGAAATTGGATGTTATTGACAAACCTTGTGAACAACGTAAATTTCCATCAAGAAAGATAGAGAACAGACTCAGAAAAAAAATTCGTACCTTGAAACAAAAGTTGGAGGAGTCTGAAAGAAAAACGAGAATGTGGTCAAAACGATATTTTAGACTT
Organism: Ephialtes manifestator; assembly: GCA_963970395.1. Taxonomy (NCBI): domain Eukaryota; kingdom Metazoa; phylum Arthropoda; class Insecta; order Hymenoptera; family Ichneumonidae; genus Ephialtes; species Ephialtes manifestator. Next base: position 23,361,480 of record OZ019969.1, read on the forward strand.
AAAAAAAAATTGGAAGTAAAAACTGAAGATCCACTGAAAAAAAAAGTTCAAAATATAATGAAACAAGGGACAAAAACTGTAGAAGAGAATTTATTGTTTAAAGAAGTTCTAGTGAGTCAGTTGAAAGAACGGAAAGATGAGATGAAGAGCGAAAAAAGCAAATCACTTCTTTCTCAGTGCTTAACAGGACGAGTCGTGAAGAAATATAAAATGAAAAAAAAATTGTCTGAGATTGTTAGTTTATATTTTCAACGGAAGAATCATCTAGACAGTGACTTGATTTTTTGTAGGAGTAACACGGAAAAACGTCATTTGCGTATGGAGATGAAAAAAAGCATTGAACAGTTTTTAGTGAAAGATCAGAATTCAGCCAACGCGCCAGGTGCAAAGGATTCCATAACGAAAAATGGCAAGACGATGCGAAAACGTTTTTTGTTGGATTCCATTCCTAATCTATTCAAGAAATATAATCTACAATCAAAAATCAAAGTTTCTCGAGCCACTTTTTACAGATTAAAACCTTTTTGGGTTTTGGACCGGCGACTTTCTTCACGAGACACGTGTCTATGCAAAATTCACACCAACTTCGATCTGCTTTATCAAAAACTTGTACTTCTACAGGTTACTTCCGGCAAGGACAGAAAGAAGTTTATTTCTTCAATACTCTGCTCAGAGGCGAAAGAAACTTGCTTTTACCGGACATGTGAAGATTGTAAACATTTATGCTTGACTGAACCGGAAAACACAAATGGTCAGAAATTATCATTTTATTATCAGTGGCAGACCGTGAATGAAACCAGAGTGGGTGCTAAGGACAAGATTTTCAATGTCAAGATAACAAAGAAGAATAAAGTTGAGGGCACAATTTCAGAAATCATTTCAGAATTAAATGTGCGACTCCCTCTGTATTTGAAACATGTGTTTAATACTACACACCAGTACCAGCAATTAGAACACATTCAGAAAAATTTGAAATTGAATGAAGCCATGATCGTCATTGACTTTTCAGAAAACTATCGCTGTAAATACTCAAAAGAAATTCAAAGCGTGCATTTCGGAGCTTCTCAAAAACAAATTTCTTTGCACACTGGAGCCATTTTTGATAAGAAAAAAGAGGACGAAGAAACTGAGTGTATATCTTTTTGCACAGTTTCCGAAAATCTGCGACATGATGCTGCATCAATCTGGGCTCACATGGTTCCCATTTTGAAGCTTGTAAAAGTTTTGATTCCGAATTTAGACACTATACACTTTCAGAGTGACGGACCCAGTACCCCGTACAAAAATAAGACCAATTTTTATTTTTTTCATGCTCGATGCCAAGAACTAGGATTGAGTCACGCGACTTGGAATTTTTCAACTGCTGGTCACGGAAAAAGTTGTGCAGATGGTACAGGTGGAACTGTCAAAGGCATTTGTGATAAAGCAGTTATGTATGATACTGACATCATCTCTGCTGAAGATATGATTCGCGTTGTTTCGAAGCAACAAAATTCGAAAGTAAAAATGTTTTTAATTGATAACAACGAAATTGATAAAGTCGTGAAAACGGTTCCTGATAATCTCAAAACAATTCCGAACACAAAGATGTTGCATCAATTGATTTGGACACGCGAAGATCGACACAAAATATTTTTAAATTATTTATCATGCACAAAATGTATTTCAAATCCACCTTGTGATCATTTCAGTTTGAATCCAAAATCATTTTTATTTGTAGAAAAAGCTGCAGAACCAAGAACAAGAAAAAGAAAATTGAATGAGTTGACAGACTTTTTGAGCGATGATAAAATGATTTTCAGTGAAAATGAAATAACAAAAAACAAAAACAAACCCCGGAAAATGGCAAAAGCGTACAGTAGAAGTAGGCAGAGGAAGAGAGCGAGGAAGAGGGAGAGGGACAGGAAGAGAGAAATATTGAGGACGAAGAATAGATATAGCAAAAAATTACAGCAAAAGCCTAGTACTAAACATTTTAAACAAAGCCAAAAAAGTTTATATGTTGTGTATTTGCAGTTGAGAAAAGAATGTGGTAAATATTGTAAAAAATGTATTTACAGGAATTCATAATAAGTTAAAACATATATATGTTGAATTGCATTCGAATTTGTGATTTAATTAGATTTTTTACTTATTAAAATTATTGCAAAAAATGAAAAATTTAGGTTATGGTTTGTTTATTAATTTCTCAACCGCGGGCACTGGAAAAAACGATGTTCTGCAGCATTTGATGATAGTTTTTCAATTTTGAAACCAAATTTGTGTATTAAACAGATGTGCTTTTAATTTTTTGAATTTTTTTTTCATAATGATGAAAGTTAAAGGTTCCGGAGATTCGCCCATATATATATATATAGCAATGAAACACAGCGACGGGAAGTAGTAAAAGGCGAGCGACCACGAAGACGAAAAATAGAAGTGCTGAAAGTCGTCAACGAGCAGCAGGCGAACATTCGAAGGATGTTGTGGATGTACCAGAGGTGATTTCATCAGTCGTTTTCTTGTCTCTGTCGCCGATAGACAAATACGGCTGACTCTGTATAGGTAACGAGGTAAGTGTAAGTTGAAATATATGAGTGCTTTTATATATGCGTTATGCATACACACAGCATATAGCCATATATGAATTTCTAAGCCATATCTTCTAATTGACGAATATTGGAATAATCTACAACAAAAAGTATGATTTCATTAAACATACGAATTCGTATGTTTCGTGTGTGATGGAAAATAATCAATTTAAATTGATTATTTTCCAAATCATCATAAAAATCACCTTCATTTCGAACGGAAGCTACCCAGTAAACACAAAATATTGTTATGTTGCTGTTCAATTACAATTTCCTACTCAGTAACGTAACTGTTATATAACACCGTTGTTATGTTACAGTAACATTGCTGAGTAGAAAATTGTAATCGAACAGCAACATAACAATATTTTGTGTTTACTGGGTAAATTCCAACGGAATAAAATTCTCTCCTTTAGACACAAAGAATTCCGGAATCCAGATTTGCGACGTTTCCTTTCTCCACTATCATCTCTCCTGGCATCTCGGTGGAAAAAGCGCAGTCTAAAGTTACGATCAACGTCAATCTCGACATCTACGATGGATAGCATGCAAATCTGGATCGGTTGGCTAGCGCGCATCAGTGACGCTTGCGATGCATCTACCTTCCTGCTTCTCCACCAATCGTCTGTACTCTTTTCAGTGGAAACTGATCTAGTCACCGAGAGAGGTTTATCGCGGTGCCTTCGGCGAGAGTACTATGTATAGGTTCGACGTAGACAGCGATGTGGAATAATGCGTGCACACTTTCCATCACGCGTGCGATTTTCCCAGGCTTCTTCTGACCCCCTCACCGATTCCGCCTCGTTACCAACTTTACGTACCCCACACTACTACATATTCTGTGCCTACGTATATGTAGTATAATACCCGGACTGTATTATGCGGAAAGTACGGATAAGTGCGACGACCTTGTGGAATGTACGGAGCTCTAGCGAAACACATACAACCAGGGTCAAGGGGGAGGGGAATGTGTTGCTACTTGCGAACTTTCAGTCTCGATACGTTTTATACTGTACCATAGATACATTATAATAGCACACTCTCGGCTCGTCCTGTGGGAACTCGGTAGTCCACGCAAACTCTCAACCAAGATAAAACGCTCGTTCGCATAATTTTTCCATGCTATTATGTATGTACAATGTGGCATCATATTATATGCACCTAACTTGTATCCTGTAGTCTCAAGATTATGATGAAAAAGAATGGCTTACACTACATATTACCTTGCCTGTCGATACACTGACCTACCTGCCGAGAATGAAGACTTAAAAAGAATCCTTAGAAAAAATAGATGCTGCACATTCATTCCTGATTATTTTTTACCTTTTACAAAACTACCACTATTAGAAAATATAATTATCGATTTTGGCTTTCTCAGGAAGTTTTTAAAATTGTGGAGAATAATAAGAAAGGAACGCGCAAGGTCCTATATGCATCTCTGTTTAAATCATTCATATACTTGAAGCTCAAACTCATAGAATATTATGAATACAAAGCTTCCTGTATAAGAAATCAAGACACGTTTGCCAACAGTTACGATTGGTACACCGGTAAAATCTCATGTCAATCATGGCCCATTTCTTCGGACCCGCAAAAATCTGAACTACACAGTAAAAATCAATTTTTTCCTGGCTCCGCTAAAATAACTACATCCCATGCGAACAGCGCGGGCGCTAAATCGCTCATTATTGAGGTAAACGCACCAAATGATGATATGTCCCTAAGTTTGATAAGGGTTATAATATCACGGAAAATTAAATAAATTGGAAGCTTGCTCCTACGAATGCCCACAAAATACACAGCTCTAGGTACATGGTGGAGCGTGCGTCAGATTTTTTTTATAATAGAGGGTATATTATTTAAAAAAAATTAATTGTGACGCTTCTAACTTCATTAAATAAAATCTTGCTCCATCGTAATTAGATAGATCAAGAGTCGCAGTAGCGATTCGACGCCAAGTTGAAAAAAAAAGTTAATGTTCCCTTCACAGGACGATTTTCTGTCTGGCTTGTCAAGAGTCGCGGTACCTACTCGACGTCAACTTAAAAAAGATATCATAATTTTGTACGTTTACCTTCCCGCGTAGAAAAAAAGATTCTCGCTGAGATTCTCAGCGAGATTCTTAAGAATCTCAGCGAGAATCTTGGCGAGAATCACGGTTGCGCGCCGAACCGAGAGTCTTTTAAAATCTATCTGAGAATCTCGGTCAGTTTCTTAGCGAGATTCATTAGTGCGTAGCTGAAAATAAAAGAATCTCCATCAGAATCTCGCCGAAAATAAAAAGAATCTCTATCAAAATTCCACCGAGATTCTAAAGAATCGGCTAGCTTCTTACTGAGATTCTTTTCGTTTTTATTGAAAATTTTCATTGATTCTTTTCATTTTCATCGAAAATGAAATGAATCTATATAAAAAAAAGATCTTTACGAATATTGAAGGACTGCTAACAGTAATTAGTTAGTACATCAACGAAGGTTCAATCCCTCGTGTGTAGTTGAACTCAGAAAAGCTTTCCAGTCTTATATATACGTTGAGGCTTCAAACCACTTGCGAGAAACGCTCCGTCCGTTCGCCACCTAGTGACATCATACGAAACACTGGTGGACAATACTCCGCTAGATGGCGAAGGAACGAAGCGTTTCTCGCAAGTGACTTGAAGCCCCAGCGTATATATAAGACTGGAAAGCTTTTCTGAGTTTAACTACACACGAGGGGTCTAACCGTCGTTGATGTACTAACAAATTAGTGTTGGCAATAGTAAAATATTCGTAAAGATCTTTTTTATATAGATTCTTTTCATTTTCAATGACAATGAAAATGAGAAGAATCTCGCTAAGAAGCTGGCCGAGGTTCTCTAGAATCTCGGCGAGATTCTGATAGAGATTCTTTTTATTTCCAGCTACCCACTAAAGAATCTCGGTAAAAGTCTGGGCAAGATTCTGATCTCGGTAAGAAACTGGCCGAGATTCTCTAGAATCTCAGCGCGATTCTCAGATAGATTTAAAAAGAATCTCGGTTCGGCCCGCAACCGTGATTCTCGCCGAGAATCTCGCTGAGAATCTTAGCAAGAATCTCGGCCAGATTCTTTTTTTCTACGCGGGTTGCTTATAACCATTACGCACACGCAATCTGGGCTCATTATTACCTAGGGAGGAAATTGGTTCTATCCTCCTGACCAAAAGACTGGCTATTTCTTAGCGAAATTGGAAAAAAAGAATAGCATGCTGCGCGAGAGGGAGCATTTTCACCTCGTGTGATTGCTGCCCTCCCTTTCTTCTTTGTATCATAACATACTATTGTCAAATTGAAGTGTCAGTTTTCGTAAGTAACAAACACGTTTTTCTTAATTTCGAAAAAATTTTCTTTGCACTTCTCGAATTATTTTATTAAATGTAAAAAGTAACCGAGTGGTTTTGCTAATTGCCGTATTCATAAAAAAAATCGTACCATTGTCATTTTTTTTAGTAAAACCTGATGTTGACATCTTTCATTAATGAAAGCCCAGACCCCATTCTGGACTGCCCAGACTCCATCCTGGATTCTGTCCTGGATTCCATCCTGGATTCCATCCTGGACGCCGCATATTTTTTACGCGGGGATGATTTACTTATCAATTGTAAATAGCTCATTAATATATTATGTTTTCTTTTACTTTGAACATTATAGGTGAACATAAAGTTTGCAGTTGCTGCACTACTGTCTCTATAACTCTGTCAGCCTTTGTGATCGCGTTCGGTTTTATCTTTTTGGCAGCCAACACATTCTCACGCCATTGCTTCCGCTTACGCAACCCCATTCTGCCGGCGAAAATGCCGTGATCAACACGAATATCGTGCCTTCCCATGAGAAAAACTCCGAGTAATACCAAAGCAGGTGAAAAACGAAGAGGTTAGAAACGTTTTGGCGCCCGCGGTTGAAAACATGGAGATAAACTACACCTGACGTAAAATGCGATGTTGCCAAGGCTTTTTCTTCTGCTTGCGAGCTCAAATCGGAGCTGATCAAAATCAAGTCAAATGAAAGATATAAATGGATTAACTTTATCCAAAACGAATGAAGATGTTCTTTCTTCAAGAAAACTTTACACCTAAATTAATGAATTTATTTTCCACGTAGCGAAAATTACCTCAAACATTATTTTGTTGGTTACAATGTTTAATCGATCATATGATTAGATGTACTGAAACTATTGCCTTAATATACCCAGATAGACAAATGTGCTGTTCGACACGATGATGTCGGCAAGATGTCGGCACGAGTGCGGTACGAGACGCCACGATGTACATCAAATAACACAGAATGTACTGCAGCATAAAGCTATATAGTGGCGACACATCGTGACATCTCGTCGTGACGGCAAAAAGGAGCCTTAATGGCGGTACATTCGAACGCCATGTTTGATCAAATATTTATAAGAGCTCTGACGGCATAGGTGCAAGCACAGAGCTGGCAGAATTGAGGCTCGCTGTACCGGCGTTCCGGTCGAACTTTGCGGAGTATCGAGACGACACGCTGGCGACAGAGTAGAAGCTCGTTGTGCCGTTGTTCCGGTCGAACTTGCGGAGTATCGAGACGGTACGCAGGCTACAGAATAGAAGCTCGTTGTGCCGTCGACTGGTGAAAGTTTGCGGAGTATCGGGACGGCGCGCTGGCGACAGAATTGAAGCTCCTGGTAACTTAACTCCAATCTTCATTCGCGGAATATATTAGCCGCACATTGACGACATATTTATAGTACGTTGTGGCGCAATTTTATCGCTCTTGCTGAAAACCATGAAGACACAAAACTGGTAGATTTGAGGCTTATTGGACTGTTGCTCGAATCCAACTTTACGGAGAATGAAGGTTCCGTACGTTGGCGGCAGAATCGATGCACACCTCGGGCGCAGTCTATCGAATTCGGTGACAGTACGTTGGCGACAGAATTAGAGCTCGCGGTGTCGTTACTCTGATCCGAATTTTTGACCGAGATTGAATTCTTTCAATGCAAATTGAAAACTTCAAAAACAATTCAGAAATATCTGTAGAAATTACAAATTTCTATGAAAGTTTCGAAAGTTCGTTCAAAATTCAAAATTTTCGACGTAAATTGAATAAAAACTTGTCTTACACTTATATTGAATTATGTTGAACAAAAAAATTCGATACATCTTAGATTTTTCCCCGTCCTTCCCGTCAGAAAAGTCCAGGTTTAATTTCACCTGATTCTCCGAACCTTCGACTTTATCTCACCGCAAATTTGAGCATCTTCCATAATTGTTATCATAATAGCTATCTAAAAGACAATGCGTAATCCTCAGGCGATCTTTGCGAATTTCTTTACATACTGTTTTTTTTTAATTACACAATCGATCCTCTCACGTTTTGTTAGTACAGATAGAAATTTGCTTTAAAAAAAAATCAATTTGTCGACGAATTGCTTTTATATGTGGATTCTCTCTAAAAATAATTACGCATCCGGCAGATTTTGAGGAGCTCACGGTGCCGTATGTAGTGATGTGACTTTAGTAAAAGACCGATTAGATACCCTCATATTCAACCGGTAAATAATCATATCATTTATATCATTTTACCAGAAGCCATTGATTTTCGAGGTTAGAATTATCGCGTTTAGCCATTATGTATCATATGTTGAAACTGAATTGAATCATATTTTTTAAACGAAAACATCAATGTCGTTAGGCTATATTTTCTTGTGAAGTAACGAAACAATAATAAAATACATAATAAATGCAACTTAAGTTATTTTTATTAATTAACTATTATAAAAATAACATTAATAATAATCCTACAGATTAAGGGGTCGAGTTTTTATATAAAATGATGGAAATCCAATCATATTTCAAAGTAAATATATAAAAAGATGCTTTTAAAGCCTTATTCAAGGTTGTAGGTGATAAAACTTGTATGTTTAAAAAATGATTAAAAAATTAGAATGCTCGATACACCTTCAACCGGTAGGCTCACCGGCGTCGTGTACTCGTCTCCTCCGTTCATCTTGAAGACCATTCTCCTCTGCAGCATTATCGTCTTCTCGTCGTCTGCGATTCCCTGCTACCCGTTGTCGATTGCGGTTCCGCTGTTTCGAAGCCTTTAGTGCGGAAGTCATAGCTTCAGTACATTCTTTGACGGTTGGCTTGGTGAAGTATTTGCTCTGCGCTGCGGCCGCTAACGTGTCGACAGAGAAACATAAGTAGATTTAACGTCGTTTCGTTTTATGCCGTCAGCTTACATATCGATGAAAATGTGAAGATAGTATGCTTACCATGGAACGCATTGGCAAGTTTAGTACCTTGCAATTTCATCGTACCCGGTTCGCGACCTTGCCATGTAAGAGATGGCGATAAAGCATCTTCGATGGCATGTTTCATTATGAAATTGGCCGCTTCATGAAGGTTAAACCCTCCCAGATCAGCCAGGTACGTAACCTGTAACAAAATTGAGACATATTTATAAACATAAACTGAAGTTCGTGGAGTATGGGGAACCATGTTACACAACAATACGTACAACTAGTTGAAATTCTGAATCACTAGAAATTTCGAACTCCTCGATATTTTGTAGCGTTCTCATCGGCAATGAATCTGGCCTTGTAGGAAAAACTGGAGCTCGTTCGATAAATCCGGCTAACCTGTCAATGCGTTGAATGATGTGACTGGAAAGAATTAGTCAAACTTTCTTATGTTAAATCTGTGTTCCATTCTTTGGGCTAGAAAAAGTCGTTGATGGTATTGTGTGCACCTACCGGAATTGATTTACGCAGAATTGGTGATGATTCCTGGAAGGAAAAAAAATTAATGATATTCGCCGATAATTATATGACATATATAAAGTAGAGTAAAATGGAATATATTTTGATATGAATACGTACCTCTGAGTGTCTGCATTATTTTGAAGGAGTTCTAACAGCAACCCGAAATTAACTGCTGGCGCATCCACGTGTGGTCCTGGTCCAGGAGGCACAACGTTGTTGTTTTTTCGCCTTACATTATTGCGATTATTCGCGAGCAATCCGCCTTGCTGCTGACGTAAATCGTCTTGTTGCTGGGGAAGATGTGCTTGAGGTGGTCCACCGTCGATCTCTTCAAGATCTGCTATCAACTGTAGATCTTCAAGATGCCTCGCCCGCCGGCGTTCCTCGGCTTCGTGCTGAGCGCGATCCGCTCGCTGACGTTCCTCGGCTTCGTGCTGTGCGCGATCAGCTCGCTGACGTTCTTCGGCTTCGTGTTTTGCGCGATCCGCTCGCTGACGTTCTTCGGCTTCATGCTGTGCGCGATCAGCTCGCTGACGTTCTTCGGCTTCGTGTTTTGCGCGATCCGCTCGCTGACGTTCTTCGGCTTCGTGTTTTGCGCGATCCGCTCGCTGACGTTCTTCGGCTTCGTGTTTTGCGCGATCCGCTCGCTGACGTTCCTCGGCTTCATGCTGTGCGCGATCCGCTCGTTGACGCTCCTCACCTTCATGCTGCGCAAGATCACGTCTTTCCTTTTGTCGACGTTGAAGCTCCGCTATCTGACGATTCTCTTCTTCCTCAATTGCAAGTTGCGCTCGCTGATGATTCTCAGCTTCCTTCATTTCTATCTCCATTCGTAGACATGGCTCGATATCCTTGCGCACAAGCTGCGCTTGCTCAATTTGCGTTGGGAGCCTTCTGTTAATCGCTGTTTGGTCTAAGGTCACCTGTGGAAGTAGTGGTTCTGTCGTCGACAATTGCTCAATTGGCGAAAGTGGAGATGATTCATTCGAATGTAGCCAGTGGCGTAGCTACTTGTTCAGCGCCCTGGAGCACAAGCTGCATAGCGCCCCCCTCCCCCAAACTTTTAGGCAAAAATAGCCTAAATCTGTAGCGCTTCCACCTGACAATCTCGTAGCTCAAAAACTTGAATCCAAATTCGATCTATAGGAATCTACACGAACTAAGAATACAAGGGTTAGTATCTAAAACTGTAACAAAATAAAAGACTACTCAGTTTGGCTTTTTATTGCACGATATGTCATAGAATTACACTTCTGAAAATAATACACATCTATGAGAAGATACAAGTGGTGTATGTCAATTAGAAATTGAATCGTCGTGCTTTGACTTTTGGGAATTCGTCGACCATGGCGTCCAAGTCAAGTTGTTTAGCTCTTTGCCGTTCAATAGAAATGGTTGCCATCGAACTTAATCGGCTTTGTGTCATAGAGGTTCGAAGGTACGTCTTAATCAGTTTCAGTTTCGAAAAACTCCTCTCAGCTGCCGCTACGCTTACCGGTAAAGTTAGGAATATCAAGCATGCTGTAATGACATCGGGGAAACTACTAGATGCTTGACAAGTAATCAGAAGGAACTTTGTTAGTTCGTAGATCGATGTGATCTTTTCCAACTGACTCGAGAAACATGTCTTTAAGCGCAGCATCTGTGCTCCGACATTTGCAAAGATGTCTTGAGGATAGGCGTCAACAAGTGCTTTTGCGTTACTGATTATGTCTTGGTCTGATGTTGCAAGCAAAGTTGGCGGGGATAAACATCTAAAAGTCTTCGATACCTCCTCTACTGCCTCAAAACGTGTTCTCAGCTGCGTGGTTACGATTTCGAGATTACGGTTGAAGACTTCAATTTGAAATCGTTTTTCAGAGTCCCGCAATCGTTCATCTGAATGAAGTTCGTCAAACGTCCTACGCGTGCGGCGTATTCTCTTGTTTGGAAAGTGCGGATCAATCTTCCATTCTTCACTCAGTTTTATCGCATCATCTTTCGAAATGTTCCAGTTATTTCGCATTTCGCTGAATTCCGCAATGAGTGATTCCAGCATTGTCGCTGCTTTACCAATATCCTCTTGTTTGGCTTGCAGTGATTTTGACACGACGTCAACGGCACCGAGAATTTTGCTTTGCAGTACTATCAATACTACCGTGGGAAACTCTCCGAAATATTTCATCAACCCATTAGCTTGCGCCTTTTCAGTAGCATTTTTCCCTTTAAGGGGGGAACCCGGTTTATGAGGTCGAAATTTTGCTGTTTTTCATGATTTTTTTTAACCAGGAAGGAATAATCACAAATTGTTTAAACTTGGAGGATATTTTATTTATGTTTTCAAGTACACTTTAACATTTTTTCAAACGATTTCCGCCGGAAATAGTGGAGTTACCACGTGCAGTCCATGGGCGATTGCCATCCGAGCATTTGGCTGGCGTACATCCCTGACGTCGCAATTTTTATCTGTAATCATCAGGATTTTTTTTTTTCATTAAAAACATATTTTCTAAGAATATGAACCTAATTTTGATCAAACACATTGAAAATTGCATGTTTTTGAGGTGTTTGAACACAATGTCATGTTTTTATACTATATTTTTTCATCTTTCTTGCATAAAAAAATATATTTTTAATAACATTATAATCCCCGAATTCGGTTCATGTTCCGTGGAATTGAATAAAGAATATCTACACCAAATTTCAGAACGATTGATCAATAACTTTTTGAGCTAGAATGTACGCTAGTCGAAAAAAAGTCGTTTCGAGAAAAACGCGTTTGAAATAAAATGTAGCGAAAATGAGAAATCCAAGGCAGTAATTAATTATAAAAAATGCTCACCGGTTAATCAGCTATTCCAGCACCATATAGCAATCCCTCTTCTTGCTCATATGCGTCATTTTTAGCTTGCAACTCCGCTTGACGAGCTATACGAGCTTCCTTCGTCTCCAATGAGCTGCGCCTATTCTGTCTCGTCACGCGCTTTCTGTCCATGCTCTCGGCATAATTGAAGCTCTGTGAGCCAACGACGAGATTTAATTCATTCATCAGCATTAGAAGGGCTGAATTTCCTTCATTGAATAATGCAGTAGCCAAGAATGTTGCAACCTCGACTATTTTTAAACCAGCATGTAGATGCTTTGGAGCCAGTCGCCAAACGGTTGAATTGAAACTTTCGTTCGCATTCTGCGTATGACCGCCTAAGCATCTCGTCAGCAGATCGTCCCTCGATAAATCTTCGTATATCGGAAGAATTTCTTTTTGAACGTCGGGGTGTAATGGGGCAGGGTGCGGTTCAGGCTCTGTTCCAAGTGCTTTAGCTTGCTGCCACTTGCACCAGCTATCTTCTCCCTCTGGACAGTTGTCGTGTTGTGGATTGTCGTCTGTGGATATCATGTGCTGAAAAGTTGCCATTATAGCCTTCTTCATGTCTTCGACGCTGTTTATATTTCTTCGAATCGCTAAGCCGTAGTACGTGCTGAGCTTTTTCACCAAAGCCTCTGTCAATTTTCCTTTTCCGCCCAGTTTTTTATTTTTCCTGATGTTTCGGAGCCGAGTTCCCATCCTTTTCTGAACATGGCCTATACATTCACTTTTAACAACTTTCAGTTCATTACCGTAGGGATTCAAATTTAGAATTGCTGTGAACGTTTTCGAATCTCCATCACCGATATAATTGCCGTATTTGACACCATGTAGTTCCTCCGATCTCAAGAACATCATTTTCACCGATTCCACCTCCATGCTTCCCGCGGAGCCTTCATGTGTTTTCATACAACTTTCTTCGTCGTGATCCTCTTTCCATGCTATATATTCTGCTGAATTTTTCGATTTATCTTTCCAATATGTACATGATTGGCAGTAACTGCTTCGTACAACCAGATCGATGACTTTTCCGGAGTAATATCCGATGAGGGTTGTAACGCCAAAAAGTGATTTGAATCCTCTTTTTTCCCACGTTCCATCACCAGATATTTTCAAATTCGAAATAGGTCTCCCGAGTTTCTCGTTCTCTTTCTTTTCTTCTTCAACTGCTTTCTTACAGCAGAATTCATACACTGTTTTCGCAGCGGCATGGATGTGAGCGCAAATTCCGCTATATGTTTCTTCGGCTATACCACTGCCAATGTCCATGTAATTACAAAATAAATTTAGCCCTTGTCTGCCAACACCTAAGAGCCGCATGACAAATACAATCCTCCGATTTATCTCAAATCCAGTGTTGATTAAAGGACCTGAATTAATTTGTTTCGATCCACAGTGGCAATCGACAACAAGCTTGAAACCAAGGCCACGTTTTTGAGTTTCTTGAAATTTTACTTTTTGTTTACAATTTCCGCAAATAAGAATGTCCGACAAAGCAGTGAATACTGTGAAAAATTCGATGATCCTATAACAATGTATAGGATTCACAATCACATTCTCACTAGTAGCAGTCGAAAGTTTTCTTTTGCTCGTACTTGCTTCACCTTCTTCACTGACACTCGACTCACTCTTGGTGTTTTGATTTCCATAAAATGCTCTTTTACGTGGTCTACTTCGTCGTTCGCAAGACTCATTAGAACTTTTCGGATACGAGGACATTTTGAAAACTCTCGGTAAGAAAGCCGGAGCTCAACTAACCAGACCCGACGCTCTGTCGAAATATCGTAAACGTTCGAGAACGTTCTACCCAATGCCAAACAAGAACATCTGCCAAAACTCCCCTCTTTCTATTATTCAATAGCACAGCGGTATTGAGGCAGGTAGCTGGAAAAGAAGGGTCTGGGCGACCGCTCCGTTATAATTACCGTGCGCTTCTTCACAGAACCGACGGGCGGTCACTTAAGTGCTCATTGCATTCGAACTAATGGGAATTTTGCGTTGAAATTTTGACTACATATTCTTGAATAGTTATACTAACGATTCATGCAATAAAAAAAAAGACGATTTTTCGATCGGTCTAAACTGGTTTCCCCCCTTAAACGATAGGTACGTTAAGATTTTCATGACGTCAAAGTAACGACACCGGAGCGAATCGATGGCTTGAATTCGTGATGACCATCTTGTGGGGCACACTTTTTTGAGAGTCTGTTTCATCGGTCCCTCCATTAGCATGGCCCATCTAGAGATTGCGCTGAAAAATACATACAGTTGCTCCAAATTGTCGACAAAATTCCGGACCTCTGGGATCCCTCGGACAGCGTCGTTGATAACAAGATTTAAGTTGTGGGCGCAACAGTGGATGTATCGCGCGTATGGATTTTTCTGACTCAATCGTGCTTGAAGGCCGTTATAAACACCACTCATGTTAGCAGCCCCGTCATATCCCTGCCCGCGTAGTTTCGATAAATCGGTGAAATCTGCTATTACTTTTAGTAAAGTATCTTCCAGTGCTGCCGAAGTCTGACTTTTTACTTCAGTGAAGCCAACGAAAGATTCTTTTATATCGATATCTACGGGATTGCCGTTTTTATCCTTTTTGCATAAGACATACCGGAACACGGTGCTCAGTTGATCTACCTTAGACAAATCTTGTGTCGAATCCGTTATAACAGATACAAATGCAGAATCTTCAATTTCTTGCCTTATTTGAGAATTTACTTCGTTTGCGAGAATTTCTAATACTTCGTTCTGAATTTGCGGGCTTAAATAGTTAACCGCTCCTTTTGGTCGCTTGAGCAGTTCTTCCAAAAACGGGTCGTAACGGGACAATAAATGAATGAATTCAAGGAAATTGCCTTTAGCAGTTATCGATTCGTCTGTGACCCTATGAGCACGAAAAGGAAGATCGTTTGTGGCAAGAGTGAGCGTTACGTTAAATATTCGTCGTAATACCAAACGCCAATAATTCGAGGCCTCTTTTAGTTGACCGCTCTGTAATGACTCGATGGTCTTTTCAGCTTTCCATCGATCGTATGTTTCACAGGACATCGCATGCTGCTGAGAATTTTCGTGCCTGTCGATGTTGCAACTCAAGTGGGCCCAATCAGCCGTACCGTTAACAAGGCATTGATTATTTCGCGAGGTGTCGAACAACCAGCATGCTAGACAATAAACGACGTTCAGTTTCGGTGAATAACACAACCAATGTCTCTTGAATGCCAACGATGTTTTTTCATTTTTTTTTGTATAAAAGTTTTTATCAAAACTTCTATTACAGTTGCGCCCATGTACGAATCTCAAACCGGCTGGGTCTTGGCGCAGTACCGTTGCCAACGTTGACGGTACTGGCGAGTAATACTGGGGAGGTATTGTAACATTACAGACTCAACGCTGGCGCAACGTTGGGATGATCATACCGGTCCTATGTTTGCCCCTTGGTATTGGCATGGTACTGGCTAGCGGTACTGGTGAAGTACGTTGGGCCAGTACTGGACCAGAGTTGAACCGTAGTCCCGAGGAGAATCTTCAGTCTGTACAGTGCCAGTAAGATTTTTCTAACGATGCCGGTGCTCGCAACTAATTCTGGTAAGGTACAACCGATACTGAAGAGGTATTGACTGAACGATGGCACAACTCCGGGATGATCATACCGGTCCAACGCTTACCTCACGGTATTGCGCCGACACTGAGTGTGAGCCGTTGGGCCGAGGTCCAGTTTCAGAAGCGAGCCAGTACCGAACCAGAACCGAATATTAATATTCATATTATTATTAAATTTATATATTACATAATAAAAATATGTTATGATATTAATTATATTGGTAATATTATTTTAGTAATATTAAAAAAAGAAAAAAAGTGATTCCTTTACAATTACAATTTTTCCGTGATGCTCCCTGAGAAGTGATGTGTGGGGATTTGAACCTAAGACCTATCGACCTACCTAACTACCTATCTACCTAAGAACGTACACGCTAACCACTAGACCAAACCGACTATATGGATTTCTGATACTAGACTTTCATAAAGGTTGCTTCGAGTATAACAATTACAGAAATATAGACGGATTTGAGTAAAAATATGCCACCCGGTATTTTCGAGGTCGCTGATTACGAATCTGATCTCAAAATTGAGAGATTCAAAATGGCGGAGCCAATATGGCGGACCGAAAATGCTAAAAGTAACGTGGTGTGAATAAGACTCCGTACCCGAAAGCTATTTATGTCGTTGACTACGAACCTTAACTGCACATTAGGAAATTCGAAATGGCGAATCCAATATGGCGGACCAGATATTAAAAACCGTTTCGATTTAGATGAAACTCAACACCCATAGGTTTTCGCAGTCCCTGATAACGAATCTGAATACGAAATTCACGAATTAAGTCACGGGTCCAAGATGGCGTATCGAAATGCAGAATTTCAAAATGGCAGACCAAAATGTAAACCGTAACTAAATTTCAATCAGAGACTGGATACGTAAAGGATTTCGATGTTACTTTATACGAATATGAATACAATTTTCGGCCAGCGTTGGGACAGTGTAACTCCAGTACTCTAACGAGTCTTGGATATCCGTCGACAATATTATAAAGTCTGTATAAAACATAAATTTCGGTGCAGTATAATGCCAGTACTTAGTTGTATGTCAGGCTGATACTAGCAAAGTTTGCTCTATAACAATAAAATAAGTTTCGGCCTAGTCCGGGCCCAGCACTCGGACAGCTCTCGGCGGTGTTCCGGCAATATATTCAACCAGTACAACGCACACCTGTTGGGACAGTATTACCCCAGTACTCAGTCGAATGCCAGGTTAGTATTGGCAAAATTTGCTTGCCGACAAAAAGACGAGTTTCGGCGAAGTGGGCTCCCAGTACTTGGACGACTTTCGCCGGTGGTCTGGAAATATATTCAGCCAGTACGAAGGACAACTGTCGGAACAGTATTATTTCAGTACTCAGTCGCATGTCAGGGTGGTACTGGCAAAGTTTGCTCGCTGACAATAAGATGAGTTTCGGCCTAGTCCGGGTCCAGCACTCGGACAGCTCTCGGCGGTGTTCCGGCAATATATTCAGCCAGTACAACGCACAACTGTTGGGACAGTATTACCCCAGTACTCCGTCGAATGCGAGGCTAGTATTGGCAAAGTTTGCTTGCCGACAAAAAAACAAGTTTCGGCGAAGTCCGCTCCCAGTACTTGGATGACTTTCGCCGGCGGTCTGGAAATATATTCAGTCAGTACGAAGGACAACTGTCGAAACAGTATTATTCCAGTACTCAGTCGTATGTCAGGGTGGTACTGGCAAAGTTTGCTCGACGACAATAAGAGAGTTTCGGCCTAGTCCGGGTCCAGCACTCGGACGGCTCTCGGCGGTGTTCCGGCAATATTTTCAGCCAGTACAACGCACAACTGTTGGGATAGCATTACCCCAGTATTCTGTCGAATGCCAGGCTAGTATTGGCAAAGTTTGCTTGCCGACGTTAAGACGAATTTCGTTGAAGCCCACGCCCAGTACTTGGACGAACCCCGGCTGAGTGCCGTCCATGTTATCATGGACGTACTGGCCACAAGTACTGACGCAGCATGGTGCCAATTGTTAATCGGTGATGTGACAACACTGTCCAACGCCACTTGGCGGCCAATTCCGTTTTAGTACTGGACCGTATTGGCAACTCTGGCAGTATATCAGAATTCGTACATGGGCAAAATAGAATGTTTATCGAGGGACAGGTTTTAACAAAAAAACGGAATGCTTTTATCGAACCAATGCCTTCCTCTGAAATAGGCATTTTCAAAATCGCGCTGCCTACTGGCTTAGGCATTATATTCGCATTAATGCTATTTCTGAAAAGTGCATGATATTGCCAATTCGTAACCGTACATACGTTATCAGCCTTTTGCATATGTAAGCATTGCTGATGGATAGAAAGAAGCGAGACGATTTATGTATCAGTAGAGCAAAAAAAAAACGAATAATATTAATGAAAAAAGTTGTCAAGCGAAAAATACATTTTTTTTGTATTATGAAAATAAAATACGTTTACAAACCAGAAGATTCCAATTTCTTTCTTGAGCTAATACTTAAAAGTAATCTTGAGGCATGCGACGGAAAGACTATAATATTCTAGTATCCCATTAAAGGAAATCCCATACAAATAACCCAAAACCCACACCTTACTTTGACTTCAGATTCGTAATTAGTTCAAGATTCAAAACCATCCAGCAATGCAGTTATGCGATACGTGTAACACGTATCGCACCAGTATGGTCACATTGCTGGACGACATGTCTGGCGACAGCTATAATAATTTACTCGGCAACTATATGACAGCTTTCTTACAAGCCATGGCCAGTACTGATTCGACTGGTAGGCCGAGTGTTGGTGATATTTTTTAGCCAGTAAGAACAATAAGTGTTGGGGCGTTATGACCCCAATACTGAGTCACAAGCCAGGCTGGTACTGGCAAAGTTTGCTCACCGACAATAAGACGAATTTTGTCCTAGTCCGCGCCCAGTACTCAGACGACTATCGGCAGTGTTCTTGCAATATTTTTAGTCAGGACAAAGCACAACTGTCGAGACAGTATTATTCCCGTACTCAGTCGCATGTCAAGCTAGTACTGGCAAAGTTTGTTCGCCGACAATAAGACGAGTTTTGGTCAAGTCCGTGCCCCGTACTTGGACGGCATTCGTCGGTGGTCCGGCAATTTTTTCAGCCAGTGCAAAGCACAACTGTCGGGACAGTACTGCCCCAGTACTCAGACGCATGCCAGGCTAGTATTGGCAAAGTTTGCTCA
This sequence comes from Ephialtes manifestator, assembly GCA_963970395.1. Classification (NCBI taxonomy): domain Eukaryota; kingdom Metazoa; phylum Arthropoda; class Insecta; order Hymenoptera; family Ichneumonidae; genus Ephialtes; species Ephialtes manifestator. The sequence continues at coordinate 23,380,446 of OZ019969.1, forward strand.
CCGACAATAAGACGAGATTTGGCCAAGTCCGCGCCCAGTACTCCGACGACTTTCACCGGTGCTCCGGCAACATTTTCAGCCAGCACAAAGGACAACTGTTGGGACAGAATTACCCCAATATTGAGTCCTAAGCCAGACTGGTACTGGCAAAATTTGCTCACCGACAATAAGATGAGTTTTGTCCTAGTCCGCGCCCAGTACTCAGACGACTATCGGCGATGTGCCGGCAATATTGTCAGCCAGCACAAAGCACAACTGTCGGGACAGTACTGCCCCAGTACTCAGACGCATGCCAGGCTAGTATTGGCAAAGTTTGCTCACCGACAATAAGACGAGTTTTGGCCAAGTCCGCGCCCAGTACTGCGACGACTTTCACCGGTGCTCCGGCAACATTTTCAGCCAGCACAAAGGACAACTGCTGGGATAGTATTACCCCAATATTGAGTCGTAAGCCAGACTGGTACTGGCAAAATTTGCTCACCGACAATAAGACGAGTTTTGTCCTAATCCGCGCCCAGTACTCAGACGACTATCGGCGATGTGCCGGCAATATTGTCAGCCAGCACAAAGCACAACTGTCGGGACAGTACTGCCCCAGTACTCAGACGCATGCCAGGCTAGTATTGGCAAAGTTTGCTCACCGACAATAAGACGAGTTTTGGGGAAGTCCGCGCCCAGTACTCCGACGACTTTCACCAGTGCTCCGGCAACATTTTCAGCCAGCACAAAGGACAACTGTTGGGACAGTATTACCCCAATATTGAGTTGCCAGCCAGACTGGTACTGGCAAAATTTGCTCACCGACAATAAGACGAGTTTTGTCCCAGTCCGCGCCCAGTACTCAGACGACTATCGGCGGTGTCCCGGCAATATTGTCAGCCAGTACAAAGCACAATTGTCGGGACAGTACTGCCCCAGTACTCAGACGCATACCAGGTTAGTACTGGCGCAGTTTGCTTGCCAACAATAAGACGAGTTTCGTCCAAGTCCGTGCCCAGTACTTGGACGACCGCTGGCTGAGTGCCGTATATTTTGTCTTGGAAGTACTGGCCACCACTACTGGCGCGGTACGGAGCCAGAGGTTGATCAGTACTGCAACAGCACTGCTCAACGACACTTGGCGGCCGATCCCGTTCCAGTACTGGACCGTATTGGTAACTCTGGCAGTATACCTGAATTCGTACATGGGCGACCTTCTTTTTCTACCGGAAACGGACCTTCGGGTTGACATGCGCCGATTTTGATAATTTCTCGCTTTTCTTCTGGTGTCGGATTATCAGGCCAATCTGCCTTGTCGGATGAATGAATTAATCTTCGATGTTCCGATACCCCAGACGTCGGGTCTGGGGTATCGGAACATCGGGTCGCATCAACGCTTCTTTCTCTTTGTTTCAAGTTCGAGCTCACAATGCAAGTTTTACTTACATCAGCACTGCCACTAGAACAGGGAAGCACTTCGTTAAAAATGTTGCTAACCTCAGGAGAAGAACCAACTTTCGCGAAAAATGTTGACATCTTCGGCACTTTCTTCAATAGCTCGGCTTCAGCTTCATTTTTCTCCGCTTGTCTTTTTCGATTTTCTGCACCACTTGCTTTTTTATTTTTACGAATCGGTTGCGACATTATTGCGAAGATGCGAAGATTCGATATTTAATAGAAATTATTACTAACAAAATAATCACGACAACGTAGCTGGAATTTCGTACATGACGCGAATACGAGAGTTATCTGCTCAGTGGCCAACCGTTGTAACATGTCGCTGCATCGCGCCGGCCGGTGCGAGTTCGAACTTGCACTTGCCAGCCGCGATGCAGCGACACGTTACAGCGGTTGGCTACTGAGTGAAAGTTCTACATTCGACGATGTAGAACTTTTATTATGACAATATTATCAATATGCGTGCCATTCGTCGTAAATGTGTAAATGTGAAGTAAGAAATCTAATTTTACCATAACTATTCATTTATTACTATTTGAGAATCAATGTTCTTTGTAAATAGATATTCAAATCTAAAACCTATTGAAAAAAAATTGATTATGAGTTTTTGTAAATTTGTGACAATCATTAAATGTTTGCCCGCCAAATAGTTTGGTTCAAATGCAAGGAAAAAAAAAAAAAAAAAAAAAAAAAAAAAAAAAAAAAAAAATCGCATCCGGTGCGCCCCTTGAGTTTTGGCGCCCTGGAGCGACCGCTCCCTCCGCTCCCCGTAGCTACGCCCCTGAATGTAGCACCTGTGTTGATGAGAAAAAAAAATTGGCTTTGAACCATCGATCTTCTGCGTACGAACCGTCAATTTATGATTTTCTATATGAACCTGTTCGGTATTATTGCCCATCGTATCGAGGGTTGATCGTAAAACAGCTATGCTCTCATCCATTGTTGTCGAAGGTTGGGTCTTTGGCATCGAAGGATGATCATCTGATGATGAAGTATTATATTGCGTGTACTCTCCCATCCATGCTGGATTTTTTGGTGTCCTTTTAGGGCGACCAGCCATAAGAACAAAAACTTTTAAAATAGGAAAAAAATTAAATTTGGAATAGTGTTAAAAACTCTTTTTGACGATGTCATTTTTGGAACCGTTTAAGTCGAGTAGACCACGTCACTCTGCGCAATGTATACAGTTTCATTATGATTTCAATAATCCGCATTCATTATGAAAAATTTAATTATGCATCCATTTCTATGGAATTTATTTCGATCATTTGTAGACATCTGTATAACAAATACAGGATTCGAAGAAAACCAGTTAAGAAAAAAATTCGGATGCTAAAAACTTCATTTTTGTGATATTAATGATTATGGAACAATTCCTAAAATAATAATATCTTCCTAATGTGCTAAACGACCTAACCGAAAGATTCTGCAAAGCTTAAATTGATTTATTTTATGGCGTAACACCGTTTCGGCGATTACGTTACATAGGAATTTGTTCGCATAGGTTCATGACGTTTATAATAGTTCAGCAGTATTTCATAACAAGCGAGGTCTTGATTGCTTTTCCCAAAGGTATTACACGAAGCTATATGCTTTTTATAACTTATGCATCGAAAATTAAAACCGCAAAAAAATTCTCAACTTTTTATCATTAATTATTCAAATTATTTTCCCTCATCTACGATCAATTTTTGCATAACTTTTCAGAAAATTATAATTTTATCGCAAAAAATCCTTAATTTCTTCTTGGATAGGTTTGAAAGAATCAATCTTAAATTGGAAGTAGCTCATTAATTAAAATTTCTTCGAAGGATAATACACGAATCATATAATTGGCGGATATAAGAATAACGAGTTTTCGGTCCGTTAAAACTAGGCGTCGAGACTGCGATGTTAAATCGTCGAGATACAACCAAGTTACCGACTTTCAAAGAAAACGGCTTCGCGCCGCTGTCGTACCGACGAGCACGAACGATGGCGGGGCTCGATAATTTGCGAAATAAAAGGAAAATCGGCGTGCCGAACGTCAGCAAACAAACGGAAAATTTGACTGTGATGACTAGATTAGGCAACAGCTCGCGAGCGCGCCCGAAGCCAGCCCCTACACAAAGAAAGAAGAAACCGAAAATAGGATCGACGAAATGTCACTGAATATATTTCTTCGAATGAATTCTGCCGTACTATGTTATTTTTCACTTCAAATCTTGAAAGTTTTCTTTCATTAACATTATCAGAGATTTTTTAATATTTACCCAAATTGATGCGAAACGATCGAGTAAATTTGTTTTTGCATGATTTAAAAAAAAATAATTTATAGGTTTTTCGTAGTAAATCCACCTTCCCCATTCCTTCTTAACTTTTCCTCTAAACAAAAATCGGAAAAATTTATATGAATTTTTCTTTCATAAACGAAATATATCTGCAACATCTACACCTATGCAGAACTGTTGGTAGAAAAGATTACCGGGTAAAAAAGTTCTCAAAGAAATGAACACAATTCACTGCGTTGCTAAAAGCAATGTTACGTCGTCGAGATCCTTATACCTCGCAGACTTGTTGCAAAACCTATAGCGCGGCGAACGCACCGGCGAGCTCGAACGTTCGCGTGGCTTGCTAAATCACGAAACAAAGACAATGTCGGCGCACCGACGCCAGTCAACGAACGGGAAATTCGTTCGGCGAAATATCGCTCAACAAATGAATTTCCCGTACTGTACTATTTTTCCATGCTCTAAATCTTAAAGGCTTTTTGTTTCATTTGTAACCATTTTTTCTAGTTTGTTCTTAACTTTATGAGAGATTTTTTGCGAAATTTATCCGAATCGATCGCGTAAACTTTAGGCTTTTGTTTAATCTCGGGGGATTGCGAGAATCACTGAATTGAGACGGTTTTTTTATTCATGTTTTAACTTTTTTTTCCCTTCGATGGAATCGCAAACATCACTGATTTACTACCGATTTTCTATTGATAATTTGTTGTCAATTCATCAACTATTTTTCATTTTACCAAGAGCCGCTCGAGACAAATACATTTAATATCACTTTGATTTGATTTTTTCTTTTTGATCTAAAATACTTCGACCGATATTTTTTTTAATGAATTTTTCGATATCATGTTTGCTCTCTCATATTTTGTACATAACGCATAATTTATTGTACTTACTCGTTTAATTAACGGTTTGCACAACTTTTCACCTCGAATCCTCCCTTGTTGTCTTTGATAAATTCTGCTACTCGATACTTTACCGCGAATATACAATATAAATAGCTGCGCGACGACGCTCATTGCTCGGTGGTTCGTCGAGAATGAGGATTACAACGGCTCGCTCGACTTGGCCGGAAAGGGGGGTTTGGGCCATCAGCCAATCTATGCTTTTCCCGCTAACAACGCTAGTCAAAGCGCTGTTGGCGGAAAGGGTTGGGATTGGCTGAGTCGTTGGAAGCCTCATTCTCACAAAGACATCGAGCAGTGAACATCGTCGGGTTGAAATTTATAAGTACTTTACGTCTCTTCATCGCATTTTTTACCGAGTTTTTTAATATTGTGAATTCGTAGTATAGTGTCGAGTGGCAATTTCTCGAGGTCAACGAGGGACAAAACGAGGCTAAAAAGGTGGACAGCAGTGAATTAAATGCGTAAGTAAAATTCAATTATATGAACGAGAAAACGTTATATCGAAAAATTCATTCGAAAAAAAATATCAGGCGAGGTATCTTAGAACGAAAAAAAAAAAACAGATTAAAGATATATTAGAAAAACTTGATAATTTGACATCTAATCATCAATACAAAATCGGTCGTAAGTCAGTGATGTTCGCGATTTCATCAGACAAAGAGAAGTCAAAGTTTGCGCGGCCGTTCTGGATGACATCGAGGATTCGGGTAAAAATGAAATCACAGAAAAACAGACAAAAAAATTATAAATAAAAAATCCGTCAATTCTGTGATTCTCGCGATCCCCTGAAATAAAAGAAATTTCTAAAGTTGAAGCGATCGATTCGGATAAATTTGGTAAAAAATCTCTTATAAAGTTAAGAAAAAATTATTAAAAAATGGCAACAAATGAAAAAAAAAATCTTTAAGATTAACAAGAAAAAATAGTATAGTACGTAAAAATCCATTTCATGAAAGATATTTCATCGAACGAATTTCCCGTTCGTTGGCTGGCGTTCCGCGGGCCGACATTGTCTTTGTTTCGTGATTCAGCAAGCTACGCGAAGTTCGACCTTGCCGGTGCGCTTGCCGAGCGATGCGGGTCGCAACAACTGCGACATATAAGCATCTCGACGACGTAAGATTGCCTATAGTATTTTCAGCCACGGAGGGATTCGTATCCATTTCTTTGAGAAGGTTTAGAATATGTTATCTTTTCTACCCGCAGTTGTGCATAACTGCAGATGTTGGAGGTATATTTCGTTTATGGAAGAAAATTTAATTTCAATTGAATCCGATTTTTGTTTAGAGAAAAAGTTAAGAAGTAATAGGAGGGATCGGATTTATTGCAAAAAAAAAACTATAAATTATTTTTGGAAAAATCATGAATATTTTGAGGATTAATTATGAAATGTTGAGATTGAGGAAAAGTTAAGAATAACTTCTGAAAAACAACGATAGATATTTCTAAATAAATCATGCATTCATTGATCACAGTCGAAGAACAATCACGAATAATTGCAAAGAATTGCGAAATAATTCTAAATCGAACAATGGATGACTAAACAAAACATGAATAAGTTAATAAATGTTGGAAAGTATTATATGTACATTGAAAATGATTATTATAAAGGATGAATCAATCAAGGAAATCATCTCAGATAAATGAAGATGATTTTTTACGTGAAAAGGGAATCGGGAATTCGCCGTGTATGCAATTTCGATGAGTAAGAAAAAATCCATAAAATTTACTTGGTTTTTCCAGAGGAACTCGAGGTTTCACGTAAAATTGACATCGAATCAGAAGATTAAATCGAACGATTATAAATAAATTCATTAAAAATTATGAATACAAAATCGTTCAGTCGGTTACGTTCACGATTCCCTGAATAAAAAAAAATATCATAACATTAACGCGATCTTTTGGAATTAATTTCGACAAATTTCCATAAATTTCCATAAATTTCGAAACGAATTTAGGGAAAACTGTCAACAAATGAGAAAAGCTTTTACGATTTGCTGAAAGAAAAAAAATAGTAAGGGAAAAAAATATATTCGACGAAATACATTCTAAGATATTTTTTCCAACGCATTTTCCGTTCGTTTGCTTGCGTTCGGCGTGCCGACATTGACTTTGTTTTCTGATTTAGCGAGATACGGTCAAGCCTCGCCGGTGCGCTTTCCACGCGATGTGGTTCAGAGATAAAAGTACGCGACAAATCATTATCTCGACGATGTAACATTACTCTGTTGCTCTTGGTGCGAGAAGTGCAGTTTTACGCACCTTGTGGATAAAAAAAGTTTAACAAATTATCTGTCAACCCTCTTGTTTTTTTTTTCAATTATGTTCCTGATTCCACCACCGAAAAAGAATCATAAAGATTACGCGATTGTTGCGAATAAATTTGAGGATTCGAGTAAAAACCAGATCGAAATATGAAAAAAAAAACACTGAAAAATTAAAGAACATCAACACCGTATCGATGGCAAATTTTAAGCGAATAATTTTAAACTGAGCATATAAGTCGAGTGGATCAAAGTCATATAATACTCGTTGAATAATATTGATTACTACTGAAATCAGAATCAAGAAAAGTAAAAAAAAGTTATCGATGTAAAATGTTTCTTTCCAGAGCTTTGCGTTCACAATGCTATCAAAACTAAGAGGACGGAAGCCTTTGACGGAATTGCGTCGACAACGCACTTCAATTCTTTTCAAGAGCCTGTCTCATTATAAATCGAGGGATGGACAATTATCAGAACAAAATTCAGAAGATTATTTAAAGGCTCAAGTACCCTTACATTTTTTAGAAAATCAAAACACTTGCGATGATCTACCTGTGCTGGTTGTTGATGAGCCGATCGTACGAGATGAACCAATTCTTATGGATGATGTTTCGATAACTTCATTAGGTGGTGACACAAATGATGAGACTTCCGATATTACATCGATCGGTCGCTTCAGTGAATCTAGTCTTGAATCGATATCAGAAGATGAACGGCCAACGTTTTCAAATGAGCTTGCATCTTGGGTCGTTGATAATTCAATTAATGCCGTTGCTTCGGACAAACTTCTGGAGTTACTTCGCGCGCACTCATGTTTCTCTAATCTTCCCAACTCCACGAAAACTTTGGTTGGCACCCCTCGACAATCGTCAGTACTTATAGAGGTTCCTCCAGGGCAATACCTTAGTTTTGGCTTTCAGGCGGCGATAATAAGTATTTTAGAAAATGTTGATGTCAATAAAATCCCAGAAATCCTTGAAATCGATGTAAGCACGGACGGGGCTAATATCGACAACTCAGGGAAAAATCAAATATGGCCAATCCAATGTAGAGTTGCGAACATTCCTAACAGCCCAACGGAAATTATAGGTATATACCAAGGGAAGAAAAAACCAGCTGACTTCGATGTTTTTTTCCAATCATGGATTGAAGAATCAAATAATCTCACACATAATGGCGGCATACCCTTTCGAGGAGGCCTGAAGACCTTCACCTATAGGGCGTTCATTGCAGATGCTCCGGCTCGGGCTTCTTCGATGAATCATTATAGCCACAACTCGGCCCTTGCATGTTCCAAATGTTACGTTGAAGGTAAACGCATTAACAACCGAATGGCTTTTTGCGGTGTAGATTTCCGTCTTCGAACCGACGAACAATACAGTAGACAGGTAGACGAAGATCATCACAAGGAAGGTCCGTGTCTACTTTCGTTACTTCCGATTGGTCTGGTTACACATGTGCCATTTGAGTACATGCATTTAGTTCTTCTCGGGATTGTGAAACGTCTTCTATCTGCGTGGATCGATGGCAAATCTTCAACGAAACGTCGACTTTGCGCGCACGATATTGAGCTTATCTCTATGAGACTTGAAGAATTGTCGAGTTATTGTCCAAGGGAATTCGCTCGACGGCCCAGGCATCTGAAGTTCTACTTGCGTTATAAGGCTACCGAGTTCCGCCAATTTTTACTGTATAGGGGTCCAGCGGTTTCGTTCGGTATTCTCGACGATGATTTGTATCAACATTTTCTCCTCCTCCACGCGTCCATGCGTATTTTAGCGTCCTCTTCGCCTACCGACCAACAACTGTCCTATTCGAAGGCTGCAATTCGCATTTTTGTTGAGCAATTCCCGAAATTGTATGGGCAATCGTTCGTAAGTTATAACGTCCACGGATTGCTCCATCTTGTCGATGACGTGAAAATGTTCGGTCCTGTCGATACATATTCTGCCTTTCCGTATGAGAACAACATGCAAATCTTTCGCAAATATTGTCGAAAGCCAGATATGACTTTACAGCAAATAGCTAACAGGCGGGCCGAGCTCGCTCAGAGGACTCAAGTACACAGGCGACGAGCTGCTAATGAAATTATACCACTTGAAAAACACAGCGAAGGACCTCTCATAACTGACAATGGTAATAACGAGGAAGAACAGTATCGTAGATTAAAGTGTCGGAAATTTGTATTGACTAGGGACAAACGAGATAACTGTTGCATTTTGAACGATTCATCGATTTGTATAGTAGTTAATATAATCACCCGAGGGAGTGAAAACTTTTTGATCGTCAGAAAATTCGATCACGTTGAATCACTGTTTGACGTAGCTATGCCATCATCTTCGGTTGGCTATTACAAATGTCGTGCACTGCGAGACGACCTCTTACTTGTAAAATTCGTCGATGTTAAGATCAAGTGTTATTCATTGCGGCACTGGTACTCGCGTCGGCTCGATGCAAACGGCCGAGAACTCCTTATGAATGATGTATTCGTTGTAGCAACAATGTCGTGCGAGGTCAACTTCGAATAATCTTTGAATTCTACTAATTTGGTAAAAAATCGATTCTATTTTCATCGCTCGGAGATCAAGTCTTCACGAGGGTTAACCGAAAATACTGCATATTATGGATACTCCATCATCCGAAGGATCAGACGGTCGACAACGATACTTTTCGCGACTACGGTGTAGCAGTAAATACTCAGCGAGTGGAGCTTACTCAAAAGAATACAAAGAGATTGCATCAAGCGGAAACTTTTGGCGGTACGCATATCATGATATTGCTATTAATATATTGTTATTATGTTCTAAATGGTGTTAAATCACTTTAAATTTAGCTTTCAAAAATCCTTCTCTTAAATCATGGAAAGTTATCAAAGTTTTCGATTTCGCATCGTTGGCTAAAGAAAAAGCCAATTTCAATTTCTCTAGCATAAATAAAAAATTATTACTTGATCTTTAACGAAACTGCAAATTCGAAGTACTTATGATGTACTATATGGAAATCTTGTTTGAATCTTTCGTTATATGGAACCTGGACGATTGATACGAATTATTCGTTCCCGTTCTTCACTATATTTACTTTTCAATAATGTCTAAATACTACCTTGTGTCATTCTAAAATGTCTCTGCATCCGTTATGAACGTTTCATAGGACTAAGGTGTCGTGACTTTACATTAAAACCCTCGTGACGAAAAGTAACATGACGTCCAATATACTCATGTTTCTGTTTTCTACTTTAGCCGAAGCAGCCAGGAGCAACGTTTCTCCAGAGCTGGCCATCCGGATCGTCTGGGCCTTCTGGGATAACGACGAAGATGAGAAATTGCCGCCAATAAGCCGAAAATTTTAAACTAGCACAGCTTGAAGAAAGACATTAACCGGTCCAGTACGTTTACCATGCCTTCGCATTTCTGAAAAGTTAAGGGGTTCACGTCTCAGAAATTCGATTCCTTGAGCGATCACACGCTTTGTTTTGATTTTCCAACTCAGGTCTTAACTTTTACTATTAATAAAAGACGTCAGAAATAGATACAATTTTTCATTTAAATCAAAGTAGCGAGTTTTAATGGGTAGACTCCTGGATGAGATTTGTCATTCGCTTTTTTCATGATTCGTAATCTTTTTTTCTTCTAATCTAATTCTTTTGTTTTATAATTTTTTGTGTAATTTTGTATACATTTGTTTTTTTTTTGTCGTTTACTTGTTTGACATGATCGGATTTCGGTAACTGAAATACTTCAACGGTTGAAGTTGAAGTTAGTAATGATAATTTGACTGTTTTTTCTCAAGCTACGGAGTTTTTTTCTACCAAACTACGAAGGAGATTGTTTTGCAAGAAACGAAGAGAAAAATTTTAAAGTGCAGAGATTTTTTTCCAATCTGCGAACCAAAGTTTTTCAAACTTTTTTCAAACTACGCAGAGAAAAGATTTCTATCCGTCCCTTGAAAAATATCCTTTGTAGCTTGAAAAAACATCTCCATAGGTTGGAAAAAATCTTCGTAGTTTGAAAAAAATCTCCTCTGTTGCTTGAAAGAAAAATCGTCATAGTTTGAAAAAACATCTTCGTAGTTTGAAAAAACATCTCCATAGGTTGAAAAAAATCTCCTCCGTAGTTTGATAAAAATTCTTCTCAGTTTGAAAGAACATCTTCGTAGGTTGGATGAAATATTCTCCGTAACTTAAAAAAAAATTCTTTGTAGTTTGAAAAAACATCTTTTGCGTAGCTTGAAAAAAATTGTCCTTGTAGCTTCAAAAAGAAAATGTTTCCGACTGCGCTGAAATAACCATATTTCATGCCTGCAAATCTGGAGGAAAGTTGCCGATTTTTTACTCGTGGGATCTTGAAAAAGTCTTTAAAATAATCATTTGAAGAAAATTCTTTCGATGACAAAGCTTTTTATGTTTATTACGTAATGATAAATCATAGAAAATGCTCAATGTTAAATCTCTCAAAATTAGTGTTATAAAAGCTCGAGCGCCGATATTTATTTCGAAATGTAATTATTGTGGTTTAACGGATAAAAAAATCTTCGTGTTTTCGTTGATATTTATTCAAAATCCACCGTCATAAATCATTTACTTGCATTTACTAATGCATCTGTGTAGTTTATTTCCTTGTGGGTAACCTACGCTTTGAAAAATCATCGACGGTTTTAAAAAATAAGTCAAATAAAACCAAAAAACTTTTCTAAGATCAAATCTTATACAATATTGTAAACTTGATGTCGAGCCGCTACCACGTCTCTTGATGTGTGTTTGGCGTGAATGAGCGGTTCGGATCCCGCTTTAAAAAGGAGGTCCATCATTCAAGTCAAGCTTCTGGGGCATTGGCAGACATGGTTCAATCAAGGTGTTTGTCAATATCACATAGCTTGAATATTTGTATTTCATGCGTTCAATGTGTTTCAATTGTGTTAGAATTACAACTCCGACTGTAGGAAATGAAAGGGTTTTTTCGGTTATAGATGAATATTTTTTTACACTTACCTGCAACTGCTTCAATTTTTTATTTATTTTTGTTGAGAGAACAAAGATAAATCGGCATTTCGTTGAATATTGATGTAGAGAAACATTCAAACATACGAACCACTGGCGTTCAAAATAGCCAAAAAATTATGTTTATTACTTGAAAACCGATAGTATAACCATTTCCATTGCTGATTATACTTGGTAAATAACGTTGTGCCAGCATTTAAATTAATTAATTAATTATAATATACATAATACATTGCTAATAAACGATATTATACTGTAATAGAAAAATACATTTTGATAACTAATCTATGACTATACATACTTCAATATAACATAATTCAATATAAGTGTAAAACAATATTTTTTTAAATTCAATTTACGTCGAAAATTGTGAATTTTGTACAAACTTTCGAAACTTCCATAGAAATTTGTAATTTCTACAGATATTTCTGAATTGTTTTTGAAGTTTTCATTTGCATTGAAAGAATTCAATCTCGGTCGAAAATTCGGATCGGTGTAACGACACTGCGAGCTCTAATTCTGTCGACAACGAAATTCACCGAATTCGATAGACTGCGCCCGACGTGTGCATCGATTCTGCTGCCAACGTTCCGCTTTCATTCTCCATAAAGTTCGATTGGAGCAACAGTCCAATAAGCTTCAAATCTACCAGCTTTGTGCCGTCATGGTTTTCAGCAAGAGCGATAAAAGTAGCGCCACAACGTGCTATAAATTTGTCGTCAATGTGCGATCAATATACTCCGCGAATGGAGATTGGAGTTAAGTCACCACGAGCTTGAATTCTGTCGCCAGCGTGCCGTCTCGATACTCCGCAAACGTTCACCAGCTGACGGCACAACGAGCTTCTATTCTGTCGCCAGCGTGCCGTCTCGGTACTCCGCAAACGTTCACCAGCTGACGGCACAACGAGCTTCTATTCTGTCGCCAGCGTGCCGTCTTGATACTCCGCAAACGTTCACCAGCCGATGGCACAACGAGCTTCTATTCTGTCGCCAGCGTACCGTCTCGATACTCCGCAAAGTTCGACCGGAACGACGGCACAACGAGCTTCCATTCTGACGCCAGCGTGCCGTCTCGATACTCCGCAAAGTTCGACCGGAACGACGGCACAGCGAGCCTCAATTCTATCAGCTCTGTACTTGCACCTATGCCGTCAGAGCTCTTATAAATATTTGATCAAACATGGCGTTCGAATGTACCGTAATTAAGGCTCCATTTTGCCGTCACGACGAGATGCCACGATGTGCCGCCACTATATAGCTTTATGCTGCAGTACATTCTGTGTTATTTGATGCACATCGTGGCGTCTCGTACCGCATTCGTGCCGACAACTTGCCGACATTTTTCTATCTGGGTAGTGATACGTTTCCCGCGTACACGTGTGCAGCAAAATTAAAACCGAAAAAAAGCTTAGAACGCGTGAGGGAGATGCAGGAAAAATAGCGATAGCGGGCGCGGTTCTTCTGCCTGACGTTTTCCCGCGATGCAGTCGTTAAATTTTATGCGGCACGGTGGGCCGTAAACGGTCTTGACTACATAAATACTGACGCAACAATGCTACCGGGCGGCAGGCCTCGTGTTATCGGCGGCACCGAGTACGTTGGTATTATACCAGCCCGTACCTCTCGAGTAGGTGCACCACCTTAGTGCAAATCTAAGGAGCCGGAGTAAGCTCTTTTCTTCCTTGTCTCGTCTTATTTATCTTCCTTTCGCTCATTCGTCCCGCGTGCGCTACCTATCTACGCAGTAGCCACGAGAAAAAACCGTCGTACGAATGTATAGACTGCGGCACGGTAGTTGGTATATATAGTGTTCGTTCTCGAGTGAGTACCTACGTGCGTTGTATTCAAAGAACCAGAAGACGTATACACACTTTGATGTTTCTGTTCTCGTGCAAAATGCACACTGAGTTATGTGGCTTCAGACACTGCAACCCCTCGACAACTTACTATGCTACGGATTCACGCGCGGTATATTCTAACGTAAAATTATGCAATTACCTATGAGATAAATTCAAACTAGCCGCGCGTACCAAATAGATGGCTTACGTTCCATTGGTTCTTTACCTAAAACTGTTTCTGCACAGTTACGAGATTCAATTCAAATATTTCTATAATGAAAATAAACGTAAATTAACATTTCTTGTAAAATAAATAACAATTTGAACAATACCCCGTTGAAAAAGAATCAAAGTTTTTCTTCAATTTCGGACACTTTTTTCAATCAAAATAGTCAGAAAATTACAATATTAAAAAGTCGACTTTTCCAATTTTTAAGTGTATAAGCGTTGTTTTTTTATACATTAAAAATTATATATTGAAAATGGAATATATAGATTACCACCCTTTGTCAATTTTTTTCTCTACTATAAAAAAAAGTTTTTCCCATGATTAGTTTCCGTAGTTGCCCGTTTCCAATGTTTCTGATATAGTATTTAACACTCATTAAGAATTACGTCATTTTTCATTGAAAAATATATAAAGTCATTTGGAATCTGAAAAGAATTTACGAATATCTGTTTCCCAAAAAAAATATAACTGAAGTTCTTCAGCAAATAGCTGTAGCTTCATCCTCATTCTTTAATCGGAAAATGCACAAAGTTTCGATATAATCGAATATCAGCCTTACTCTTGTTCGTTGTTGTGGCAAGCGGTCATCAGCATCTAACCTGCTGCTGTGAACAACGTTAAGATTCTCAATTTGAAACATGCTGTCGGCGCTGCTATACCACAGTTAAATATATGTATCAAGAGACGCGGTAGCGTCTTGAGACAAGTACATTTTACAAGACGCTGCCGCAGTATCTTTTACTCGAAGCAACTCGTTTTAGTCACTATTTTTCGAGGTTAATATGTTATATTGATCAAATGATAGCGCTTTGAAGATTTTTTAGATATAATAAGATACTGCAGCAAAAAATATTTCGTTTGAGACTAAAACGACCTTCGTACCTTTCTTCAGTACACTAATATCGTGATTTATGTCTCGAAACTTGTCTGAAATATTTCAAAAAATTCAGTCGTTTTTCGCACAGATATTTCGCACAGAGGGGATCCTGTCTTTGGCACAGACGGGATCCTATCTTTCGCACAGACGGGATTCTATAAGATTATTAATTTTAATTTATATTTTTTCGAAACAGAAGTAATATATAATGTGTTACTATTTTTTTGATATTCAGTGGTTATATATTCACTTATTCACTTAGTTTCGGAGGTTATATCAGTCTTTCCTAGTATTGGCACCAGTGAATCATTTGATGTGAAAAGTGATAGAAAAGTGATTTTATATCTTCTGATGGGAAAAGTGATGATATTATTATTATATGCAGTGATGGTTTTTAACTGTTTCAATAAATTCAGTCGTTTTTTATTATTTGTAAGCTTTCTTGACTAGTCAATCATCTTGTTTTGTATCCTAACCTTATAATATCATGTAACATAATACCCGATTTTTAATGAGACTATTTTATCATTCATGAATAAAAGAAGGATTTTGTTATTCCTATACGTGATAATTTTTATAGTGTAATAAGGTTTATTGAAGTATTTTTATTTTTTGCTACTTTGTGATTGACTTGCAAGCTCCCAATGACATGCGGTGAAATAATGTGCCTCTTGGTGAAATTAAATATCAAAACTAATACAGAAATACTAATAATAGAGTGTTCTTCAATTTATATGCATAGCAAGTTTTATTTTTTTAATAACCTTAATAAAATCAGTGGTTTTTCAGTCATTAACTGAGATTTGCGTAATCCAGTTTTTTAATGCAACCTCATAATGACACTTAACATCATCTAGCCATATTGTCTGTTTATGTACTAAATTCAGTGACATTCTATGTTTGTTGGTTGTGTATTTACTCTTAAGCTTCTAATGTTATCTGGTAAAATTTAGTGGTTTCTATTTGTTTAAGCATAATTCAATCATACGCAATCTCCCAAAGTCATTTGGTATGATGCTGAGTCGCTTGGTTTGACAAGTTATCACAACTGATACAGGAATAATAAAGTGTTTTTCAATTTCTATGTGTAACAAGTTTTATTAATTTATATATGTAACAAGTTTCATTGTTTAATATATTCATAAAAATCAGTGGTTATTCAGTAATTAACTGAAATTTGGGTACTATAGTTTGTTCGAACCTGCAACCAACACCATACAGCAAAAAAGATGATTTATATTTGGTGATTTCTGTGAGTTTTATTCGTTGCTTCATGATTGACTCTGAGCTCACAATGTCATTCGATGAGATACTGGATTTTTTTATAAGAGAAGTTATGAGAACTGAGAAAAAGTTAATTAATAAAGTGTAGTAAATTTATATGTGTAACAAGCTTCATTTTTAAATAAATTTGGTAAAGTTAGTGTCTATTCGGGTTTAACTTGGATTTGTGGATTAATGTTTTTCGCAATCTGCACTTTCTTAACATTGTCCAGGAAAAGGTTAATTTTTATTAAGATAAATTATTGGAACAAACAGAGGTGACCTTTGTAATATACATTTTTTTTTTTAAATTTAAGTAGAGTAACAAAGTCACCTAGAAAAGACATTAAAGCTGTCAGTCTTAATTATATACAGGTCCTGAAATAATAACGATAGCACACATCACATGACATTAATCAAAATGATCTGTATTGTTGATTTTGTAGTTCTCCATGAAAAAAAAACCTACAATTTTCATCTTGATATTTATACCATTTTTTGTGGCAGTGTTTTTAGGATCCTGACTGTGATTTTGAGGATGTTATGAGGATTTTGAGGAGACTTATAGTCCCAATTCTATAAATGTACTAATATGGAAAGATCGCTGTAGTTTATAGTAGAAAACTTAAACTAAATCAATGCTTTATTATTATTAATTATATGAAAAACACATTACTTTTATAAAATGTTATTCCCAAACCAAAAATGGTACGCCAAGTTAAAAAAATTGCTTTCAAAAAAATTGCTGACAAACAAAATTCCTTGCAAAAATATTAAACCAAATCCAATATATTAGCCAAGTTAAACTCGCTACAAAAAAAACTTGGTGTGCCAGGGACTAGCTCCCGTACATAGTCCATTAGCCAACATAAACTCGCTACAAAAAAAACTTAGCGTCCCAGCGACTAGCTCCCGTACATAGTCCATTGAAGTAAGTGCGGGAGAAAACAATTCCTAATGATATTTCGTGTTTCGTATTACCGAACCTGCAGAGTGAGCTCAAGTTGCATATCGTACCTTATTCATTACTTTTATCTAATTTATCAGTTTGTATCCCTACTTTCTTTTGACCTCATTTAATCTAATAATATCTTAATATATATAAATCTTTGAAAGATTATTATTCTTCGAACTGTCGGTGCGGTGGGGGTCAAAATAGCGAATGGCTAAAGTAGCGAATTTCTGAATTTCAGAATAATGCCCTGGCAAACAGTGTCACCGACTTTTTAACCGGTGTTTTAACCAGTCTCGATTAACCCTCGTTTTCACCCAGTTTAACTGACCTTTTAACCGAAATTGTTATTTTTTAAGCGATTTTTACTGGTGAATTAACCGATTGTAACCGACATTCTTACCGAATTAATAAAACTCAATTTTGCTTGGTGAATTTAACCGATTTTAATTGACAATTAAACCGAACGAAACGTTTTTAATCGGTTAAATTGTCGGTTAAAACTGCTGAAACAGTGGGCTAATCGAGACTTATCTTTTCTCGGTTAAAATGTCGGTTAACTTCAGTTATTTCCGGTTAACACTACGGTGACACAAATTGCCAGGGTGAACATCTGAATCTAGAATGGCTTTCATTATGAAATTCGCTATTTTGATTGCTTTGAATAGAATGACGGTCAAAACAGCGAATGATCCCCCCCTCTGCCCAGGCGGTACCCTTAAAAACACGAATAGCGAATTTCAGGATAATAATCATGGCCGCCTTCGGAAGAAATAGAGTAGCAGTAGGGATCGTCGCGTCAGGAGAAAGCCCGTCCAGTCAAGATCAAACAGACAAATCGTAGTGTGAAGGCAACATTAATTTCTTTTTAGCATAGTGTGCGTAAAATTCGTTTTTACACACCCATATGAGTGCGTAAAATGCAACTTTATGAAACAGTGTGCGTAAAATAAAAAAATTATTTTTACTTTTCTTTCATCTATGCTATAATTAATAATTATATTACCAAATAAAGTAATTATAATTATAAACAAAGTTTACTCACAATTAAACACGTTCTGTCTTTTTTGCGAATGCATAATAAATCTATTTCTGTGTTCAGTGGGGGGGCTTCGCTCCCCCAACCCCCCACCGGGGCTTCGCCCCTGGACCCCAGCAGGGGCTTCACCCCTGCACCCCACCGGGGCTTCGCCCCTGGACCCCCGCGTTGTATTCCCCTAAACACAATGCGAATTTTACGCACGTCATGCTAAAAAATGTCGTATGCGACTCGGGCGTACGTTTTACCCACTCGCGTGATCGCGCTCGTGTGTAAAATCGCGTGATGCGATTTTACACGACGATCACTGCTCGTGTGTAAAATCGCATTTTACGCCCTTGTTGCATAATATACTATTTTTAACTTGGCGTCGAGTCGCTACCGCGACTCTTGACTGAATCTAGAATGGTCATCATTATGAAATTCGCTATTTTGATTGCTGTGAATAGAATGAGGGTCAAAATAGCGAATGATCATCCCCCCCCTCCCCCGCACGCCTCGCGGCTTCGCCCCTCGGCCCCGCCCACGTGGTACCCTTAAAAACATGAATAGCGAATTTTAGAATAATGAACATCGGAATCTAGAATGGCCATCATTATGAAATTCGCTATTTTAGCCATTCGCTATTTTGATTGTTTTGAATAGAACGAGAGTCAAAATAGCAAATGACCCCCCCCCCCCCCCATCCGCCCTGGCCAAGAGGCGAGCCATTTTTAGAGGGTCATTTTTAGAGGTCCGTTGGCCTCCCGTCCTTACTTCAATGGACTATGTACGGGAGCTAGTCGCTGGGACGCCAAGTTTTTTTTGTAGCGAGTTTATATTGGCTAATGGATTATGTACGGGAGCTAGTCCCTGGCACACCAAGTTTTTTTTGTAGCGAGTTTAACTTGGCTAATATATTGGATTTGGTTTAATATTTTTGCAAGGAATTTTGTTTGTCAGCAATTTTTTTGAAAGCAATTTTTTTAACTTGGCGTACCATTTTTGGTTTGGGAAAACATTTTTGGTGTTATTTGCTCTCTTTTTGAAAGTCAAAACGTAATTTAAAAAAATAATGAGAACACATGTTTTAGTTATATCTGTGTATTGATTAAAAAGTTCATGTACAATGAACAGTAAATGAAGGTAAGTAGACACTACTAAATGTATCCTGCATGTTTACAAAGAACAGAGGCAGCAATAAGAATTCTACAAGAATTCTTGTCTAACTTTGCAAACTCAAAACATTCAATGAAACCAAAATTTCTATAGACTCGAAATCTCGTCGGAGGTGAGGCATTCCATTATATATATACAGACAGAGAAATTGTCGTGTGACAGCAACATTAATTTCGTTTTTAACTTGGCGTCGAGTCGCTACCGCAACTCTTGATGATATCAGACTTAGGATGATACCATCATCCAACATCGACGGATGCAATGCTCTCATTGCAAATGGAAGAAATGCGTAGTTGGCACAAGCGAGCTCCAGTTGTAGTACAACCGAAAGGGCATCCTGGGTCAGAGAGAAAAGTGGTTCCGAAAGTAAAGAAAGTGCCACTCCATCTGGTACCATTATCAAACCACCGTCTAAATCGTTGACAATCACGTCCATCCATCTAGAAAAAACATAAACATCTGACTCATCGAAATTTCTTATACTTCACTCCTCCAAAATCTAGTCATTCAGCTAATTTTTTGCACGTATTCAGTAGAACTATTCAGTAGTTCTTCAATTGTAAACTATTGTATAGTTCTAGACGCAATAGTTCCTTCTAATAGTGTATTTTTATCTCAATAGTGTAGTTCAATAGTTTCTCCCAATAGTCTGCCAATTTAACAATGGTTTATAGTTTAAGGGGAAGGAGTCAGGTAAAAAAAATTGATTTTGGAAATTCAATATCATCCAAATCCTATTGCATATAAAAATGCCCAATGCACTATATTGTTGGTGCTCGATGAAAGGATTTTTTACTGTCGTCTGACTTGCATATGCTTTTCAATATTATCTTAAGCAAAGTTCTTAGGTTTTCCATTCTGCGCATGATTCAGATGAAACTACTAGGCAGATTGGAATGGTTGACATCTCATTTTCTTCTTCATGAAAAGATACACCGGCTAAATGGAGCAAACTATTTTTTTTTTCATTCTGAAAGCAAAGTTAATCACTGATTTAGAAAATAGCATAACATTTATTTATTAATAATTGTGTCACTGAAAAAATATCACCTTTTAATAACATTTGCTTTATTTAGCCGGTGTATCTTTTCATGAAGAAGAAAATGAGATGTCAACCATTCCAATCTGCCTAGTAGTTTGATCTGAATTAGAGTTGTGAAATTTTTAATGTGAAAATAATGCATTATTTTTTACGAAAAAAATGGAGTATGGAATTCGGATCCACTATCCATTACTTTATTAATGAGAAATGGAATTCGGATCCATTACCCATCACTTTATTAATGAGTAATGGAACACACATCCATTACCCATTACTTTATTAATGAGTAAGCTACCTCTATGAGGAAGTATGTTATTCCATTTTTAGCTTCCTCATAGAGGAAGCTTTGTAAAACGCGAAAAATAATGAGGAAGCAATGTGCAAGGGTCTACATTGCATCCTTGTTTTAATTAGATAAATATACATGTTGTGGATTCGTTTTTCTATTTCGTTATTATTAGAGCGTTGCCGAAAGTGAATGTGATAATGTATATTTTTAAAAATAATTCAACATTCCATAAAATCAAAAATTTCATACCGTTCGTCACTAAATTATACATATATAATGGCTGAATATTGTTTCATTTTTATTCAAATTTTGAGCTCGCTATCTGAAGTTTTGCAAAAGTTACAATAGAGCGATAATGTCAATTTGTTGAAAAATTCAAAACATCATAAAATTTTAATGGTTCAACCGATCTTAACCAAATTCAATAGCGATCACCGGCGTATGAAAGCTCACATTCATACCAATTTTAAGATCAAAATCTCGAAAATTGAAAGAGTTATCGAGTAAACAGACATTTTTCAAAAAATTAAAAAACGCGTAATAATTTAACGATGAAGTGGACTTTAACAAAAATCTGTATGAACGATGAGGCTTGATCCCTCTATCTATTGTCCAAATTTCAGCTTGATATCTCAATGCATTCCCGAGTTATAAAGGTTTACATTTTTCGATCGTGTAACATACACACACACACAGACAATACATACAGACATTTTTTTCTAAATCACTTTTCTCGACGTTTTGGCCCATTCTGAGTGTACTGACATGAAAATCTCGAAAAAAAAATTTCATGAAAAAGCTTCTTCTATGAGGAAGCAAAAAGTAATGGGTGATGGACCTCTGCTCCATTACTCACTAATAAAGTAATGGGTGATGGACCTCTGCTCCGTTGCTCATTAATAAAGTAATGAGTAGTGGATTCGAGTTCCATTATCAATTTTTTTCATAAAAAATTATGCATTATTTTCACATTAAAAATTTCACAACTCTGCTTTCAACTAACTTCTAGCTTTTGACTGACTACTAACTTTTCACCAACTGATGACTACCTACTAACTAACTTTTAACTTTTAAAAGTCAGAAGTTAGTCAAAAGTTAAAAGTAACTGAAAAGTTAGTCAAAAGTTGGAAATTAGTATAAAGTTAGAAGTTAGTTGAAAGTTAGTCAAATGTTAGAAATTAATAAAAAGTTAGAAGTTAGTCAACAGTTTGTCAAAAGTAAGAAGTTAGTAGTTAGACAAAAGTTAGTCAAAGGTCAAAAGTTAGAAGTTAGTTGAAAGTTCGTCAAATGTTAGAAATTAGTCAAAAGTTAGAAGTTAGTCAAAAGTTAGAAGTTAGTCAAATGTTAGAAATTAGTCAAATGTTAGAAATTAGTCAAATGTTAGAAATTAGTCAAAAGTTAGAAGTTTGTCAAAAGTTAGAAATTAGTCAAAAGTTAGAAGTTAGTTGAAAGTTAGTCAAATGTTAGAAATTAGTCAAAAGTTAGAAATTAGTCAAAAGTTAGAAGTTAGTCAAAAGTTAGAAGTTAGTCAAAAGTTAGAAGTTAGTCAAAAGTTAGAAGTTAGTCAAAAGTTAGAAGTTAGTCAAAAGTTAGAAGTTAGTCAAAAGTTAGAAGTTAGTCAAAAGTTAGTCAAATGTTCGAAATTAGTCAAAGGTTCGAAATTAGTCAAAGGTTAGAAGTTAGTCAAAAGTTAGTGAAATGTTCGAAATTAGTCAAAGGTTAGAAGTTAGTTAAAAGTTAGTCAAAAGTTAGAAGTTAGTCAAAAGTTAGAAGTTAGTCAAAAGCTAGAAGTTAGTTAAAAGTTAGTCAAAAGTTAGAAGTTAGTTAAAAGTTAGTCAAAAGTTAGAAATGTAACATGTCGCAAATGACTATTGCTAAGATTTTCAGGTATCCGGATAGTTCGTCTCTGAGAAATCGCCCGTCTATCGCGACCGGTTTTAACCGCAGACTTCTAATGATATTATATTTATTCATTCATTTTTCAATTTTTCGAACGATTTTGCTATTCATCTACTTATTTATTAACTTTTTGAACGATTTTCCGATTTATTTATTTATATATTTATTTATTAAGCAAATTTTTCTAAAGTAATGGGACTATCATATATCCATTAGTACGTTCATTACCCATTACTTTAAAAAACGGTGATGGATGTGAGTTCCATTACTCATTAAAAAAGAAATGGGTGATGCATGTGAGTTCTATTACTCATTAAAAAAGTAATGGGTAATGAATGTGAGTTCCATTAATCATTAAAAAAGTAATGGGTGATGGATGTGAGTTCCATTACTCATTAAAAAAGTAATGGGTAATGAATGTGAGTTCCATTACTCATTAAAAAAGTAATGGGTGATGGATGTGAGTTCCATTACTCATTAAAAAACTAATGGGTGATGGATGTGAGTTCCATTACTCATTAAAAAAGTAATGGGTGATGGATGTGAGTTCCATTACTCATTAAAAAAGTAATGGGTAATGAATGTGAGTTCCATTACTCATTAAAAAAGTAATGGGCAACGGATATGAGTTCCATTACTCATTAAAAAAGTAATGGGTAACGGATATGAGTTACATTACTCATAAAAAAATAATGGGTAACGGATATGAGTTCCATTATTCATTAATAAAGTAATGGGTAATGGTTCTGAATTCCATTATGCATTGTTAAAGTAATGGGTAAAAAAAAACGATAATGCATTAAAAAAATAATGCATTATTTCCAACTCTGATCTGAATCATGCGCAGAATGGAAAATTAAGCAAAGTTCTTAGGTTTTCGATTCTGCGCATGATTTTCAGATTCAACTACTAGGCAGATTGGAATGGTTGACATCTCATTTTCTTCTTCATGAAAAGATACACCGGCTAAATGGAGCAAACGTTAATAAAAGGTAATATTTTTTAAGTGACACAATTATTAATAAATAAATGTTATGCTATTTTCTATCAGTGATTAACTTTGCTTTCAGAATGAAAAAAAAAATAGTTTGCTCCATTTAGTCAGTGTATCTTTTCATGAAGAACAAAATGAGATGTCAACCATTCCAATCTGCCTAGTAGTTTGATCTGAATCATGCGCAGAATGGAAAACCTAAGAACTTTGCTTAAGATAATATTGAAAAGCATATGCAAGTCAGACGACAGTAAAAAATCCTTTCATCGAGTACCAACAATACAGTGCGTTGGGCATTTTCATATCATCGAGTACCAACGATACAGTGCATTGGGCATTTTCATAAAAAAAATATTACCTTTTATTAACATTTGCTCCATTTAGCCGGTGTATCTTTTCATGAAGAAGAAAATGAGATGTCAACCATTCCAATCTGCCTAGTAGTTGAATCTGAAAATCATGCGCAGAATCGAAAACCTAAGAACTTTGCTTAAAATAATATTGAAAAGCATATGCAAATCAGATGACAGTAAAAAATCCTTTCATCGAGTACCAACAATACAGTGCGTTGGGCATTTTCATTAAAAAATATTACCTTTTATTGACATTTGCTGCATTTAGGCGGTGTATCTTTTCATGAAGAAGAAAATGAGATGTCAACCATTCCAATCTGCTTAGTAGTTTGATCTGAATCATGCGCAGAATGGAAAACCTAAGAACTTTGCTTAAGATAATATTGAAAAGCATATGCAAGTCAGTCGACAGTAAAAAATCCTTTCATCGAGTACCAACAATACAGTGCGTTGGGCATTTTCATATATAATAGGATTTGGATGATATTGAATTTCCAAAATCTTTTTTTTTATCTGTCTCCCTCCCCTTAATAGTTCAATAATTCTAATTATTTTTAATTTTTAATACTTTTTTTCTATGTCGACATCTACGAAGCCAAATTGCTCTTGTCAGCATAGGATCTGTCGAAACCCTACTGACAGCTGCAAAGCCAAACAGCTCTTGTCGCTTGTTAATATTTCAATAATATTTCAATCAACTACAAATCCGAACAACTTTTGTTAATGAACGACCGAAAATCTATGCAGACATTGATTAAAAGAAGGTTAATCACGACAGATACTTACTGAAATGAGGTTAGTCACGGCAGACACTGATGAAAACGAAAAAGATCACACTTTGCGATGAAAAATAATCCCATAAACGATGTTGTTGTCAACGCTCATTTATCACACACTCATTTATAAAAAAAACGAAAAAGATCACACTTTACGATGAAAAATACCATAAATGATGTTGTTGTCAACGCTCATTTATCACACACTCATTTATAAAAAAATTAATTAAAATTTCAGCACTGATTTAAAGTATGATTTAAAATATTACGCACTGATTTAAATTTAAATTATTAAACACTGATTAAAGTATAAAAATACGCGAATTATAAATGTACACTTCGCGTCAAGAGTCGCTACCGCGACTCTTGATGATGTCGGCTGTGCAACACGCGCTGACTGACTGAACGGCTGGCGACTGTGTGACATCACACACTGGTTGCTCGCGAGCCGCCACTCGCGCCTGCGCGCGGCGCTTCTATATAATGTATGTACGTGAATACGTGAATCGAGATTGTGTGAGTGCGTTAAACACGAAAAACTTTGAAAAGACCAGATATCAGCGGTAAATGAACCGATTTTCTTGTGACAGGTCTCATTCGAAAGAAAAAAAAAAAATAGAAAATATTGATCATGATACATTTTTCGTTCGCGACATGTGGTCAGAGATAATACGTCGGCAAATATAGGTTGGGACATTTAAAGTTGTGTGAGTGCGGCCGTACGGGAGGAACATAAAGTCGCTCGGCGAGAATTACTAAGATGCCAGATATCAGCATTAAAGAAACAGATTTCCTTGCCGCAGGTCTCATTTGAAAGAGAAAAAAAAATAAAAAATATTGAACCTGACACATCTTTCGTTCTCGACGTGTGGTCAAATATAATTCGAGTTATAATTTGAAAACGGCCGGTGAGTGGCCGCCTTCGGAATAAATAGAGTAGCAGTAGCGACCGTCGCGCCAGGAGTAACAGCCCGTCCAGTCAGACAGACAAATCGTAGTGTGAAGACAACATTAATTTCTTTTTTAACTTGGCGTCGAGTCGCTACCGCGACTCTTGATCCTTTTTTATTCTCTTTGGATGAACCAAGGATTGATGATTCAATATAGACTTTGCAAAAAGTGTTGAAATTCCCCCAAAAAACACAATGTGTAAAAAAATTGAGACAAGAACATTTACGTGAGTGGTATCAACACCCCAATAAAAAAATAGTGTTTCAAAAACTTGAGCCATAAAAAATGTATCAGCACAAAAAGTTGTGAAATAAACTAAAAATATCTGCAGCAAGTCAAGTACATGTTGTTCAACATATATATTATAACCGGCTTCCCTTTTTATTAGGAGGGGGAAGGGGTTAGTGAAAAATACAGAATAAACAAGAAAATAATTATAAGAAAAATCACAAAGGTCTATTTAATAACAAAAATCTCAATAACAACCAAAAGAAAAAAGCTCGATGATATACTCTAACTAAACTTAATATAATCGCTTGAATTGAATAACTATCAGAGCAAGGGGGGAGGGAGGGATTTTCGCTAACGGGGGAAAGGGGGGGGTAAAAATAATTGAATTCACGAAAAAAAATAGAGATAATTGAATTCACGGGGAAAAATAGAAATAACTGAATTGAAGGGGAAAAATGGCAATAATTGAATTTACGGGGAGAATGGGCGCCAGCTACGTATCGTGTAGCAACGTTACTTTACCGGTGACGTTTCACGGTCGTTTAATAATCTCAAACAAAAGAAAATAGAACTCAGAAATAATAATACACGGGCACGGCTAGCTGGGAGAAGAGACGGGTCTCAAGGACGTGAATTCCCGAACTCGATGACTACTTAAATATTACCTCGGTGTGGCTGAAGGGGGGGGGGGGGGAATATTCACTAACAGGGCAAAAATAACGGGAAAATAAT
Organism: Ephialtes manifestator; assembly: GCA_963970395.1. Lineage (NCBI taxonomy): Eukaryota > Metazoa > Arthropoda > Insecta > Hymenoptera > Ichneumonidae > Ephialtes > Ephialtes manifestator. Next base: position 23,406,943 of record OZ019969.1, read on the forward strand.
AATGGGCGAAACTAATAATGGGAAAACAATAGTGGGCAAAACTGATAATGGGCAAAATAATAATGGGGAAATAATAACTGGCGAAAATAGTAAGGAGAGAATAATAACGGGCAAAAATAATAATGGGGGAAAAAAAATAACGGACTAGAAAAATATCGCCGCGGGGTTCACGATCACCATCACACTACCTCGCACGCAGAAAACACTCGAAATAAACACTAATTAACTCTATCGGAAAATGCCGGGCTCCACGTGGTGGCAGCCGGTTAACACAATACAAAAACAATACTCGAAAAATACGGGGCTAAAGGGGCGAAAAAGGGTCTCAAAATATATTAAAAATTACTCACTCAATCACACACAAACACTCACAATTAGTACCGTGGACAATCTCCCACGGTTATTCTCGAAATATAATATATCCTAACCGTTCTAATTGCGACGACGGCCAGGCTCGAAGTGATGAAAATGTCCTTCGTCTTCTTCCTTGATGTTTTCGGCTCGAGAGCACTACGGCGTATCGGCATCGATCAGCGGATCGAGTGTGGCTGGTCAGTGGCGCTCGATCAGTGCTGTGGCGGAGCAGTGTAGCGCAGCTGGACAGTGTGATCGCCGCGGGCTGTTTGACTGCCGCTGGCGATCCTTGTAGTGCGAGTACACTCACGCAGTTGGGCGGCTAACTCCAACATATGTCCATACGAGCGTGGAGGCTACTCGTGTGGTGCGGAGTGTACTCATCAGCTGGCTGTAGATGCTGTCCGGGGTCAGATGATTCCTCTCCAGCCCACACTCTCCCCACGTCACTCTGCCTAAGCGCCCGTAGTCTCTATCTCGTCCTTGAGGGCCTCGTTGCTCTTCGTTCCTTAAAACTACGCACTCATACTAGGGATATCAATGGGGAGGGGAGAGGGAAAGCGTGATCTCTACACAAAATATTAATCTGTACTAAACCTAGAATATAATTACAAAATTCAAAAAAAAAACAAATATGGGCGGCGTGTAATGGCCTTCGAGCCGGCCTACAGGGCGAAGCTTGTAAACAATCTACTTTGTTACAATATATATATATATATATATACTAGGATTTAATTGTGGCGCGCGCGCTGGGCGCGCTCGCAAGCGCCCCCCACCCAAGGGTGCCCCCCCGAAGGGTGCCCCCCCCCCCCAAAGGTGCTCGCACCTTGGGGGACCTATGTTTTTGGAAAAGGACTTAGACTTTAGCCCCACCCCCTTCCGCCAAGCCCTGAGCCCGAATTATTCTAAGTCCGTCGATTCTTGACACGGCGGCGGCGGCGGCGGCGGCGGCGGCGACGGCGAGATCTTTTTATAATATAGAGAGATATATGTATGTAGACAGTATTTTTTAAGTAACCTAAAGAACCTTAAATAAATAACTCAAAGAACCTAAAGAACCTAAATGAACTAAAAAGAAATTCTCGCATTTAAAGGTGAAAAAATCAGTAACAAAACAAAATCTTGGATTTTGAAGAAAAAAATGCAGATTACAAAAATCGAGAAAAGAAATTAGTGAAAAATAAATTTCAACATCTCAAAAAATTAAATGCAGTACTTGTCGAGTTTCTACGGTTAATATGAACATTCAATAATGATAAACTATATAGGGCAGTGGCTCGATCCTACATATCCCAACTAAACACAGACGGTATTGAACACGGGCAACTGCATACAAATCAACTGGACACGTTATCAGTTCGACACAGCACTAACTGGATACGGCGCAACTCGACACGGCAAAACTTGACACATCACCAACTGGACACAGAAAAACTCGACAAACATCAGTTCGACACCGAAAGACGGTCCAGTGGCTCAATTGAACACAGACGTCATTGAACACAGACGAGACGTTTGGTAATCCAGCTTTGTTCCAATTGGACACAGACCCAAAAGAACAGACGCAATTGACGAGTGCATCCTTTTGAGTCTGTGTCCAATTGGAACAAAGCTGGATTACCAAACGTCTCTTCTGTGTCCAATTGAGCCATTGGACAGTCTTTCGGTGTCGAACTAATGTTTGTCGAGTTTTGCTGTGTCCAATTGGTGATGTGTCGAATTTTGCCGTGTCGAGTTACGACGTGTCCAGTTAGTGCTGTGTCGAGTTGCGCCGTATCTAGTTATTGCTGTGTCGAATTCTGCCGTGTCGAACTGGTAACGTGTCCAGTTGATTTGTATGCAGTTGCCCATGTTCAATACCGTCTGTGTTTAGTTGGGATATGTAGGATCGAGCCACTGCCATAGGATACTTGGCAAACTCGCCAAGTACTGCCGTTTAATTTTTTGAGATGTTGACATTTATTTTTCACTAATTTCTTTTCTCGATTTTGGTAATCTGCATTTTTTTCTTCAAAATCCAAGATTTTGTTTTGTTACTGATTTTTTCACCTTTAAATGCGAGAATTTCTTTTTAGTTGATTTAGGTTCTTTAGGTTCTTTGAGATATTTATTTAAGGTTCTTTAGGTTATTTAAAAAATACTGTCTATATACATATATATACTAGGATTTTATTGTGGCTCGCGCGCTGCGCGCGCTCGCAATCGCCCCCTACCCAAGGGTGCCACCTCCGAAGGGTGCCCCCCCCGAAGGGTGCCCCTCCCCGCCCCCTCTCCCCCTCCCCTCCCCTCCCCCCTTCCGTCAAGCCCTGAGCCCGAATTATTCTAAGTCCCTCGATTCTTGACACGGCGGCGGCGGCGGCGGCGGCGGACGCGGCGAGATCTTTTTATAATATAGAGAGATATATACTAAGATTTTATTGTGGCAATCGCCCCCCACCCCAAGCGTGCCACCCCCCGAAGCGTGCCCCCCCCCCCTCCCCAAGGATACACGCCCCCCCCCCCCCCCCAAAGGTGCCCGCAGCCTTGGGGGACCTATGTTTTTGGAAAAGGACTTAGAATAATTCGGGCTCGGGGCTTGGCGGAAAGGGGTGGGGCTAGACCCAGGGGCTGGGGCTAGCCCCAAGCTTTTAGCCCCACCCCCTTCCGCCAAGCCCTGAGCCCGAATTATTCTAAGTCCCTCGATTCTTGACACGGCGGCGGCGGCGGCGGCGGCGAGATCTTTTTATAATATAGAGATATATATATATGTTGAACAACATGTACTTGACTTCCTGCATATATTTTTAGTTCATTTCACAACTTTTTGTGCTGATACATTTTTTATGGCTCAAGTTTTCGAAACACTGTTTTTTATTGGGGTGTTGATACCACTCACGTAAATGTTCTTGTCTCAATTTTTTTACATAGAAAGTGGTTGAGATACTTATTGAGCTGATTTATTCATTTTATAGCTGTTAACCTCGTCTTTTACTTCTGCTACATCTGTATGCTTGTTCAATTGAATTTTGATCGATACACTCTACGACTCTAGTCAGATCGCATCTCTCTGACTCTCGTTCCTTCTATACGAAGACACCATCAACTATTTATTCTCTTTAGTATCGAGTATTCGTTGTCTATACAAGCTATATATAACAGCACTCGAGAAATTATGCCGATATCTTTACAGCGTGCTCCACACAGTGAATAGTGTTACATTTTCTGTATACCACAATACATATTTCATAGGAAGTCATTGCAACGATTGCAGATCGATCAATGCGCGAATAATCTTGCGGCTTGGCGTGGCTGCGTGATCGAGAAATATCATACTTCGAAACACATTAGCCTGTAACGGGCTACAAAACCGAATGAAAATAAAATGACGTTCGAAGTAACTGGTATACTATTGGTGATCGAGCTCACGTACGACATAGCATTCTAAGAAACTTACTGGATATAAATAACTTTGGGTATTGTAATAATGGGTTCTTCAAGGATCTATGCGAGGTAGGAATCCAATGACCATCCTAGTAAAAAGTTGTTTGGGGTTGATCGATCAAAAGATATAAGAACTCAATTCACTGGGAGTATGATTTTTATTTTTGTACTGCTTCGAAAAAATGAAGCCCCTACCTATTAAAAACCTAAAAAAAAATCCGCGGTAAAAATCACGCTTCCACGTTTGACCTAGCAGAGATCCTCGTAAGATTCAGAACAAAAAATAACAACGATTTCGTTTAAGCAACGAAAATGTAACAACAAAATCGTTGTTAATTTTTTTTCGCTCCTTACAAGGATCTCTGTTAGGTCAATCACGGTTTTATTATTTGCTACGACATTAAAGAAGATACTGAAATTATTTTACTCTAATCGTGCGGAAAACTTTCCATGCACCAAAAACTGTATTAAGGTAAACGTACCAATGGCGGGACGTTTAAGGCAGTGTCTTATTTGTATGCCAATTTTCGCATGCATATATTAATTATTTTAGCAAATGGTGGTAACGAATTGTAAGGTTAGAGTTTCTAGTTTCTAAAAACTATATAATACAATATTTCTGATTGTTGGATAAATAGTTATTGATTAAAACGCTGAAAAGTGCAGATGTACCAGTGCCAGGACGGGTATTTTTGTGCATGTCCCGCTGTTGGGACATAAAATGTGCGTATCGGTGGACATCTACAAATTTTAATGCATCTGCTTTGAAAATAAATGCCAAAAAATGTGCGGTACACATATTTATGTTTATGTTCATAAAAAATATATGGGTCATTCCACGGGATTTCGCACAAAAAAAAACCCGACCGACTCCAATTTTCGCCTAATTTTTTTATATTGTTGACTATGTCAAACGGAGCATCTGTGAATTTTTTGAGAATTTTATTCTTATATTTCGGCGAGCCATAAAATAAAAGGTGAAAAAAATGAAAAAAAAAATCTGACGTCAAATGGAATAATGATATCGACAAAAATAACTAGGTCAAAATTTTCGTAATTCAACACAGTTTACGGTAAAAATAATCAAAATAAAAAATAAACATAACTTCTATTTTATTTATGTCTTCTACCAAGAAAAGGTACCATTTCGCTAATTTGGCCCCCTCCGATTTCAATACAAAAAATCACGAATATACTACATGGAGTCCTAAACATTGTAAGCACAAGCCCAAGATGGAGAACGCATTTTAACCATTTAAAAAAAAATATTTCGGGTAATTGATTTTTTAAATTTTCTTCCAATCTTCTGCGTATTTTTGTATGTAATTGGTAATATTAAAAGGAGCTTATGTGATTTTTTTCATAATTTTATATGTAGATGTATTCGATTCATTAATTGTAATCGAATTACAAATTTTTAAAATTTTAAAAAAAGAAAGCGATCAGCTGATCGCTTTCTTACTCACTCAGTGGCCGCTCGAGCGCTGGCGTCGCGAGATTCGCCTGGGGTACGCCTGGGGCGTGCGATCAGCTGATCGTCTCGTTACGCACGCAGATACGCGTCGCGAGATACGCCTGAGGCGTATAGTAATTTTGTTATTTTTTTAACTTAATCGGAGAGGTCCATATAAGTGAAATGGTACCTTTTTTTGTAAAAGACGCAACGAAAACACAATTTTAAAAATTTGTAATTCGATTACATTTAATGAATCGAATACATCTACATATAAAATTATGAAAAAAATCACATAAGCTCCTTTTAATATTACCAATTGCATAAAAAAATACGCAGAAGATTGGAAGAAAATTTAAAAAATCAATTACCCGAAATATTTTTTTAAAAATGGGTAAAATGCGTTCTCCATCTTGGGCTTGTGCTTAAAATGTTTGGGACTCCATGTAGTATATTCGTGATTTTTTGTATTGAAATCGGAGGGGGCCAAATTAGCGAAATGGTACCTTTTCTTGGTAAAAGACATAAATAAAATAGAAGTTATGTTTATTTTTTATTTTGATTATTTTTACCGTAAACTGTGTTGAATTACGAAAATTTTGACCTAGTTATTTTTGTCGATATCATTATTCCACTTGACGTCAGATTTTTTTTCATTTTTTTCACCTTTTATTTTATGGCTCGTCGAAATATAAGAATAAAATTCTCAAAAAATTCACAGATGCACCGTTTGACATAGTCAACAATATAAAAAAATTAGGCGAAAATTGGAGTCGGTCGGGTTTTTTTTGTGCGAAATCCCGTGGAATGACCCATATATATATTTGAATAAATTATCAATAAAGTTCTTGGAGTCGGTCGGGTTTTTTTTGTGCGAAATCCCGTGGAATGACCCATATATATATTTGAATAAATTATCAATAAAGTTCTTGCTACCGCATAACCTAACATCCGCGTTAAAATGTCAATCGTGCGTTTGTGTCCCGGCTCTGGATCGCAGCGAGATTGCTTACTACTTGTCCCAGTCGCGGAACACACGTTAGACAGTGGTGCCAACGTATATTCGGTCAGCTCCAATAACGGGACACAAAAATTACGAGTTTTAAGATATTGTACGTAATATTTGACAGTGTAATCTTAAACCTTAAGAATTTCTGAATTTGAAATAGCTATGGAAAGTCTCGAACGAACTATAATCTCCGGGGTATCATATTAATGATTATTCGGCTCTCCTTAGCTAATTGGTTTAGGGATTTGTTGAAAAAGCTCGAACACCATAGGTCCGCTAATATACTTATTATTTAAATTTTCAATTTACGATGAAAAACATTAAATTTTTTCGCATATGTTAATTATATATAACAGATACAATTGGAAGAGTTATTTTTTAATATTTTTTCCATTAAACTCATAGTATCTACAAATATCCCTTTAGTGTCCCTCAATTGGGACCTGTCCCACCATTGGTACGTTTACCTTAATGGCCACTTTCGATTTTCTCCTGACATTGTGGATCATCTCTGTTAGCTGAAATATTTTTTTTATTTCTGCTACATTAGCAGGGAAGATACTCAAATTATTTCGCGCTAATCGATGGTGCGGAAAACTTTTGATAGTCGAAAATCGGCCTGAATTAGCACTTACGTTTGTTTTCAGACACCGAGGAGGATCTCTGTTAAGTGAAATATTTTTAGTACGTCATCTACATTATCATGGATGATGCAGAAATTATTTCGCACTAATTGATGGTGCGGAAAACTTTTGACAGCTCAAAATTGGTCCGGATTGGCAATTACGATTTTTTTTTGATTCCGTGATTGCTTCGAAACCGTAATCGCTCCGAAACGATTAATATAATTTCAGTACCCACATTGGTATTGTAGAAGGCATACAATAAATATTTCAGCTAACAGAGATCCTCCTAAAGTCAGGAGCAAATCGAACTTGATGATTAGCACGGTATTTGGGCCACCACAAGTTTTCCGCACGACCGATTCGCGCGAAATAATTTAAGGTATTCCGAGCGTGAGGGCATACCCGCGTAGAAAAAACGAATCTTGTGAAGAATCTTTTAAAGAATCTTAAAAAAGTCTTGAAAGTATCTTTACAGGAATCTTGAAAAGAATCACGCCTAGGAGCCGGAGCAAGATTCTTTGCAGGATTCTTTTGAAGATTCTTTCCATCCGAAAGCGTTCTGAGAATCTTTGAAAGAATCTTAATGAAATTCTTCAGACGAATCGAGCGAAACCTGTTGATGCTTTCCAGGATTCGTTTCAAGATTCTTTCCATCCGAAAGCGTTTTGAGAATCTTTTAAAGAATCTTCGAAAGAATCTTGAAAAGCTTTAAGAGAAAGTCTTTAAGAGAATCGTGAAAAGATTCCGTCCATTAAATAGAAAAATCGTTGAAAAAATCTTAATGAAATTCTTCAGAGGAATCGAGCGAAACCTGTAGGTGCTTTCCCTTGGTGTCGAGACAGTACATTTCGGTACGTCAACGAAGGGTAAACCCTCGTGTATAGTCGAACTCAGGACAGCTTTGCAGTCTTATATACGTTCAGGCTTCAAGTCACTTGCAAGAAACGCTTCGACCGCTCGCCATTTAGCGGAGTATTGAATATAAGTGTTTCGTACGATGCCACTAGATGACGAGCGGTCGAAGCGTTTCTCGCAAGTGACTTGAAGCCTGAACGTATATAAGACTGCAAAGCTGTTCTGAGTTCGACTATACACGAGGGGTTTACCTTCCGTTGACGTACAGAAATTTACTGTCTCGACACCAAGGAAAAGTAACAATAGGTTTTGCTCAATTCCTCTGAAGAATTTCATTAAGATTCTTTCAACGATTTTTTTGTTTAATGGACGGAATATTTTCACGATTCTCTTAAAGACGCTTTTCAAGATTCTTTCGAAGATTCTTTAAAAGATTCTCAGAACGCTTTCGGATGGAAAGAATCTTGAAAAGAATCCTGGATAGCATCAACAGGTTTCGCTCGATTCCTCTGAAGAATTTCATTAGGATTCTTCCAAAGATTCTCAGAACGCTTTCGAATGGAAAAAATCTTGAAAAGAATCCTGGAAAGAATCTTGCTCCGGCTCATATGCGTGATTCTTTTCAAGATTCCTGTAAAGATTCTTTCAAGACTTTTTTTAAGATTCTCTAAATGATTCTTCACAAGATTCTTTTTTTCTACGCGGGTACCATATGCATAAACTGTGGATTAAATTTCATAAACCTTTATATTGAATTTTCATATTAAGGGTATTGGAAAAAATGTAGCTTTCGATAACAATACGGCACAATTGTTTCTGGTTTTTCCATCACTGTAAGATATTTTTTGATGAATATATTTGAAAATTCATAGACATTACTTGTGATATTTAATGACCTCCCGCGCAAAAATAGAAGTATGAAAACAGTATTTCCCAAATATTAAAAGTGTCTTGAATAATAGTATGCCAAGGCTGGTGTAGTGGAATAAGACATACGGAATAATATTTTGCCCAAATAAAGAAGGTATTAAAACAGTATTGTTACGTCACGACGTAACTTCGACAAATTTTTCGAAAATATTTAGAAAATTTGCTTCGGAAACTTTATCATAAAGATTCAAGAAAGAATTCAAATGAGAATCGCTGCGCGAGCACTGGACCGTTCAATCACTAGCCAAGTGGCCGGGGATTAAAAAGATATAATAGTCGAAGAGTTCTCTCGTTGTCGATGACAAAGGTAGAGAGCCTAAAATCTAACCCGAGGCTTCTGCCCGGTTCACCCGACCTTTTCGTCGGAAAGAAATGAGTTCTGTTGGAAAATCCTCCAACCATCTAAGAACTATTATTAACAACCCTCATACGGGACTAATAAAACGACTGATATCTCCCCCGAAAAACTGATAATCAAATAAAGACTTAACTTTATTTCTCAGAATTTCGGCTTGGGATTGAAACTCTCCAAAAAGATTGTTTGGCACAAAAATGTCGGTGATCTCATTTATCATATTATTAAAATTAATTATTGTTCAGTTTTCTCCATTGATAATTTTTCCGACGTAATCGATCGAGAATAAAGAAAAGTCGACTATGACAAATACTCTCCCTCCAAATAAATAATGATGGAATCTTGACAAATTAAGCAATAATGTTTTAATCGTTAAACTTGGAATTTATAAAAATAATTAAAGAAATTATATTAATTAACAAAATATATTTTAACCACAAGCATGACAATTAATGAAATATGTAGCAACAGTTATTAAAATTACTTGCGTTATTCGATCTTCCAGTTCACTATATGATAGTCCTCGCGAAAGACAAGCGGGCATAATTTATTCTGCAATCAAAATAGAACTGGAACGTCCGATTCGAAATTCGCCTATCAGATATGAGACTTAATCTCAGCCGACCCGAAGACGCGAGGAACAATGGGAAGCAAGTATCATCTTGCTAGGGGACATGTATAGGTGAAGCGGTTGCTAGATTGGCCGTAACACCTTCGTGGTGTATCGATATTGAAGAATCATATGTCGCCCTCCCAAACTTCCGAATGACGCGCGGGGACGCATCTGGTAGCCTAATTAAAAGTAGACTCTAGAAATAAGTTAGGAGAAGGGGTACACAGTTGTATGAAAGCACCGGACGAGAGGGTCTCGGCCGGCTGCTCCTGCAGCGGGGGCTCCTGCTGCTCCGCCTCATCTTCCACGCACCATCCGATCTTTATTACGGTCAAAGGTATTGTCACTCCTTGACCCATTGTCATACAAGCAGCCTCATGCTTTGAACAATTCTTTTGAGAGAATTTGCGTGAATATTTCCGATTGTAACACGACTAGTGGAGTTTGAAGTCAAAAACTTTTATTTTTCCTACATCATTGTATTAGAAATCGACGCCAATTTATCGAACCACTGTTTAACATTTTAAGTACGCCCCCGACTTTTTCGGTGGATATCGGTAAAATATTGATTTACGTTGCGCTATATTTTTGTTGGAATAAACAACCATTAAGCTGCAAAATTAAATATCTCTCATATTTGATTCCGTCATCCCGCGATTTTCCGATACCCAAGACTTCCACGGAATTATCATCCGAATAACTGACCAGAAGAAGAGGCCACTTCCACGTCGTATAACAAGATCAATTACACGGTAAATATCACGTAAGTACAAAGTATAACAACGTAAGTAAGGAGAATATATAAACATCATCGTAAATACACAAATTATCCTCGTTTTCACCTCTACAAAAGTAGAATCTTTAGCCTAATCCTGGGTTATTTTTCGAAAGATTAGACCCGAAAACAGGCTTGCGTTAACGATACTATCGTCAGTTGTAGTCAAGGAAATATTTTATATTTCTTAACTAGCGCACGGTAAATTCTTTCGTTAACGTGCAAAACGTGTAAGATTGTCGAAATTATTTAATTTTTGCAAACTTGACGTAACAAAAATTGGGGGCTCGTCCGGGATCTAAAAAGAATACTTTTGTATGCGAAGACAGGAAAAATTGTGTATAGAATAGTAAAAGAATAAATAATAATTTTCAAGGAACAATGAAATAAATAAACGGTAATTAACGAATGAAAAGCTTAAATGAAAAGGTCGAAAAAAAAATTGTGGTAAAAATTTAGAACTCAAAATAAAAGCCATAGGATCTCTTGATCAAATTAATAAGTATCGATTTTTACTAAAATTACAATTACAAAGAAAAATACAAAAAGTAAATTCGAAAATAAAATTAAGAAGATCCACACGGAAACCAGTGCCTCGAAAAATCGAATAACTCAATTTTATCATATTATTTGAAAAAAATTAGAATTTTTAAAAGAAAAAAAAAGTTACACATTGAGAACTCCTCGTCTTCTGATACCCTTATACCTACACCTTTTGAGAGACTTGCGCGGACATCCGCGATACTCTCATCTCATCCTTGGAGACTTGCGCGGTCCACCGCGATACTCCACTCCCCAACAATTTACCAAATAAATGGGCAAAAGAAGATCTGGAGGACGTAAAAATTTTTTGAGACAACTTAAGAATTTGTACAGAGGCATAATTGTTGGCAAAAACCAAGTAAAATCAAATAATAATTCAACAAAATCGAGTTATCACCCGACTGTAACCGCGTGTGAGTGGGAGAAATTACCAGTAATTACCAAAATAAAGAGAATCGATACAAAAATAATTTTATCAAGACCAATAATAACAGACCCTACGGAAACCTAAAAATTACCGTTTCTTTTTGTGTTCACCAAATAAAAAAAAAATATATAGATATATATACTTGGATAGATATATATATATATATATATATATATATATATATATATGGGTATATGCGTATAGACACACACGACACACACGAATTAAATTTCAGCCATCAAAAAAGTTTCTTCTTTGCCTCTTTTAGGCGTATCATTCCTTCAAATGATAGAAAAGTACTTGTTTCAAATCATAAACATTTTTATCTGTTGGTGCAATCAATTTCAATTGAAATCAATTAAGCAAAAAAAATCAAAAACCGCGAAGAAATTTAGATACAACTACATACAGCGTCATAATCGTACGAAATAAAGGGTAACATAATTATTATAAATGCACGGAACTCGGTCAAAAACGAGTGTTGAAGATTCAGTAGTACATATCTACCCTAACGACAGAAGAAATAACTCGCGAGAAATAAATTCCTCCACGACCACTGGTACAACCACCGCGCATCAACTCGGTAACGTAATCGCGAATCCGACAGCTGTGCCTGTCGGGCCTATCGAACCCCCTCAAGAAACAGACACCGAGAGCTCCGACTTAGAATCAGACGAATTGAACAATACTCTTCCGGAAAACGTAGAAAAGTCATTAACGAAAGCGGGAAAAAGAGAGAGCGTTACATTGGATGGGGATAGTAAAATCAATTTTTTGGAAATAACAAGTGGGGGCATTACTAAGACAAAACAAAAAGAATATAATAACGACAAAGTGAACGACGACAGTGACGACACGAAATCAATAAGCGACGCCGATTTTGAAACGGATGAATTAGAAAACAAACAGAATCAATTTAAAAGTCCAACAAAACCTAACGACATTCCAGAATTTGAAGAAAGTTTCGAACAATTTTCCGAAAGAGTCCGTAAAGCCGTGGAAACAGGAGAACCGAATAAAGGGTTGTCATTGGTATGGTTTATTACGGGATCGGATAATAACGACGCATCTTCATATTTACCGGTAGTAATATACCAAGGGCCGGGTCGCAAGATACCAACACCTGAGTCAACACAGGTCAGAATAGAGGATTTGAAGAGTTCGACTGAAACACCTAAATCCCCAGGTGTGGACCAGACGCCTTTTGTTCCAACAATGACTGCCAGTTCTTTACCACCTAAAGCTTCTCTTTCCTCTAACGATACCTAGTACACTCCTTTGGGTGGCTCTACACCATTTAATACTTTGCCTTCTGAGAATCGTGAAATAATTGATAGTAAAATAAGATCTACTCCCAAACGAGGAAATAACATTTCACAGCCAAACAAATTGAGATCTATATTAAAATCATCAACAATCAAACCTACGAACTTCCTAAAAAAATTAATTATTAAGGACGATCACGCTATTGCGGGCGGTTCTAAAGACACACCTGAACGATTTGAAATTTTGAGTAAAGATAAAAAATAAAGGCACAGTCGGAAAGCAACTCTAGTAAAAAAATAGTAGACAACACTGAAAAAGACGGACGATCCTTGGTTACAATGGTCAACAATAATCAAACCCTTTCCCTTCGGGACGCGCTAGCCGTAATCCCCAACTACGATGGTCGTACGATGTCCTTAACTATGTTTATTCAAGGATGTCACGAGGCCCTTACTATGATGGGACCGGGAGCCGAAGGTAATTTGGTACGGGCTGTACGTGTAAAAATTATAGGTGAACCTCGTCGAACGATACAGGACATGCAATTTGAGACAATAGGAAGTTTGGGAAAATTTCTTAAAGAAAGGTACGGTCCAACCTATAACGTCTATCAACTACAGGGACAGCTGGGAACTATATATCAAAGTGAAAATGAATAGGTAATCGCTTATGCGAATCGCGTGAAAGATATTGGCAATCTAATTATGGAAAGTTACGATAGGGAGGGAGATGACGCGAGATCGGAAGCTTCCATTGAAAACACTAGAAAAAGTTTGCCCGTCTGTTTTTTGCATGGATTGAAACCGGAGATAGAGCAACGGCTTACGCTTAGAGACGATATTGACGAATTAAGGGGAGGGAGTCAGGTCAAAATAATTAAATTTCTAAATTCAATATCATCCAAATTCTCTTGCATATAAAAATGATCAATGAACTATATTGTTGGTACTCGATGAAAGCATTTTTTACTGCCATCTGACTTGCGTATGCCTTTCCATATTATCTTAAGCAAAGGTCTTAGGTTTTCCACTCTGCGCGTGATTCAGACCAAACTGCTAGGCAGATTGGGCTAGTTGATGTCTCATTTTCTTCTTCATAAAAAGATACACCGGCTAAATGGAGCAAAATATTTTTTTTTAATTCTGAAAGCAAAGTTAATAACTGATTTAGAAAACAGCATAAAATTTATTTAGTAATAATTATGTCACTTGAAAAATATTACCTTTTATTAACTTTTGCTCCATTTAGCCGGTGTATCTTTTGATGAAGAAGAAAATGAGACGTTAACCAACCTAATCTGCCTAGCAGTTTGGTCTGAATCACGTGCAGAATAGGTTTAAAACCAAGTTTCGGCAAATGGCATCTAAAGCTTACCACTCAAATAAAAATGTTTATGCTGTTTTCACCTTTGGGGCACCTTAGTACCTTTAATGAACAAAATAAAAATATTATTTGCAAGTCAGATTACAAAATATTATTAATAATGTTATTAATAAATGTTTTTTTTTTTACAAATAAATAAGTAAATGAATGCATAATTTGAAAAAAACCTGTAAATAATATGGGGATGATCACTTTTATTGACAACATCACTGAAAATTTATCCAATGTTGACACATTCACAAATGTGCTGCACAAACATTAAATCATCACTTCATAACAAATTTACATATCTGATCACTTCTGATGATTGTTGATTCTGTTTTAAACACTATTGATTGAAAAAAAACCGTGAATGGCCAACGGAATCAAACTAATAACATAATATGAACGAAAAATAAAAACGTCAATTCGAGGTTATGCGTCTCGCGTGCAGCAGAAGTAACTTCTCGGGGCAGTAATACGCTGCGCATGCGATACGTGCTAAGATATCACAGCGCATGTCCCATTATTCGCGCGAATTCGAATATAATTTAAGTGTTACGTGTTGCGTTGAAGACATAACACTCTCATCGCGTCATTTGTATCGCGTTTCGCTAACTGGTTTAAAAAATGGTAAACAAATAAAAATTTATTTACAAATACGTAATAAACTTTTTATTATATGGAAAAAAAAAAGATGCAAAGTAGAACCTTGCACATTGCTTCCTCATTATTTTTCGCTTTTTACAAAGCTCCCTCTGTGAGGAAGCAGTATGTTATTCAATTTTGGCTTCCTCATAGAGGAAACTTTGTAAAAAGCGAAAAATAATGAGGAAGCAATGTGCAAGCTTCTACTTTGCATCTTTTTTTTTATACCTTGTGTCTCTTTTGCAGAGGTGTTTAATACAGCTATAAATCACCTCTGCAAACACCGTTACATCTAATTTTGATTAGATACAAATTTTTGTCGTACTTTCTCAACTTTTCCGGAAGTTATAGCGAAAATCTACATTTTTTTTAAAATGAAAAATGGTGTAAAATCCGAACGACTTTACCGATCATCACCAAATTTGGTACATGGCATTTCTGAATGTTATTTTTCGTCTGTACAAAATTTCTGTTCATTTGTTGAAATTCGACGTAATTTAGATCAAAATCTATTTTTTTCGAAAAATTCAAAATTCTATAAAATCCGAACCGCTTTACCGATTTCGCCGAAATGCAATACCATACAACATTGAACTTATATCTAGATATGAAGAACTATTTAGCTAAATCGGCGAACTTTTACGAAAGTTAGAGCATTCACGTCCTTTTTTCAACAAATTAAAAATGGCATAAAAACTTAATTACTATATATGTTTTTTCAAAAATTGCAGTATTCAAAGGGGGGCAGCTACTCTACATGTGTGCCAAATTTGAGCCCGATCGCTCGAACGGTTACTGAGTGAGAGGCGATTGAATTTTCGAGGCCCAGCACACACACACACACACACACATACATACATACGGACATTTTTTCTAAACCACTTTTTTCGATGTTTTAGGTGATTCTAAGCATACTGACATGAAAATCTCGAAAAAAAAAATTTTCATGAAAACAAAGCTTCCTCTATGAGGAAGCAAAACATTAAAAAACAGGTATATTGCAGAAAGCGGCCATTTTTTCGGCTTCAGGTCTAAGATTTTGTAGGTTCAGAGGTTTGCAGCTTAACTAAACGAAACTGCCGAAGAGAAAAAAAAAAAAAATATTTGATTTTTTTTTTTTCAACACCCTTAATTATTTTGTGTGAACAAAAAATCGGCCATAATGTCTGCATATAACAAAAATAAATAAATAAAATAATTTAAAATTCAAATATAATATTCTGGTAATTTTTACGACTTTTGAGAAAATTAAATATGTATGGTACCGTAGAAACTTAGCCATTTTTGCGAATTCCGGCTTATAACTTTACTAATAGATAGATTACATGGAAATGAATGTTTTCACAGAAAAAAAAATAATCGATTTTTTTTCATTTTTGACCTGACTCCCCCCCTTAATTCTCCACGCCGTACAGATTGAAAAAGAATTAGTGTCGCGCGCCGCGTTGAGAAGCCGAGATCGGGAAACCTCAGGTGTTCGGGACGTAAAACCCGAGGTCCGACGCAACGTGCGTACCATAGGTAGCGAGGCAACGGTATGCCAGCTGTGCGACGAGATGGGGCATGTAGCGAAAGAGTGCCCGAAAAAGAATGTTTGATACGCGCAAACTACCGGTGCTATAAAAAAATCGAGTGAACAACGAACCGAAAATACATGTCAAATTTGTAAAAAAAATCGGTCATACTGCCGATAAATGTTTATTTTCGCCATTACATGACAACAAAAATAGCATCGAAGCGCCGCAACTAACAATATGTCAGGTTTGCAATAAACGCGGACATACGGGTGATCGATGTTACAAAATATACCCTCCAAGAAGGAACGATGTCGTAAATTCGCGTGTAATTTGCCAACTTTGTAAAAATGTCGGACATTATGCAAACCAATGTTCGCAACGATCGAGACCAACGGAAATGGTAAGAATGCAAGTCCCGCAGAATCTTCGATACCAGGGGGCTAACGCGATACATTGTCAAATCTGTAAAAAAGAGGGTCACGGAGCACACATTTGTCCATTTCGTAATAATTATTCGCAACCTTTGACGAATAATTGATTCAACGATCGCCACGAATCGGAGAAACCTGGTGATAATGCTGTTAATGGAGAGTCTCAATGTTTTTATTGCAAGCAGTCGGGTCATTTCATCCGCGATTGCCATGGCCGCCTTCGGAATAAATAGAGTAGCAGTAGCGACCGTCGCGTCAGGAGTAACAACCCGTCCAGTCAAGATCAGACAGACAAATCGTAGTGTGAAGGCAACATTAATTTCTTTTTTAACTTGGCGTCGAGTCGCTACCGCGACTCTTGATTCGGGAAACGTTCGGGGGCTCCCGAGCTCGGGTGCGCCCAGGGAGACCTCACCGTATACGTACCCGGTCCATATAATCGGTTCAACAAGTCTGCCGTCCAGAAGCGAGTAAGTCGAATTTTTAATATTCCTCTGCATATGGAAAGTAGTGTTCCGAGCGTAAAATTGACAGATTCCGAATTAATATCACCTATTACTTTGATGATCGATACTGGTGCCGGGCCAAATATTTTGAAAAAGAAATTCATAAAAGAAACAAGTTTGATAAAACGGGATGAAATTTTACAACTTAATGGCATTACTAGAGATTCAATTATTACTTTGGGCTACGTAAACATACAGGCGTTCGGTCGGTTTGCTACTTTTCATATTGTTGACAACGATTTTCCCATTAATGACGGCGGAATTTTGGGAGCGGAATATCTTGACGGAAATCGCGTGAAAATTGATTACGAAAATAGACAATTAGAGATACAGAATACGATAATTCCATTTGCCACTCAAGAACTTATTATTCTTCCTGCAGAAACAACGAAATTATGTTTCGTGCGAATTAAAAATCTCGATTCGAGGGCGGGATATCTACCCCCTCTCGACGGAGGGGAAGGAATCGATATAAGTAATGGATTTGTTGAAAATAATAACGGCAAGGCATATGTCTATATTACGAACACCAACAGCCATACGGTTGCTATACAGGTACCGGTAATAGAGTTAATATCATCGGAGGGATTAACTGACAACACCGAGGTAAGGAGAGACGACGAGGAGATGGGAAAGGGAGAGCAGGAACAGGTAATAGGTAGCGCAGCGGTGGAAGAACCTTTGAGATCTGACTTTGTCATTTCTCAAAGAGAATTTGGGTCCACCGCTGGACAAGGCACCTTGGTTGAAAAAAATTATTTACAAGAAGATGTTTTGAAAGATTCTGTTTGCAAAGAGGAAAATGAAATTTTGGATAAAGTAGAGATTTGTGAAAATAAAGTGCAGCCTACTAAAGCCATAATTGAATATATTGAGAAAGTCGAAAATCAAGTAAAGAACGTCGCGTCATTAATAGAGAAATTGGGAATATCGTTTGAGATCATTGGCAAGAAAGATTATTGTGCCAAAAATGAAGAAGTAAAGAGTGAGAATCAAATAAATAATAGAGAAACTGTTTTACTAAATGATGTAGAAGAAATTTCAGTGAAGTGAAATAAAAGTGATACTCGTGTGGTTAAATTGAAGAATTGTGAAGATAACAAAAGAGGGTGTCCGGACGTAAAAACGTCGGAACCGAAATTAAAATTTTTACAGATATCCGAACCCAGAAAAGAGGCGGATTATGGTAAGAAAAATAATGAAATTAATCACGGGATATATAGGAGTACTTCGAGTTTTGAGAATGCATCTACAGTGAATGAACAGGTATCTTTTTGTCATGAGAAAAATAATTCTAATTTTTCGAGGAAAGTCAAGTCACCAAAAGTAATTGGATATTCTAGTAATTTGGACTCAGGAAAACCTGAGGAAAACGCGACAAAAATTTTTGACGATAGAAATGATGAAAAAAATATTGATTTTGATTTGAGCAAAGCGACGAGAATAAATCCGGTAACTTCAATTCAAACTGCAAAATCATATAGAATTTTAGATGAGGCACTCGTGAGTAGACTCAATATTGTGTCAATCACTAATAAAATACCGCCATTGGCTCGCGAGAGTTCGTGTTATGTAATATCGGAAACAAATATGATTGACCGTTATAATCAAATACAAAATTTATTAAGACTTTCAGATCTCGACGAAAAAGAGGGTGCAAGTATTAGGACACTTTTAAAGGAGAGCGCACACCTGTATCAGATTCCAGGCGACGCGTTAACTTGCACTACCGTATTACAACATCGAATACCGACAACAGACGATTTTCCGATCAACACCCGTGGGTATCGTTGGCCAGAGTGTACAAAAGGAGAGATTGGTAAGCAGGTGGAGGATATGCTGGAAAAGGGCATAATAATTCCTTCTACTTCACCGTACAACTGTCCCGTGTGGGTCGTGCCTAAAAAAGATGATTCACAAGGTAACAAAAAATGGAGAGTAGTATTTGATTATCGAGCGTTGAATGAAAAGACAATTGCTGATGCATATCCGATACCTAATATCAATGATATCCTCGATCAATTGGGAGGGGCGAAATATTTTTCTGTTTTTGATTTAGCTTCGGGTTTCCATCAAATAGAAGTAGCATCGGAAGATCGTCATAAAACCGCGTTCACTACACCGCGCGGTCACTTCGAGTTCGTTAGAATGCCTTTCGGGTTACGGAACGCTCCGCCCACCTTTCAACAAGCCATGGATCTTACTTTGAGTGGACTCCTCGGCAAGGGGGTATTTGTGTATTTGGATGATATCGTTATTTACGCGAAAAATCTTGAAGAACACCATGAAATTTATCGAGAATTGATGAAACGTTTAGAGGCCGAGAATTTGAAACTGCAACCTGACAAGTGTGAATTCTTGAAAAAAGAGGTCGCGTATTTGGGTCATGTAATTGGAGATAATGGAGTTCGACCGGATCCAAAGAAAATTGAAGCAGTACGAAATTATCCGTCACTCAAAAATATTAAAAGTATTCGTCAATTATTGGGATTAACGGGTTACTATAGACGTTTTATCGAGGGATATGCAAAAATAACGACACCTCTTACTGCACTTTTTCGTAACGAAAATTCCTTCATTTGGGGACCAGAACCACCCGCGCAGAAAAAAACAGTCCCGGATGGAGTCCCGGATGGAGTCCCGGATGGAGTCCCGGCCGGGACTGCCGGGACTCCCGCCCGGACTTCCGCCGGGACTCCATCCGGGATCCCGAAAGCCCGCCCGGATTCCTTCCGGGATCCCAAAAGCCCTCCCGGACTCCTCCTGGACACCATCTCCAGAATCTCGGCGGGACTCGCTCGATCCGGCCCGGACTCCCGCCGGGACTCCATTCGGGATCCCAAAAGCCCTGCCGGACTCCCGTCCGGACTCCTTCCGGGACTCCATCTCTAGAATCTCGGCGGGACTCGATCGATCCGGCCCGGACTCCCGCCCGCATTCGCGCCGGGACTCCTTCCGGGATCCCAAAAGACCTCCCGGACTCCTTCAGGGACTCCATTTCTAGAATCTCGGCGGGACTCGATCGACCGGCCCGGACTCCCGCCGGGACTACATCCGGGATCCCGAAAGCCCGCCCGGACTCCATCCGGGACTCCATCTCTAGAATCTCGGCGGGACTCTATCGATCCGGCCTGGACTCCCGCCGGGACTCCATCCGGGATCTCAAAAGTCCGCCCGGACTCCATCCGGAACTCCATCTCTAGAATCTCGGCGGGACTCGATCGATCCGGCCCGGACTCCCGTCGGGACTCCATCCGGGATCCCAAAGAGCCCTCCCGGACGCCCGCCCGGACTTCATCCGGGATTCCATCTCAAGAATCGCGGCGGGACTCGATCGAAGCGAACGGTTGAGCTCGAGTTAGAGACTCGAACAATTATAAGAACCCTTGTAATTTCAAGCAATAATTTGTGATAACAAATATTTTAATTCAATAAATATCTTTTTAATTGGCAATCGCGTGGATTCTAATTCCTTAATCGGTAAAGATACCTTTATATTAAAAATCCCTTTCCACGACGACTTGATCACTCGTCGCCTTTCGAGCAAAATAAAAATAAAAAAAATGAAAAAATAACATATTTATAATATGGAATGACATTCAAACCTGTGAAAACTGAAAATAATTCACTATAACTATACCGTCGGTAGATTAAAGTTTTTTTATTTTTTGCTACTTTGTGATTGACTTTCATTGTCATGAAACGATAGACTTTCATTGGGAGCTCCCAATGACATGCAGTGAAATAATGTGCCTATTGGTGAAATTAAATATCAAAACTAATACAGAAATACTAATTATAGAGTGTTCTTCAATTTATATGCATAGCGAGTTTTATTTTTTTAATAACCTTAATAAAATCAGTGGTTTTTCAGTCATTAACTGAGATTTGCGGAATCCAGTTTTTTAATGCAACCTCATAATGACACTTAACATCATCTAGCCATATTGTCTGTTTATGTACTAAATTCAGTGACTTTCTATGTTTGTTGGTTGATTATTTACTCTTAAGCTTCTAATGTTATCTGGTAAAATTTAGTGGTTTCTATTGGTTTAAGCATAATTCAATCATACGCAATCTCCTAAAGTCATTTGGTATGATGCTGAGTCGCTTGGTTTGACAAGTTATCACAACTGATACAGGAATAATAAAGTGTTTTTCAATTTCTATGTGTAATAAGTTTTATTAATTTATATATGTAACAAGTTTCATTGTTTAATATATTCATAAAAATCAGTGGTTATTCAGTAATTAACTGAAATATGTGTACTATAGTTTGTTCGAACCTGCAACCAACACCATACAGCAAAAAAGATGATTTATATTTGGTGACTTCTGTGAGTTTTATTCGTTGCTTCATGATTGACTCTGAGCTCACAATGTCATTCGATGAAATACTGGATTTTTTTATAACAGAAGTTATGAGAACTGAGAAAAAATTGATTAATAAAGTGTAGTAAATTTATATGTGTAACAAGCTTCATTTTTAAATAAATTTGGTAAAGTTAGTGTTTATTCGGGTTTAACTTGGATTTGTGGATTAATGTTTTTCGCAATCTGCACTTTCTTAACATTGTCGAGGAAAAAGTCAATTTTTATTGAGATAAATTATTGGAACAATCAGATGTGGTGTGACCTTTGTAATATACATTTTTTTTCTAAATTTAAATAGAGTAACAAAGTCACCTAGAAAAGACATGAAAGCTGTCAGTCTTAATTATATACAGGTCCTGAAATAATAACGATAGCACAAATCACATGACATTAATCAAAATGATCTGTATTGTTGATTTTGTAGTTCTCCATGAAAAAAACCTACAATTTTCATCTTGCTATTTATACCATTTTTTAATGTGGCAGTATTTTTAGGATTCTGACTGTGATTTTGAGGATGTTATGAGGATTTTGAGGAGACTTATAGTCTCAATTCTATAAATGTACTAATATGGAAAGATCGTTGTAGTTTATAGTAGAAAACTTAAACTAAATGCTTTATTATTATTAATTATTTGAAAATCACATTACTTTTATAAAATGTTATCCTCTTTTATTCTCTTTGGATGAACCAAGGATTGATGATTCAATATAGACTTTGCAAAAAGTGTTGAAATTCCCCCAAAAAACACAATGTGTAAAAAAATTGAGAAAAGAACATTTACGTGAGTGGTATCAACACCCCAATAAAAAACAGTGTTTCAAAAACTTGAGCCATAAAAAATGTATCAGCACAAAAAGTTGTGAAATGAACTAAAAATATCTGCAGCAAGTCAAGTAGATGTTGTTCAACATATATATTGTGACGTGATTTTTTGTAAATCGCGTTCACAAGAGTATTTTGTTGGCGATATTGTCGCTGTTCCGTCGCTGCCCTCCTCGAGATCTGGATCTCGTACGGATAACCACGAGCTCTGGAGTAGAGCTTCCGTTCTTGAGTTCCGTTCTGTTTTTTTTGGTAAGGACAAGACGCTCGGCATATTCGAACTTGTCGCGAGGATGAGAGCTCATCGAAACGAGCAGCCCGACAAGTAAGAATTGCCGGCCAAGGTCTTGCAGTTAGTTTTAGACCGGTGCAAATCCGGCGCCCGATAGCGAGAGTGCATTGCGCTGGAGAACGGGTGGCGAGTTGTTAGTTTTTGGCATAGGATGGGGCATCCTAGTGTCGAGTAAGTGTCAAGTATAGGCCCGTTCTCGCGAGAAGCACCAAGGGAGGCAGCTGTTTAGATTTTCAAAGTTACCGGCATTAATTGCGCTCCCGTAATAGTTGAGAAATTATTCGAGTGAAAGAGGGCAGTAGCTCACGGGCAAGGGATTTTGGAAGGATCGAAATAATAATCATGATGAGCTCCCGATGATTACTCGAATTAATCAGTCTTGCTCGGGACACCGCCGAGGTGCCTCGAGTAGTCAATACGCTCCCGTGTTGACAAGTTTTTCGATAGCTCGCGCGCGCGGTTCCGCGTAGTTCTCGGTACTCGATAGTACATCGTGTATCAGCGTTAAGCTGAGTTCTCGTGTTTCGTCGTGTGCTATGTGGGCCATGCCTACTCGTGCAGTGACAGAGTTGATTTTATCAAAATAAAATTAACAGTTCTCGTGCCTGGTGCAGTGTAATTAGTGCCTTGCTGTTCCCGTGTCCCTCCTGGGAGGATGGTTTTCGCTCCTCAGGTTCTTTGGAATATCATTGGGTGAGTCGTTCCCGTTATTTATTTAATTCACCGATTTCGCGAAGATTTTCGGAAAAGTTCTCGTGCGGCCGAGTACGGCCAGCTAGTGACGGCTCCGCAATACCCGCGCATGGCTATGCCACGTGTGATTGCCGTTCGCTCTCGACGCGTTTTGCCGGTTCTCGCGCATTATTTAATGCACAACGATTTGTTGTATGGCTTCCGAAATTTTTAATGAATATTATCAGTTCCCGGGATTCGTTATAACGAAAAATAAGCTATTTATTGGGCCAACCTCGACCCTCTCTACCACGACCAAGCAGCCTGAGCGGCCGTGCATTTCCGCAACCGTTCGCTCCCGCAAGTGCATCCCGTTGCGTTTGCTGCTTTCACGCGTCCCTAAAAAGTAGCAATGTTCTCGTTTTGTTTTGTGTGTTGCGTTCTCGATCGGCAGTTATGCTCCGACTGCCGATTTTATTGGAATCGAGCTTGCTCCACTCGATTCCGCGGGCAAACCGGTTCGTCAATACCGGTGGAACAAAAATTGACTGGCGCCTACCGGGTTTACGGATGCGCGAGCGAGGGTGGGCGGCCGAAGGTGACAGTTCCCGTCTATGTTATTCTTTTCTATTTAACTTATCGCTACGCTCACGAAAAATACGTCACAATATATTAGGTTATTTAAAAAATACTGTCTACATATATATATATATATATATATATATATATATATATATACTCGGATTTTATTGTGGCTCGCGCGCTGCGCGCGCTCGCAATCGCCCCCCACCCAAGGCTGCCACTTCCGAAGAGTGCCCCCCCCCCCTTCCGCCAAGCCCTGAGCCCGAATTATTCTAAGTCCCTCGATTCTTGACACGGCGGCGGCGGCGGCGGCGGCGGCGAGATCTTTTTATAATATAGAGAGATATATATATGTAATATGAATGTTCATATTTCTACGGTTAATATGAACATTCAATAATGATAAACTATATAGGATACTTGGCAAACTCGCCAAGTACTGCCGTTTAATTTTTTGAGATGTTGACATTTATTTTTCACTAATTTCTTTTCTCGATTTTTGTAATCTGCATTTTTTTCTTCAAAATCCAAGATTTTGTTTTGTTACTGATTTTTTCACCTTTAAATGCGAGAATTTCTTTTTAGTTGATTTAGGTTCTTTAGGTTCTTTGAGTTATTTATTTAAGGTTCTTTAGGTTACTTAAAAAATACTGTCTATATACATATCTCTCTATATTATAAAAAGATCTCGCCGCCGCCGCCGCCGCCGCCGCAGCCGTGTCAAGAATCGAGGGACTTAGAATAATTCGGGCTCAGGGCTTGGCGGAAGGGGTGGGGGGAGGGGGAGGGGGGGGGCACTCTTCGGGGGGATTCAAAATAATTGTCACGTTCTGATAACACTTTTTTTAAATTCAAAAACGGATATTTCTTTTGGGCTGAGAAAATTACAGAGTATTCCATGCACTGTGAAAAATATTCGCGTTTTTCCGATACAAACGTGTATGAATTTTGTAAAACTCGATATAGGAAATCGAAATTAATATGTTTGCATAGTAAACTTAATACAGACAAATGAATTTCGATAATCCAATGATTGGAAATTACAACACATGATTATCAAACCATTAATTACTAAATTAGTACAGGAAAATCAATATGCATTTTTGGAATTTTCGTACCCAATTTGAAATTTAATATACATTGTCGCATTGAACGTAAGATCAAAGTTACTCAAATTTCAGTTACTGATATTGAAAGATACCAAGCAAAGTATTTGCAATTTTATCCACATGAGTGTATTACTTTTTGCAAAATGTTTGTGTTCTTGCGACACAAAAGTGTGAGAAATTTACAAAACTCGATGTAGGAAATGAACATTAATATAGTTGCATAGTAAATTTAGTATGTGTCTATGGATGTTACCAATCTGGTGATGTAAAATTACAACACACGGTTACTAAATCAATCATTACTAAAATAGTACATGAATTTATTATCTTAAGCAAAGGTCTTAGGTTTTCCACTCTGCGCGTGATTCAGACCAAACTGCTAGGCATATTGGGCTAGTGGATGTCTCATTTTCTTCTTCATAAAAAGATACACCAGCTAAATGGAGCAAGATATTTTTTTTTCATTCTGAAAGCAAAGTTAATAACTGATTTAGAAAATAGCATAAAATTTATTTAGTAATAATTATGTCACTTGAAAAATATTACCTTTTATTAACTTTTGCTCCATTTAGCCGGTGTATCTTTTCATGAAGAAGAAAATGAGACGTCAACCAGCCCAACCTGCCTAGCAGTTTGGTCTGAATCACGCACAGAATAGGTTTAAAACCAAGTTTCGGCAAATGGCATCTAAAGCTTACCATTCAAATAAAAATGTTTATGCTGTTTTCATCTTTGGGGCACCTTAGTACCTTTAATGAACAAAATAAAAATTTTATTTGCAAGTCAGATTACAGAATATTATTAATAATGTTATTAATAAATGTTTTTTTTTACAAATAAATAAGTAAATGAATGCATAATTTGAAAAAAACCTGTAAATAATATGGGGATGATCACTTTTATTGACAACATCACTGAAAATTTATCCGGTGTTGACACATTCACAAATGTGCTGCACAAAAATTAAATCATCACTTCATAACAAATTTACTTATCTGATCACTTCTGATGATTGTTGATTCTGTCTTAAACACTATTAATTGAAAAACAACCGTAAATGGCCAACGGAATCAAACTAATAACATAATATCAAAGAACATATATTACATGGAAGCGTATAGCCCGTGTTAAGTTTTGGCAGAGAAAAAGTAGTTCGGAATTTCGCCGATAGTTCGCGCGGCGATGTATCGGTGTGCCGCACACATTGAAAGAGTCTCAAGCCACGCCCCACGCGGTTGATTCTCTCGCACGCCTGCATACTGGCCAGACGTTCCGACTCACTTGCTCTCACGCGGTCGCGCATTCCCAATGCGTGTAGTGGGGATGCTCTACCGCTCATCACTTTAAATCCTTCGCGATTTTTAAAATAATTTCCTTTTTTCTTTTTTTTTGTTTAGAATAACACAATAAAGTGTTTAACTTAACTAATAAGATGTGAATTTGTTGTTTGCAAGCAAAGCACAATAAATCGTTCAATATTCGTATTGAACGAAGCACGAAGTATTTTATCATTTTTAATTATATACATTAAACTTACCTTTTAGTATTAATAACAGAGTTGTAAATCCCTATTAATTCATGAAATATAGTTTACAGTACAATTTGTTTTGTAATTATGATTTAATATTAATAATATATAGCGATTATGAAACGGAGTGTAAACATTTGAATAGCTGCAAACAATATTATTTTTTAATAAAATTTGAAGGTAATCTTATTGAAAAAATGAAGAAAAATAACTAATGCATTAAGAAAGTAATGCATTAAGTATTTCTTCCATTTGTTTCCTCATAGAGGAAGCTTTGTTTCCATGAAATTTTTTTTTTCGAGATTTTCATGTCAGTACACTCAGAATGGGCCAAAACGTCGAGAAAAGTGATTTAGAAAAAATGTCTGTATGTTTGTGTGTGTGTGTATGTGTGTGTGTGTGTATGTTACACGATCGAAAAATGTAAACCTTTATAACTCGGGAATGCCTTGAGATATCAAGCTGAAATTTGGACCATAGATAGAGGGATCAAGCCTCATCGTTCAATGCAGATTTTTGTAAAAATCCACTTGATCGTTAAATTATTACGCGTTTTTTAATTTTTTGAAAAATGTCTGTTTACGCGATAACTCTTTCAATTTTCGAGATATTGATCTTAAAATTGGTATGAATCTGAGCTTTCATACGCCGGTGATCGCTATTGAATATGGTTAAGATCGGTTGAACCCTTAAAATTTTATGATGTTGTGAATTTTTGAAAAAATTGACATTTGCAAACTTTTGCAAAACTTAAAACAGCGAGCTCAAATTTTGTATATAAATGAAACAATATTCAGCCATTATATATGTATAATTTAGTGATGAACGGTATGAAATTTTTGATTTTATGGAATGTTGAATTATTTTTTAAAATATACATTATCACATTCACTTTCGGAAACGCTCTAATAATCACGAAATAACGTAATAACGAAATAGAAAAAGCGAATCCACAATATGTATATTTATCTAATTAAAACAAGGATGCAAAGTAGAAGCTTGCCCATTGCTTCCTCATTATTTTTCGCATTTTACAAAGCTTCCTCTATGAGGAAGTCAAAAATTGAATAACATACTCCTCATAGAGGTAGCTTTGTAAAACGCGAAAAATAATGAGGAATCAATGTGCAAGGTTCTACTTTGCATCCTTTTTATACTATTTCTCCCAATATTGAAGTGAAAATTGGTATTTTTTGCAGCTCTTCAAATGTTTGCACTCTGTTTTATAATCGCTACATATTATTATTACAAAATCATAATTACAAAACAAACTGTACTGTTAACTATATTTCATGAATTAATAGGGATTTACAACTCTGATAAATAATACTTGACATGAAAATAAAGCCTTTATCAAATGCATATCATGCGCATTCTCTAATTTTGCTCGCTCTTAGCTAATGTTAAGCAACATGGATTGGTAGTTCAGATGAAGGAACATTAGTAACTGTTAGTAAAAATAACAAAGTTGAATTCTACCGAGCAAGTCGATCATGTTGATTAACATTACTCGATAGAAACCACGGGAAGGTGGCGAGCATATTCCATCGGGAAGGGATGGGTGAAAAGCTGGAAGTAAATGGGGTAGGTGAGAGTAGGGAATACAACAGATTAGAAAGTGAGGAACAATTAGAAAGCCGTCAGGTGGTACATGAAAAAAAAACCGAAAGGGTCATAAAAATAGAAGCAAATGTAATGAACAGGAATGGAAGCATATAAAAAACCAATCAAAACTCAATAAATGAAAACCACCTTACGAAGATAGAGAAATTTTGTGCACCGCTTCAGCTTCATGCATTTAAACAAATTATAAACTGTCGAATGGTGCTCATATTTATTTTTACTTTTTTTTAGTTAAATACAATTGAATAGGAACAAAATAATAATATACCATACTATTTTTCAACGACTGCAAAAAATATCTGTTTATACCAAAATCTAATGGTAATTTTCGCAAAATAAAGGAGAAAACAATTGATACCAACGTTTAATTTGGTTTTGTTTTTAAAAAATCGGAAGAATGTCTACTTAAAACAACAGTTGAAAATGTACCTAATAAATTGCGAAATTCAAGGATTCATGAATTTCGCAATTTATTTAAAAAATCGGAAAAATGTCTACTTAAAACAACAGTTGAAAATGTACCTAATAAATTGCAAAATTCAAGGATTCATGAATTTCGCAATTTATTAGGTACATTTTCAACTGTTGTTTTAAATAGGAGGGATTCCACGGGACTTTCGCCACCCCCAAAAAAAAAAAATCTCAAATTTTATCTAAAAATCAGGTTCAGCGGTGTCTATTGATGGACCAAATTTCAAAATTCTGAAAAAATAGTTGACCGGAATATGCAAATTTTTTCGTTTTTTATCGTTTTTCATTTAATCTGTAATATCTCAGAAACTATTGATCGTATCGAAATCATTAAAAGACGAAAATGTGCATTTTTTTATGGCCAACAAGAAAAAAATATATTCAAAATTAATTGCTTAATTTCAGGTCACATTTTATGGAAAAAACAATAAAATTATTTTTTTTTTTTATGGTTGGA
Source organism: Ephialtes manifestator (assembly GCA_963970395.1). Classification (NCBI taxonomy): domain Eukaryota; kingdom Metazoa; phylum Arthropoda; class Insecta; order Hymenoptera; family Ichneumonidae; genus Ephialtes; species Ephialtes manifestator. Next base: position 23,435,967 of record OZ019969.1, read on the forward strand.
CTTCAGATTTTTTCATCGGACAAATTGTCTCGGAATCTTTGAGTGATCGCCGAATTTTGAGTATTTTTTTTTTCATGGGATGGCCCAATGCTGTGACGTTACAGCAATCTGAATGTTTTTAATATATATAAAAAAATCCATATTCAAAATTAAAATTAATTAAAATAGTTGGACTTCAGATTTTTTCACCGGACAAATTGCCTCGGAATCTTTGAGTGATCGCCGAATTTTGAGTATTTTTTTTTTCATGGGATGGCCCAATGCTGTGAGGTTACAGCAATTTGAATGTTTCAAATTGCTGTAAATGGCCCAATGCTGTGAGGTTACAGCAATTTGAATGTTTCAAATTGCTGTAACATTCAAATTGCTGTAACCTCACAGCATTGGGCCATCCCATGAAAAAAAAAATACTCAAAATTCGGCGAACACTCAAAGATTCCGAGGCAATTTGTCCGGTGAAAAAATCTGAAGTCCAACCATTTTAATTAATTTTAATTTTGAATATGGATTTTTTTATATATATTAAAAACATTCAGATTGCTGTAACGTCACAGCATTGGGCCATCCCATGAAAAAAAAAATACTCAAAATTCGGCGATCACTCAAAGACTCCGAGACAATTTGTCCGATGAAAAAATCTGAAGTCCAACCATAAAAAAAAAAATAATTTTGTTGTTTTTTCCATAAAATGTGACCTGAAATTAAGCAATTAATTTTGAATATATTTTTTTCTTGTTGGCCATAAAAAAATGCACATTTTCGTCTTTTAATGATTTCGATACGATCAATAGTTTCTGAGATATTACAGATTAAATGAAAAACGATAAAAAGCGAAAAAATTTGCATATTCCGGTCAACTATTTTTTTAGAATTTTTAAATTTGGTCCATCAATAGACACTGCTGAACCTGATTTTTAGATAAAATTTGAGATTTTTTTTTTTTGGGGTGGCGAAAGTCCCGTGGAATCCCTCATAGACATTTTTCCGATTTTTTTAAAACAAAACCAAATTAAACGTTGGTATTAATTGTTTTCTCCTTTATTTTGCGAAAATTACCATTAGGTTTTGCGAAATTCATGAATCCTTTTTTGGATCATATAGCTGTTATTACGAAAGCAACCGCTTTCGTTAATAACAATGATCCAAAAAAGGATACATGAATTTCGCAATTTATTAGGTACATTTTCAACTATTGTTTTAAATAGACATTTTTCCGATTTTTTTAAAACAAAACCAAATTAAACGTTGGTATTAATTGTTTTCTCCTTTATTTTGCGAAAATTACCATTAGATTTTTCGAAATTCATGAATCCTTTTTTGGATCATATAGCTGTTATTAACGAAAGCAAACGCTTTCGTTAATAACAGCTATATGATCCAAAAAAGGAATAAGAGCGAGCGAGAAAGCAGCATTACCCCAAGCATTAGAATATGCGAGTGCGACCGAGAAACGCACTATCGGAAGAGCGAGTGTACGAGAGAGAAGGGAAGCGCAGGAGTACGAGCGAGAACGCACCATTACCCCAAGCATTAGAATATGCGAGTGCGACTGAGAAACGCACTATCGGAAGAGCGAGTGTACGAGAGAGAAGGGAAGCGCATGAGTACGAGCGAGAACGCACCAATACCCCAAGCATAAGAAAGCGGCAGTGCGAGCGAGAGGCGCGATTACCCCAAGCCCTGATTGGCTCGGAGCCTAAAAAGAGGTGGGCATATAGCAGTATGCGTGCACACCGATATAGACAGCGCCCGTAGTGCTGGGGTAAGGAACTAGCTTTTTACCCCAGCGAATGCTGCCAAGTCGGCCCATAAGCTATACATTTCCATGTAATATATGTTCTTTGATAATATGAAGGAAAAATAAAAACGTCAATTCGAGGTTATGCGTCTCGCGTGTAGCAGAAGTAACTTCTTCTTCTTCTTCTGTTTGTGGTTGGCTCCGGTTAGAAGTAACTTCTCGGGGCAGTAACACGCTGCGCATGCGATACGTGCTAAGATATCACAGCGCATGTCCCATTATTCGCGCGAATTCGAATATAATGTAAGTGTTACGTGTTGCGTTGAAGACATCACACTCTCATCGCGTCATTTGTATCGCGTTTCGCTAACTGGTTTAAAAAATGGTAAACAAATAAAAATTTATTTACAAACACGTATTGAACTTTTTATTATACAGAAAAAAATCATTAACAAATCAGGTATATTGCAGAAATCGGCCATTTTTTCGGCTTCAGGTCTAAGATTTTTCAGGTTCAGAGGGTATACTTAACTAAACGAAATTGCCGAAGAGAAAAAAAAAAAAAATAATAATTGGCTTTTTTTTTTCAACACCCTTAATTATTTTGTGTGAACGAAAAATCGGCCATAATGTCTGCATATAACAAAAATAAATAAATAAAATAATTTAAAATTCAAATATAATATTCTGGTAATTTTTACGACTTTTGAGAAAATTAAATATGAATGGTACCGTAGAAACTTAGCCATTTTTGCGAATTCCGGCTTATAACTTTACTAATAGATAGATTACATGGAAATGAATGTTTTCACAGAAAAAAATATAATCGATTTTTTTTAATTTTTGACCTGACTCCCCCCCCCCCCAGCACTTCTTCTTCTAAGAATTTTAGAGATTGTATAAGATATTAGATGCTACAATACAATTCACTACAATAGTCATTATATATATTATGCAATTTAAATGAAAATCATTTATCAAATTCTAATTATCTGTGTACAAAAATTCTATTTCTTTCTTAGTGTAGAGACCTCCATTTCAAGCTCTTCTACAAAAGTTCCAAAATATCCTTGAAAAAATGGTGCTGCATGAAATAAATTTACTACAAATTGTGTATGCATAAGAACCAAATTCACTTGAAGATTAAGACAGCTTTATTTTATTTTACTAATTATCTTCGTCTAAATAAAGCTAACACTCGGCGCGGCCTGGGTCAATGGCTGCCGAGGCTCTAAATTTACTCTTTGTCTAACTGAAAATTGTTTTAGGGCGCCAATTAGTTTTAAAGATCTATTAACTTGTCTTGACTAGCTCTTATAGAGATGGACATCCACAGGGAGGGTAATGGAAAGACCCAAGGAAATAAAGTTTCAGAATCAGAATAGAGATCTGTTCGGAAGCATGAAATATAAATAATGGTACTCACGGAATCTTATCCAATCTGAATTTATTGATTATTTGACAACAATTTCGTCTCCTTGTCTCTTGTCAAATTTCCTCAGTCCTTTTGTCTTTAGTGCACAATTACCACCAATACTTTTGTCTATTTGTCTATTTTAACACTACTTTGACTATTTCGTCAAAGTGGAGTTTTACTGAGAGGTGCTACAATAAGCCTAGGAATTTATGTCCTTTAACCTCGAGCGCTGACTTCCTTCCGCTCTCGTGACGAAACGTGAAGTGTCGTGGATCTCGCTCGATACGTCCCTTCGGCCGACTCGTAGAAAAATTAATAAGTTGACGCGTGCGCTGTGTCCTTCTATTGTCTCCGTTGAATGAGATTGTGGGTCGATGTTTCGCTCATTTGACCCGAGACATGGATGATTCAAAGTATTATAATGTTCGACAATTATTCCAGTTACTATTAACAATAATCGCAGAATCATAGGTTCGTATATAATATGCGCTATCCAATTCTAATTCTATTTCGCGGTTAGCCCTCGAGGTGCAAATCTGGCGTGTGACGTCGAGGAAAGTTGTCAATATAAATTCTCCTGTCACAAGATATACTGACTATTGTATTGAATTGTTTTGTTCCTAACACTGTTTTCTTATGAAGTTTATAAAATTCCTACACTCAGACTGAATAAAACTTTCGTACACAGAGAATTAAAACTTGACAAATGATTTATTTCTTAATTGCATAATAGATATAATAACTGTTGTAATGAATTGTGTTATAGCTACTTATATTTTACAAAATCTATAAGATTCTTATTGAAACTATTTTTAACTTTATCAAGTTGTATTGATTAATCAGTGCAAATAATGTTCCATGTTCGTTTTCTTACTTCCTGTGAGGTTTGGTTTACACTGATAAACCAAATTGGCTTCAGAATATCTGATATTCTCTTCAAGTGAAGATTCATGTCTGTATTAGTCAAGAGACTTCCATTTTAAGCTCTTCTACAAAAGTTCCAAAGCAATTTAGATAAAATATCACAGCATTAAATGAATTTACTACAAATCATGTACCTCTAAGAGCTAAATTGAGTTGACGATACACTGACTATTGTAGTGATTTGTATTGTAGCTACTAATAGAATTAAAAAATGGAACATAGAACAATATTTGCACATATGAATTTTAATAACTTGACAAAGTTAATATTTCTTCCTATAAGAATTTTATAGATTTTATAAGATATTAGAGGCTATAATAATCACTATATCTATTATGCAATTTAAACCAAAATCATTTATCAAATTCTAATTCTCTGTGTACAAAGATTCTATTTATTTCTTACTGTAGAGACCTCTATTCTAAGCTCTTCTACAAAAGTTCCAAAGTATCCTTGAAAAAATGACACTCCGTTAAATAAATTTACTACAAATTTTGTACGCATAAGAACCATATTCACTTGAAGTTATACTGACTATTGTACTGAATTGTTTTGTTCCTAACACTGTTTTCTTGTGAAGTTTATAAAATTCCTACACTCAGACTGAATAGAACTTTCGTACACAGAGAATTAAAACTTGACAAATGATTTGTTTCTTAATTGCATAATAGATATAATGACTGTTGTAATGAATTGTGTTATAGCTACTTATATTTTATAAAATCTATAAAATTCTTATTGAAACTATTTTTAACTTCATCAAGTTGTATTGATTAATCAGTGTAAATAATGTTCCATGTTCGTTTTCTTACTTCCTGTGAGGTTTCGTTTACACTGATAAACCAAATTGGCTTCAGAATATCTAATATTCTCTTTAAGGGGAGGGACTCACGTCAAAAAAATTGAATTTGAAAATTCAATATCATCCACATTCTCTTGCATATAAAAATGGTCAGTGAACTATGTTGTTGGTACTCGATGAAAGGATTTTTTACTGTTGGCTGACTTGCATATGCCTTTCAGTATTAACTTAAGCAAACCCTAGCAAGTCGTGTCACCGCAATTTTACCGCAATTAACCCCTAGTTCACCAAAAAACGACTGACGTCGTTTTGTGCAAAAATGTTACGGCAAATCACTGCAAAACGACCGATATTATTTCATACTCGATCGGTCGTTTTCCGGCTTGTTGACGAAAAAACGACTGCAAAACGACCGACCTTATTTCATGCTTGATCAGTCGTTTTACGTTTAATGACCGAAAAACGACTGCAAAACGACCGATCTTTTTTCATTTTTTAATATTAATTAAATATTATTAAATTAATAAATGCGCGGACCAAGAAAATATGTGCGTGCTCCTGAAATATCGCATTTGGAGAAAAAAAAAATTAGTCACATTCTATAGGTCTCGAACCCGCAACCTTCGGATTACTAGCCGAGTGCTCTGCCTGCTCGGCCACTCAGTTCGTTAATACATGTTAAACTCATGTTCCTTATAAGTTATTCGCCAAAACGTATGGTAGCTTATGAGGAACGTGTGTTGACCATACTTCAACGAACTGAGTAGCCGAGTAGGCAGAGTACTCGACTGGTAAACCGAAGGTTGCAAGTTCGAGACCTACCAGCGACACAATTTTTTTTTTTTTTTAAATTGAAAAAAGATCGGTCGTTTTACAGTCGTTAAACGTAAAACGACTGATCGAACGTGAAATAAGGTCGGTCGTTTTGCAGTCGTTTTTTCGTTAACTAGCCGGAAAACGACCGATCGAGTATGAAATAATATCGGTCGTTTTGCAGTGATTTGCCGTAACATTTTTGCACAAAACGACGTCAGTCGTTTTTGCGGTTGTTTATCGGTGGCACGACTTGCTAGGGAAGATCTTAGGTTTTCCACTCTGCGCGTCATTCAGACCAAACTGCTAGGCAGATTGGTCTAGTTGAAGTCCCATTTTCTTCAAAGTTAATCAATGATTTTGAAAATAGCATAAAATTTGTTTATTATAAATTATGTCACTTAAAAACTATTACCTTTTATTAACATTTGCTCCGCTTAGCCGGTGTATCTTTTTATGAGGAAGAAAATGAGACGTCAACCAGTCCAATCTGCCTAGCAGTTTGGTCTGAATCACGTGCAGAATAGGTTGAAAACCAAGTTTCGGCAAATGGCATCTAAAGTTTGACCCAAAAAAAATTCTTTGCGCTGCTTTTACCTTTGGGGAATCTTAGTACCTTTGATGAACAAAATAAAAATATTATTTGCAAGTCCGATTTCACAATATTAGTAATCATTTTACAAATAAATGTAATTTTTTAATAACAAAAAAATAAGTAAATGAACGCGTAATATTTTTAAAAACCTGTGAATAACACTGGGATGATCTCTTTTATTGACAACATCACTAACAATTTATCCAGTGTTGAAACATTCAGAAATGTACTGCAAACACATTAAATCACCACTTCAAAATAAATAATACATATTTGAACATTTCTGATGATTGTTGATTCTGTTTTAAACACTGTTAATTTTAAAAAAATAGCGAACGGCCCATGGAATTAAGCTAATAACATAGTATGAACAAAAAATCAAAACGTCAATTAGAGGTTATACTGCTCGAGTGTAGCAGAAGTCAATTTCCCGTCAGTAACACGCTGCGCATGCAATACGCATCAAACTATCATAGCGCATGCCCCGTTATTCGCGCGAATTCAAATATGATGTAAATGTTACTTTGTTGCATTGGAGACATCACACTGTCATCGGATCGTTTATATCGCGTTTCACTAATTGTTTTTAAAAATGGTAAACAGATAAAAATTTATTTACAAATACGTAATTAATTTTTTTATCTACAGAAAAAAATCATTAGAAAACAGGCATATTGCAGAAATCGGCAATTTTTCGGCTTTATGTCTAAGATTTTAAAGGTTCGGAGATCATACTTAACTAAACAAAGCTGCAGAAAATGAAAAAAAAAGATAATTATTAAATTAAAAAAAAAATCAACACCCTTCATTATTTTGTGTCAACAAAAAATCGGCCTTAATGTCCGCATATAAAAACAATAAAAAAATAAAATAGTTTCAAATTTAAATATAATATTATGATCATTTTTTAAGATTTTTGAGAAAATAAAATATAAATGGTACCGTAGAACTTGGCCATTTTTGCGAATTTCGGCTTATAACTTTACTAACACATAGACTACATGGAAATGAACATTTTTACAGAAAAAAAAATCGATTTTTTTACATTTTTGACCTGACTCCCCCCCCCCCTTAAACTCTCATAAATATTCGAAAAGAAATTGTCACTTGTTGAAAAGTGCACGGAAAAAAAGTTTGGTTGTGGCAACTACGTTTTCGATTTGCTGTACACAACGTCTAAAAAATTAGTTGCCTCAACCATATCGAATAGTAACCTCAACTATTCACGATTAGTTCTCGATTGGATTAGTTAGGTTAACTAATCCAATCGTTGGGACTACCACTCGAATAGTTGGGACTACCACTCGAATAGTTGGGACTACCATTCGAATCGTCGGTATTATCATTCGAATCGTTGGTATTATCATTTGAGTTGCTAGGGAAATAGAATAATCGATTGGTTGCGTCAACTAATTTCTTGGTTATGGCAACTAATATTTTTTTTCCGTGTGGGACAATTTTTTTCCGATTTTTGATGAGAGTTTTAAACTCTCATAAAAATTAAAAAAAAAAAAAATTGTCCCACTTCCCATTTAGGCTTAAAATGTTCGTCTTTATGAATAGTATGTTTAATATTTTTTCGGAAAAAATAAAAAATGTCAAATTTTTTTAAAAATCGATTTTTATGTTTATTAATTAAAAATCAATGCTTCGGAGGAGTTGAAGATTTTTGAAAATAAATTTGCATAAAAGTATACTTCAAAATGAAAAACTTTTATATACGTTTTTTTACGATGCGACTTACGTACATATATCCAAGAAGATACGGACAATCGAAAGTTTCTAAACGCAATTTTTCGAGCAATTTTTATAAATTCTCAAGTGCGCGAATTATGCGATGAAAAATTTAAAAAAAATTGAGCATGCTCTATCCATTAAGGTGAATGATTTAAAAAATAATCAACAATTTCGACGATGCTCATGTACGTACCGCTATATTTCAAAATCTTCGCCCTGTACTTTACGCCATTGTAAAGAAAACGATGGGTCTCTCCAGGGTTTGCTTCCTTAGACACACATTCCCGTTTAAGAACCTCAGTCTCCTTGCTCTTTGTCCAGAACACCAGCGCAAACATCGTAGATTTCAAATCCTCTCCCTTCAATTCTGCGATCGTGCGATATTGACTGCGATGCTAGAACGATATCACTTCGTAACTAATACCCGTTCACTTTCTTTTTCTTCCCGTGTATGCGTCTGTATTCACTTCGTAGTTGATTATCTGTTCAAACGCGTATGACAAAAACCTATGATTGAGGCTAATACCAACTAGACGAAATAATGTTTGCGCTGATGTACTTATCGAAAAGCATGAAGGCTCATGTGATCGAAAGGGAGATCATACCTAAAGAGGCAAACTTAGGAGAAATCCATCGCTTCATTTACAACGGGAAAAAATCTAAGGGCAAGATTTTGATGTACAGCAGTGAGTACATTCCGTACCTTGAAAGTTTCACGTCAGCACAGAGTATGTAAATACATTTTGGCTACCTCATAGGGGAAGCTTTGTGAAAAGCGAAAAATGACGAGGAAGCACTGTGCAAGTTTCTACTTTGCATCCTACTTTCAAATAGATAAATAAACATGTGTTTTCGTTTTTCCTATTATGTAAACTTTGTTTAATTCGAAATTTTATATAAAACAAAAAGTTTTATACCGTTGTTCACTAAATTGTATATTTCTCATGGCTGAATATTATGTTGTTTATATACCAAACTTAGACTCGGTATCTCAAGTTTTGCAAAAGTTTCAATAGTTCAAAATTCCCTAAAATCAAAATATTCATACTGTTCTTCACTAAATTATATATCTATCATTACAGAATTATATTTCGTTTACATACAAAATTTGCGCTCATTATCTTAAGTTTTTATAAAAATTCAAAATACTGTTACGTCATGCGTAACCTTCCTGTTTCTCTAAGAAGCTACTCCGAGCTACACGCATACACACACACACACACGCGCTTCCCACTACTCTCATAAGATGCAGCCAAACACTGCAACTAGCCGCACGCGTCCCCTACGCGACAGAGTGCACGTAAGCCACCAGCAACCGACGCCTGGGTTCCCCCTGTGGAAGGGCCCGCGTCTAGCCTAGAGACACTCCTCCGTGTATCATAAATAGTTTCACTCTTGACGTACACGTCACCCGCGCGCACCATAAGCATCTTTATATTCCCCTTTTCTTGGAAACTAGATGCACGCGTTCCCACGCATGACCATCGCCTCGGTTCCCCTGCGGAAGGGCCGTGTCCAGTCCAGAACACTTAAAAATATCATAAACTTGTCGCACGCGTCATCCACGCGCACCATAAACATTATTAATTACCCCTTTTTAGTAGCTAGATGCACGTGGTCTCGCGCCTAACTGTCATCTCAGTTTAGGCCAGAACATCTATATGTATGACAAATATTATCACACTACCCATTACCAGTGACACCATAGGAAAATTTATAACTTCGCTCCCTTTATCAAAATTCCGACACCGCTACCGAATTAGTATATAAGCGCGAGATTTTTTAGTTAAGTCAGTTATTCCTACTCGAACGTTACGCCGATACACTTCGTCAGAGCGCGCAAAGCTCTTCTTGCTGCGATAGCCCTGCGTGGCTAAGTAATTCAATATATATATATATATACCAGTAACAACCTGTATTCTACATCGTCTCAAAGTGAATAAACTGTGAGTATTTAATATCTGGTCTTCGAAATATTATTTTATGCATGCTGGTCATCCAGAACTTAGACTCTGTACCTGAGCCTCCAGTATTCCTATCTCTACATAAATTCTTCGGTAAAAATGGCGAGGTCTCCGTCCCCGATGTAAAGGGCCTAAGCCTTGACTCGAAAGAGAGACCGCCGTTACGTTTTCCTATCGTGCAACTCTGGAGAGTTGCCGCCCGGACGTAACAATACCATCAAATCCGAACAACCCTACAAATTTATATCAAATTCAATACCAAACAACACCTGCTATAATAACTAATTAGCAAAATAGACTAAATATTACGAAAGTTAGAGCGACCACGCCTGTTACTTTTTTAAAATTCTAAAATAAAAACTTGTGTGTACAATTCGTTAAAAACTGCAACAATCAAAGAGGGGCTGGTGCTTCACCAAAAGCAAAATCATTGCAAGGGATTCATTGGAATCAAAAATCATTGGTAAATATCATTTAATATTCCATAGTATCTTATAATATTTCAATTGCAAATGACCGAGAGTATTTAGAGAGCTTCGAAGTGTCACTGGAGGTAAAAAAAAAGAAGATAATGATATTGCAGACCCGAAAACCGACTTCCCGAATGACGGTACTGCAAATATGATAGTCAATGCTGGGGGTGAAGAACATAATAATTTCCGACTGCAACAGAGTCCTAAAAGTAACATTTACTTTTCCATATTACTTCTCTACACTGTAAAAAAAAAATCTGCTTGAAAATTAAGGTACCGGTACCGGAAGTTTTTTTTTCACAAACCGTCTCTTAAATTTCAAGCGTAAATGTGTTGAAAATCCTAGATTAGTACACATGAAAATAATTTCAATGTTATTGGAATAGGAGTAGGTCTGTACTTGAAATTTAATGTACAAACATCAGATATATCTGATTATTGTACATAAAATTAATGTACGTCTAGATCTTATGTTGCAAAGCAGTACTTAAAAATTCAAGCACATGTCGTGGAAATTTTAAATGGACTTAAAAACAATAAAAACAAAATAGAAACATTACTCGGGCTGCCCGAGTCGGGCATTATTTTATCAGACATATTATGTCATCAGAAATTGTTGGCTATTGGTTTTCACCAAAGAAAATGTTTCACCTAAACCGGGGTATGAACCTACGACCATACCTAACAACGAACGCATGCTACCAACTACGATATCAACGACTTAGTAATTCTGGATATCTAAATAGCATAAAAGTTGTGCAACAATTATTCTCTCAATCATACTTATCATAGACATAACAAAATGTTCAATTAATCGCAATCAGAGCGAGCAATGTGTTTGGAAAGATTTTCAAGTGAACATAATTTTTTAAGAGAGGCTCAGGTATACGGATTATAGAAAAAATGATATGCCACAGCTTTTGAAGGTCCCGCCTCAAACATAGATTTGCCGCAGCGCGACATACTCAAATGTTTTTAAGAAATTCGATGTTGGAAATCTTGAGTAATTATGAGGAATCGATGTTTAAGAGGTAGTTTCGCTTCTCCCACCACTGCTCAATAATTCTCTGTGTACGAAAGTTCTATTCAGTCTGAGTGTAGGAATTTTATAAACTTCATAAGAAAACAGTGTTAGGAACAAAACAATTCAGTACAATAGTCAGTATAACTTCAAGTGAATATGGTTCTTATGCGTACACAATTTGTAGTAAATTTATTTAATGCAGTGTCATTTTTTCAAGGATACTTTGGAACTTTTGTAGAAGAGCTTTAAATAGAGGTCTCTATAGTAAGAAATAATTAGAATCTTTGTACACAGAGAATTAGAATTTGATAAATGATTTTGGTTTAAATTGCATAATAGATATAGTGATTATTATAGCCTCTAATATCTTATAAAATCTATAAAATTCTTATAGGAAGAAATATTAACTTTGTCAAGTTATTAAAATTCATATGTGCAAATATTGTTCTATGTTCCATTTTTTTAATTCTATTAGTAGCTACAATACAAATCACTACAATAGTCAGTGTATCGTCAACTCAATTTAGCTCTCAGAGGTACATGATTTGTAGTAAATTCATTTAATGCTGTGATATTTTATCTAAATTGCTTTGGAACTTTTGTAGAAGAGCTTAAAATGGAAGTCTCTTGACTAATACAGACATGAATCTTCACTTAAAGAGAATATCAGATATTCTGAAGCCAATTTGGTTTATCAGTGTAAACCAAACCTCACAGGAAGTAAGAAAACGAACATGGAACATTATTTGCACTGATTAATCAATACAACTTGATAAAGTTAAAAATAGTTTCAATAAGAATCTTATAGATTTTGTAAAATATAAGTAGCTATAACACAATTCATTACAACAGTTATTATATCTATTATGCAATTAAGAAATAAATCATTTGTCAAGTTTTAATTCTCTATGTACGAAAGTTTTATTCAGTCTGAGTGTAGGAATTTTATAAACTTCATAAGAAAACAGTGTTAGGAACAAAACAATTCAGTACAATAGTCAGTATATCTTCAAGTGAATTTGGTTCTTATGCATACACAATTTGTAGTAAATTTATTTCATGCAGCACCATTTTTTCAAGGATATTTTGGAACTTTTGTAGAAGAGCTTGAAATGGAGGTCTCTACACTAAGAAAGAAATAGAATTTTTGTACACAGATAATTAGAATTTGATAAATGATTTTAATTTAAATTGCATAATATATATAATGACTATTGTAGTGAATTGTATTGTAGCATCTAATATCTTATACAATCTCTAAAATTCTTAGAAGAAGAAGTGCTAAGGGGGGGGGGGGGGGGGGGGAGTCAGGTCAAAAATTTAAAAAAATCGATTATTTTTTTTTTTCTGTGAAAACATTCATTTCCATGTAATCTATCTATTAGTAAAGTTATAAGCCGGAATTCGCAAAAATGGCTAAGTTTCTACGGTACCATTCATATTTAATTTTCTCAAAAGTCGTAAAAATTACCAGAATATTATATTTGAATTTTAAATTATTTTATTTATTTATTTTTGTTATATGCAGACATTATGGCCGATTTTTTGTTCACACAAAATAATTAAGGGTGTTGAAAAAAAAAAAGCCAATTATTTTTTTTTTTTTTTTCTCTTCGGCAATTTCGTTTAGTTAAGTATACCCTCTGAACCTGAAAAATCTTAGACCTGAAGCCGAAAAAATGGCCGATTTCTGCAATATACCTGATTTGTTAATGATTTTTTTCTGTATAATAAAAAGTTTAATACGTGTTTGTAAATAAATTTTTATTTGTTTACCATTTTTTAAACCAGTTAGCGAAACGCGATACAAATGACGCGATGAGAGTGTGATGTCTTCAACGCAACACGTAACACTTACATTATATTCGAATTCGCGCGAATAATGGGACATGCGCTGTGATATCTTAGCACGTATCGCCCTAGCGGATCTGAAGAACCGCAAAATAACCGAAGAGTGACCGGTCGTTATGGAACAAAAAATCACTCCAGAATAACCGAGAAGGAACCTAGTGACCGGCGGGTAACCGTAAAGTGAACCGTAAAGTGACCTGTAATGAACTCAATGTTCCGTTTCGGGTTACTATTCGGTTATATGAAGATCTTTCAAATAACCGAAAAACAACTTTTAACAAACTGTCGGTTGTCGGTGGTTCAGTGGCACATGCTATCATCAGATGGCGATAGCCAAAAAAGAGGAATAAGAAGAAGAAGAAACTGTCGGTTACTTCTGCGTTACTTTAAAGTTTGTTTTTGGTTAAAACATTGGTCGCTTTGCAGTTGCAATCGGGTTCTTTTTTGTTCGAAAATAACGGTCGCTTTGTCGGTTACATTACAGTTGTTTTACGGTAAAACAACTGGAAATGAACCTCATAATGACGGTTACTTGTGTGACGCAAGGTTGCGTCTATATCGAAAGGACAGTCGATTATCGAATCCGTGAACCCCGCGAACCGCGCGCAATGCTGATTAATTCAAACTGAGATGCTAGAAATAGAAACTTATAGATATTCTAGAGGTAGAATTGGTCACACGAGAATGTAGCGAGCGCATGGGGAAGACTTTCCTTTTTACGATTCTCGAGAAACTCTTCACGACTCGAGGACCACCGGAAGAGGGTAATCAACAGCATCTTTGAGCCGACAACGAACAACACGCGAAGACGCGCCGGTTATTGTCAATTGCCATGTACCACCAGCGGAGACCGTACGTGATTTCTGCCCGTTTTTCCGGCTCAGAAGAGTCGCCACTTGGGTAGACAAAAAACAGGCCCCGCGTACGGTCCGGTACGCCAACACGTGGTGACCAACAGGCCGCGGCCGGCGCCGATCCGCCGATCGACGCCGGGCCCGCCGAGCCCGACGGACGCGCTACCCCCGCTGCAGCCAGGGAGACGGGAGTGGACAACAACCCCGGAGTAGGAGAACCGACGCTACAACGACGACCGATGATTGGGCAGCGTTCACCACGGAGGGATGAACCACCCCCATCCAACGACGCATCGGAGACCTCGCCGAAAACTTAACGAGTATATTTAAGGAGAATAACTTCGACTTTTGTATGGAACGGACGTTCTACGTTTGCATTTGTATTTGCTAATTATTCAATATATATACACACAGTTTGACTTTCATCTTTAACTTCAATCACTGAATATTGATTTTCAAACCCGTCCTGCGTTCCCGCGCCTCCGAGCCGAACACTTCAGTGTTCCACGGGCGAAACGTTCCCTCGCGCCATCTCATACGCGTTTCGAGAAACAAAACATAAATTACCGGAATCCGGAACATCACACTTGTATGTGACCGTAAAGCAACCACAAAATGACGGTTGCTCGGATCCGCTAGGGTCGCATGCGCAGCGTGTTACTGTCCCGAGAAGTTACTTCTGCTACACGCGAGACGCATAACCTCGAATTGACGTCTTTATTTTTCCTTCATATTATGTTATTAGTTTGATTCCGTTGGCCATTTACGGTTGTTTTTCAATTAATAGTGTTTAAAACAGAATCTACAATCATCAGAAGTGATCAGATATGTAAATTTGTTATGAAGTGATGATTGAATTTTTGTGCAGCACATTTGTGAATGTGTCAACACCGGATAAATTTTCAGTGATGTTGTCAATAAAAGTGATCATCCCCATATTATTTACAGGTTTTTTTCAAATTATGCATTCATTTACTTATTTATTTGTAAAAAAAAAACATTTATTAATAACATTATTAATAATATTCTGTAATCTGACTTGCAAATAATATTTTTATTTTGTTCATTAAAGGTACTAAGGTGCCCCAAAGATGAAAACAGCATAAACATTTTTATTTGAGTGGTAAGCTTTAGATGCCATTTGCCGAAACTTGGTTTTAAACCTATTCTGCGCCTGATTCAGACCAAACTGCTAGGCAGATTGGGCTGGTTGACGTCTCATTTTCTTCTTCATGAAAAGATACACCGGCTAAATGGAGCAAAAGTTAATAAAAGGTAATATTTTTCAAGTGACATAATTATTACTGAATAAATTTTATGCTATTTTCTAAATCAGTTATTAACTTTGCTTTCAGAATGAAAAAAAAATATCTTGCTCCATTTAGACGGTGTATCTTTTTATGAAGAAGAAAATGAGACATCAACTAGCCCAATCTGCCTAGCAGTTTGGTCTGAATCACGCGCAACGTGGAAAACCTAAGACCTTTGCTTAAGATAATAAATTCATGTACTATTTTAGTAATGATTGATTTAGTAACCATGTCTTGTAATTTTACATCACTGGATTGGTAACACTCATAGACACATACCAAATTTACTATGCAACATATTAATGGTTATTTCCTGCAGCGAGTTTTGTAAATTTCTCACACTTTTGTGTCGCAAGAACACAAACATTTTGCAAAAAGTAATACACCCATGTGGATAAAATTGCAAATACTTTGCTTGGTATCTTTCAATATCAGTAACTGAAATTTGAGTAACTTTGATCTTACATTCAATGCGACAATGTATATTAAATTTCAAATTGGGTACGAAAATTCCAAAAATGCATATTGATTTTCCTGTACTAATTTAGTAATTAATGGTTTGATAATCATGTGTTGTAATTTCCAATCATTGGATTATCGAAATTCATTTGGCTGTATTAAGTTTACTATGCAAACATATTAATTTCGATTTCCTATATCGAGTTTTACAAAATTCATACGCGTTTGTATCGGAAAAACGCGAATATTTTTCACAGTGCATGGAATACTCTGTAATTTTCTCAGCCCAAAAGAAATATCCCTTTTTGAATTAAAAAAAATAACCCCCGTTTTTCGGTAAAAAATCGGTGTTATCAGAACGTGACAATTATTTTGAATCCCCCCAAAAAACACAATGTGTAAAAAAATTGAGACAAGACCATTTACGTGAGTGGTATCAATACCCCAATAAAAAACAGTGTTTCAAAAACTTGAGCCATAAAAAATGTATCAGCACAAAAAGTTGTGAAATGAACTAAAAATATCTGCAGCAAGTCAAGTACATGTTGTTCAACATATATATATATATATACTAGGATTTTATTGTGGCTCGCGCGCTGCGCGCGCTCGCAATCGCCCCCTACCCAAGGGTGCCACCTCCGAAGGGTGCCCCCCCCCGAAGGGTGCCCCCCCCCCCCCCGAAGGGTGTCCCCTCCCCTCCCCCTCCCCTCCGCCTCCTACCCCCTTCCGCCAAGCCCTGAGCCCGAATTATTCTAAGTCCCTCGATTCTTGACACGGCGGCGGCGGCGGCGAGATCTTTTTATAATATAGAGATATATATATATATATATATATATATATATATATATATATATATATATATATATATATGTACGTATATAGACAGTATTTTTCACCAAGTCAAGTACATGTTGTTCAACATATATTGCTGCAGATATTTTTAGTTCATTTCACAACTTTTTGTGCTGATACATTTTTTATGGCTCAAGTTTTTGAAACACTGTTTTTTATTGGGGTGTTGATACCACTCACGTAAATGTTCTTGTCTCAATTTTTTTACACATTGTGTTTTTTGGGGGGATTTCAACACTTTTTGCAAAGTCTATATTGAATCATCAATCCTTGGTTCATCCAAAGAGAATAAAAGAGGATGACATTTTATAAAAGTAATGTGATTTTCAAATAATTAATAATAATAAAGCATTGATTTAGTTTAAGTTTTCTACTATAAACTACAACGATCTTTCCATATTAGTACATTTATAGAATTGAGACCAAAATCCTCATAACATCCTCAAAATCACAGTCAGAATCCTAAAAACACTACCACATTAAAAAATGGTATAAATAGCAAGATGAAAATTGTAGGTTTTTTTTCATGGAGAACTACAAAATCAACAATACAGATCATTTTGATTAATGTCATGTGATGTATGCTATCGTTATTATTTCAGGACCTGTATATAATTAAGACTGACAGCTTTCATGTCTTTTCTAGGTGACTTTGTTACTCTATTTAAATTTAGAAAAAAAAGTATATTACAAAGGTCATACCATATCTGATTGTTCCAATAATTTTTCTTAATAAAAATTGACTTTTTCCTGGACAATGTTAATAAAGTGCAGATTGCGAAAAACATTAATCCACAAATCCAAGTTAAACCCGAATAAACACTAACTTTACCAAATTTATTTAAAAATGAAACTTGTTACACATATAAATTTACTACACTTTATTAATTAATTTTTTCTCAGTTCTCATAACTTCTCTTATAAAAAAAATCCAGTATTTCATCGAATGACATTGTGAGCTCAGAGTCAATCATGAAGCAACGAATAAAACTCACAGAAGTAGATATAGGCAAAGATCGCGAGACAGGGGGGCGTGGCCTAGTGGCGCCAGGCGCCAGAGGGGGCGTGGCCTAATGGGGGCCATAGGGGGCGTGGTGGGGGTATCCCCCCTTGAGTGTCCTCCCTCCCAGACAAGCCCTCTAATTGTCCCTCCCTCTCCCCACCCCTCCCCTCCCTTGAGTGCCCTCCCTCCCAGACAAGCCCTCTAATTGTCCCTCCCTCTTTCCACCCTTCCATCCCTTGAGTGCCCTCCCTCCCACACAAGCCCTCTAATTGTCCCTCCCTCTTCCCACCCCTTAACCCTCCCTCTGAGAGAACGACTGTTATTCGTCTCTATACTTGTCCACCACCCCCTGTACGCATGTTACGTTAACTCACCCCTCTTCTCCTACCTCTTGTTTTCGTCCAAGCTGTGGACCAAGATCGCGAAAGCACCACGTAGCTCGGGCATTCTGCTGGGGCCCGAAAATTGATAGTGGCGCCACAGGTGAGCGCCGCCGGAAGTCCCGAGCGGTGGCCCAAGATCGCGAGAGACGACGTGCTTTCGGCGCTCCGCCGTGGGTCTGACTGAGAGTCGGTGGTGGCGCCGCTGGTGGTCCAAGATCTCGAGCGACTTTTTTATTTTGTCAGCATTTTTACAAACATAAATTTTTGTTTTCATTAAAATATGAAAAGTCCACCGGAATCCTTTCGTTGTTTTGTTTGTATTAAAATCTAAAAATTGGTCGTCTTCAAAATTTTTATCTTGTAAACATTTCTTTCAAACATAAATTTTTGTTTTCATTCAAATATGAAAACTCCACCAGAATCCTTTTCATGTTTTGTTTGTATTCAAAATCTAAAAATTGGCCGTCTTCAAACTTTTTATTTCGTGAACATTTTTTTCAAACATAAATTTTGGTTTTCATTCAAATATGAAGAAAAGTTTTGCTTGTATTAAAATCTGAAAAGCCGCCTGAAAACTTTTTTATTTGGTGAACATTTCTTTCAAACATAAATTTTTGTTTTCATTCAAATATGAAACAGACCAGCGTAAACCTTCTCATGTTTTGTTTGTGTTCAAAATCTCAAAATAGGTAGACTGAAAATTTTTTATTTTGTGAATATTTCTTTCAAACATAAACTTTGGTTTTATTTCAAGCATAACATTTTTTGTTTTCATTCAAATATAAAAAGTTCACCGAAATCGTTTTCAAATTTTGTTTGTATTAAAAATCTAAAAATACGACATCTGAAAACCTTTTTATTTTGTCAACATTTCTTTCAAACGTAAATTTTTTGTTTTTATTCAAATATGAAAAAGACAACCGGAATCCTTTTCATATTTTGTTTGTATTCAAATTTAAAAACATGGCATCTGAAAACTTTTATATTTTGTCAATATTTCTTTCAAACATAAATTTTGGTTTTTATTCGAAAATGAAAAAGACCACCGGAATCCTTTTCATGTTTTGTTTGTATTAAAAATCTAAAAATCGGTCGTCTTCAAATTTTTTATTTTGTCAACATTTCTATTAAACATAAATTTTGTATATTTGTAAATTTTGTAAATAAATTCGATACAAGTTTGGAAACGAACGTGACTCGAAGATTTTTTATAAAAGTGTTTTGTGCGTATCGCTAGACAAGATTGTTGAGAACATACATTTTCGTCCTCTGTTACACGGCTGTAATACTGATGAAAACGCTGAAGCGTAGGGTCGTCACTACACTTACACAGAGCAATACTTGCTTTGGGAATAATGGTGCGTCATTCCACTATGTCAAGATACGAGAAGGCACGACGAGCCGGGTGGTGCTTTTCTGTTTACAAGGTTGGACACATTTTTTCATAAGGGTCGTTTACTAAGGTTGCGAAAAGGAGTGTAGTTAACTTATGTTCTAATGAATGAAAAGTCGACAATATCGTACATCAACGAGAACAATTTAGGTGAAAGTTCGGTAAGGGTTAAACGGTGCCCATAGGCTTTCCAGATTTCGTTCGTGGCTAATGTACACGGATGTTCGTGAAAAAAAAGGAAAGATGGAAAGGTCATATAAAAAGGAGTGAAGCGACAAGTATACTGAAAAATTCATTACTAAAGTGTTCAAATCATCATCATTTCTACTATTTAGTCAATGTAGTGGGGTAGAAAACTATAAAGTCTCCTGAAGACACCGACCTTCTACAATTAGCCATCGACAAGTTCCACGAGACAGTTGTCGTTCTCATATTCTTTCCTTGGAAAACTCAACGTTATCAACTTCCAGGAATAACTTTGAGATTTGTTGTGGAATTTTATTCGCGGTTCATACTATATAAAATTATTCATTAAGTGTCAACAGCAATATTAACCGTTAAAAAATGGATCACGTACGGAATTATCCTATTCACGGTTTGGATGGATTTCTCAACATTAAGATAGTCACTGTAGAGACGCCCTGGCGAATCTATGCAACGAGGGATGATGAAGCAGCGACTCGCGATGCGTTCCTTCGCGGTGTACAATGTTACGATCGTACACTGCTCCACAGTCTCCTCGAGGAAGAGATATTTCGCGGATCACTAGTGCTCGCGAATATCGATAACAAGCTTTATCGTGGTACAGTGCAGGATCAAACGAGCAATGCGGAAAAAATTCAAGTATGGCTGGGTGATTATGCCATCGAGGCAACATTACACCTTGAAGATTTATACGTAATGCCATCAATCATTCAACTTGTGCCATGGCAAGTTTTCGCTTGTGGAATACTCGACGTATGTCCCATCGGAGGTACCGAATGGACTGTTGACACGTGCCATGGACTTCGTGAGTGTCTCGTCGGCCACTGTGTCCTCATGCACGTGTGGTATCCGGATGTGTCTGCCGAGGCTATTTGGGTGGATATCCTATGGAATGATGGGAATGAACGTGTCTCGATCGTGGACGTGATGCTGGGTATAGGCCACGCACAGCTTGCAACAAGCTCGAGAGAATTCGACTGGGGAAATGGTGTCGGCTCCTTTACTGACCGTCGCCGAGCCGCCAACTTTGACAGGAAGCAGGCGGCCCACAGACATAGGATTGGTATAGGCTGTCAGGAAGGACAATCAGTGTATTCAACAAATGTTGTAGTCGATGAAGTTGAAGACAACGGCGGTTCGCCGTCACACGAAAACGATAGCGACATCGGCCGTCTCGATGATCTCGAAAATGCCCACGTCGAATCACGTATACAGGGGTGTACAAACCATGCGAGTGACGGATTTAATAGTTGTGGTGAAGCGGATGACAATAGCGACGTCGAGTGATATGTATAAGCTTAATATTCGTGATAAGGCATAAAAATGATTATTATATTGTATGCTTAAAACGTAATTAATTTTTAATCGGTATCGGTTCCGTATTTTTCCGGCACTCATTACTACTTATATTACTACTATATTACTTTTGAGCTACTGCGAAAATGGTTTAATACACCACTTATTGAAAATCAAAATATGCGTTGTAAATTTCGTGAGTGGTATATACAAAAAAACTTCCTACATATGTATATTAATTTAAGAAAGTTTTCAACAGCGTGCCCCCAAATCAATTGTATTATACAATATAAAAATAATACCAGGTTTTCTGAATAAAATATTGTTGTATATGAGAAAATACTAAGAAAATAACTTAGTCGCAATATCAATGTGTATACAGTAAAAACTCAATAACCGCTCGATCTCCCCATCCAAATTCTCATCTGTAAAACTCATCCGTTATCAGGATGTTTTAGTATGCTAAATGCGTTATGCCAGTATCGGCCGATAGCACAGCATAAGAAAAATATAATAATATGACATAAGTAACTATCAGAGTGAATCTTTCAGTATAAAGTATTAAAGCAAAATTCTATAACTGTAAAATCAGCGTATAATTGTACCACTCAGTGAAGATATTCGCAATAATGTCTCTCTATTCAATAATTATTAAAATAAATTATTGAATATAAACTGTTACACAAGCCATATTAGAAAAGCCGGTTACAAATTTTGTTCAAGCAGCCATGGTTTCAGGATTTTTACATTTTTGGTAGCGCAATTCCTATGGCTCTATATCATTGCCAGATCTTATTAAACAGCGAAGATGGAAAACAAAATTAAAAAACATAGTCCTGTTCACATCCTTTTCAAAACATCACTTACAAGCAGTGTTGTAATGAATCTAATGCTTATAGAAATAAAGATGATAATAAGAACAGTTCTATAATTACGATTTCAAAATAATAACATGTACCGATTAAAACACAAGGACTACATTTTTTAACAGCTGCAAAAAATGTTATTTTGGATAAAATTCCATGTCAATCTTTTAGAAAATGAAGAAACATAATTATTGCATTAAAAAGTAATGCATTAATTATCGCTTACATTTTCACTATTTCTATCCCTATTTAAGCGATAAAGAGTATTTTTCCAGCTAAACAAATGCTTACACTCTATTTTATAATCACCAAATATTATTATTATTATTGTGGGGTCATAATAATAAAACAAGACGATACGGAAACTATATTTCATGAATTAACGTGGTTTACAACTCTGCTTACAAGATTGTAATACACAAGATGATCAATAAATTATCATAGCCGAAACTTTGCCGTCCATCATACCGATAGGATTTCATGTTTCATTTTGATTTATTAGTTGTTTAAATTGAGTCACTTGATATTAGTTTCATGCAAGGACAGTATCGCATCGAATGTTAGTTCTCAAAATAAAAAGCTTAAGCGTGTGTACTTCACATATTACCATATGATGAACGCACCCTTTTATATTTTTATCGACAGAGCTGAACAAATGGTCGTTATGGACGACGCCATTTTACCCAAACGTAATCGTCAAGTACCTAAGATTTCAGTCTCGAATTCAAAAAGGTGTATCGACTGATGGTTATTTGAGTGATATATTCGGTTTGGAGTAATCAAGCACAACGAGTGGCTCATGTGTAAGAGTAATTTTCATCAGCACAACTCGCAGTGTTGCATCACTCAAGCGAAAAAAAGGTTTGATTTGTTATTTGTTTAAATTGAGTCACTTAATATTAGTTTTACGCAAGAACATTATTGCAACAATTGCTGATTTTCAACAGAAAAAGCTTAAGCCTATGTACCTGACATATCGCCATATGATGGTTAGGCCTTTTAATAAATAATCACCGAATCATGTTATATACAGCTAGGAATTCTTCTTTAGGTTCTTTGGGGTTCTACGCATATACAGACAGCTTTGGGTTTTTTAGGTTCTTCGAAATAATCACCGAATTACACTATATTTGACTGCATGTATAGCCGTAAACAGACAGCTAGACATTTTTCTTTAGGTTCTTTGGATCATACACGTAAATAGACAGCTAGGTTTTTTCTTTAGGTTCTTTGGGTTATACACGTAAATAAATAGCTATCTTTTTCTTTAGGTCCCTCGGGCACTACGCGTAGAATCCGAGGAACCTAAAGAAAAAGATAGCTATTTATTTACGTGTATAACCCAAAGAACCTAAAGAAAAAACCTAGCTGTCTATTTACGTGTATGATCCAAAGAACCTAAAGAAAAATGTCTAGCTGTCTGTTTACGGCTCCCTCGGGCACTACGCGTAGAATCCGAGGAACCTAAAGAAAAAGATAGCTATTTATTTACGTGTATAACCCAAAGAACCTAAAGAAAAAACCTAGCTGTCTATTTACGTGTATGATCCAAAGAACCTAAAGAAAAATGTCTAGCTGTCTGTTTACGGCTATACATGCAGTCAAATATAGTGTAATTCGGTGATTATTCGAAGAACCTAAAAAACCCAAAGCTGTCTGTATATGCGTAGAACCCCAAAGAACCTAAAGAAGAATTCCTAGCTGTCTGTTTACGGTAATACGTGTAGTCAAATATACATGATTCGGTGATTATTTATTAAAAGGCCTAACCATCATATGGCGATATGTCAGGTACATAGGCTTAAGCTTTTTCTGTTGAAAATCAGCAATTGTTGCAATAATGTTCTTGCGTAAAACTAATATTAAGTGACTCAATTTAAACAAATAACAAATCAAACCTTTTTTTCGCTTGAGTGATGCAACACTGCGAGTTGTGCTGATGAAAATTACTCTTACACATGAGCCACTCGTTGTGCTTGATTACTCCAAACCGAATATATCACTCAAATAACCATCAGTCGATACACCTTTTTGAATTCGAGACTGAAATCTTAGGTACTTGACGATTACGTTTGGGTAAAATGGCGTCGTCCATAACGACCATTTGTTCAGCTCTGTCGATAAAAATATAAAAGGGTGCGTTCATCATATGGTAATATGTGAAGTACACACGCTTAAGCTTTTTATTTTGAGAACTAACATTCGATGCGATACTGTCCTTGCATGAAACTAATATCAAGTGACTCAATTTAAACAACTAATAAATCAAAATGAAACATGAAATCCTATCGGTATGATGGACGGCAAAGTTTCGGCTATGATAATTTATTGATCATCTTGTGTATTACAATCTTGTAAGCAGAGTTGTAAACCACGTTAATTCATGAAATATAGTTTCCGTATCGTCTTGTTTTATTATTATGACCCCACAATAATAATAATAATATTTGGTGATTATAAAATAGAGTGTAAGCATTTGTTTAGCTGGAAAAATACTCTTTATCGCTTAAATAGGGATAGAAATAGTGAAAATGTAAGCGATAATTAATGCATTACTTTTTAATGCAATAATTATGTTTCTTCATTTTCTAAAAGATTGACATGGAATTTTATCCAAAATAACATTTTTTTGCAGCTGTTAAAAATGTAGTCCTTGTGTTTTAATCGGTACATGTTATTATTTTGAAATCGTAATTATAGAACTGTTCTTATTATCATCTTTATTTCTATAAGCATTAGATTCATTACAACACTGCTTGTAAGTGATGTTTTGAAAAGGATGTGAACAGGACTATGTTTTTTAATTTTGTTTTCCATCTTCGCTGTTTAATAAGATCTGGCAATGATATAGAGCCATAGGAATTGCGCTACCAAAAATGTAAAAATCCTGAAACCATGGCTGCTTGAACAAAATTTGTAACCGGCTTTTCTAATATGGCTTGTGTAACAGTTTATATTCAATAATTTATTTTAATAATTATTGAATAGAGAGACATTATTGCGAATATCTTCACTGAGTGGTACAATTATACGCTGATTTTACAGTTATAGAATTTTGCTTTAATACTTTATACTGAAAGATTCACTCTGATAGTTACTTATGTCATATTATTATATTTTTCTTATGCTGTGCTATCGGCCGATACTGGCATAACGCATTTAGCATACTAAAACATCCTGATAACGGATGAGTTTTACAGATGAGAATTTGGATGGGGAGATCGAGCGGTTATTGAGTTTTTACTGTATACACATTGATATTGCGACTAAGTTATTTTCTTAGTATTTTCTCATATACAACAATATTTTATTCAGAAAACCTGGTATTATTTTTATATTGTATAATACAATTGATTTGGGGGCACGCTGTTAAAAACTTTCTTAAATTAATATACATATGTAGGAAGTTTTTTTGTATATACCACTCACGAAATTTACAACGCATATTTTGATTTTCAATAAGTGGTGTATTAAACCATTTTCGCAGTAGCTCAAAAGTAATATAGTAGTAATATAAGTAGTAATGAGTGCCGGAAAAATACGGAACCGATACCGATTAAAAATTAATTACGTTTTAAGCATACAATATAATAATCATTTTTATGCCTTATCACGAATATTAAGCTTATACATATCACTCGACGTCGCTATTGTCATCCGCTTCACCACAACTATTAAATCCGTCACTCGCATGGTTTGTACACCCCTGTATACGTGATTCGACGTGGGCATTTTCGAGATCATCGAGACGGCCGATGTCGCTATCGTTTTCGTGTGACGGCGAACCGCCGTTGTCTTCAACTTCACCGACTACAACATTTGTTGAATACACTGATTGTCCTTCCTGACAGCCTATACCAATCCTATGTCTGTGGGCCGCCTGCTTCCTGTCAAAGTTGGCGGCTCGGCGACGGTCAGTAAAGGAGCCGACACCATTTCCCCAGTCGAATTCTCTCGAGCT
The DNA here is from genome assembly GCA_963970395.1 of Ephialtes manifestator. NCBI lineage: Eukaryota > Metazoa > Arthropoda > Insecta > Hymenoptera > Ichneumonidae > Ephialtes > Ephialtes manifestator. The sequence goes on from OZ019969.1 coordinate 23,461,886, forward strand.
TGTTGCAAGCTGTGCGTGGCCTATACCCAGCATCACGTCCACGATCGAGACACGTTCATTCCCATCATTCCATAGGATATCCACCCAAATAGCCTCGGCAGACACATCCGGATACCACACGTGCATGAGGACACAGTGGCCGACGAGACACTCACGAAGTCCATGGCACGTGTCAACAGTCCATTCGGTACCTCCGATGGGACATACGTCGAGTATTCCACAAGCGAAAACTTGCCATGGCACAAGTTGAATGATTGATGGCATTACGTATAAATCTTCAAGGTGTAATGTTGCCTCGATGGCATAATCACCCAGCCATACTTGAATTTTTTCCGCATTGCTCGTTTGATCCTGCACTGTACCACGATAAAGCTTGTTATCGATATTCGCGAGCACTAGTGATCCGCGAAATATCTCTTCCTCGAGGAGACTGTGGAGCAGTGTACGATCGTAACATTGTACACCGCGAAGGAACGCATCGCGAGTCGCTGCTTCATCATCCCTCGTTGCATAGATTCGCCAGGGCGTCTCTACAGTGACTATCTTAATGTTGAGAAATCCATCCAAACCGTGAATAGGATAATTCCGTACGTGATCCATTTTTTAACGGTTAATATTGCTGTTGACACTTAATGAATAATTTTATATAGTATGAACCGCGAATAAAATTCCACAACAAATCTCAAAGTTATTCCTGGAAGTTGATAACGTTGAGTTTTCCAAGGAAAGAATATGAGAACGACAACTGTCTCGTGGAACTTGTCGATGGCTAATTGTAGAAGGTCGGTGTCTTCAGGAGACTTTATAGTTTTCTACCCCACTACATTGACTAAATAGTAGAAATGATGATGATTTGAACACTTTAGTAATGAATTTTTCAGTATACTTGTCGCTTCACTCCTTTTTATATGACCTTTCCATCTTTCCTTTTTTTCACGAACATCAAGTATCCGTGTACATTAGCCACGAACGAAATCTGGAAAGCCTATGGGCACCGTTTAACCCTTACCGAACTTTCACCTAAATTGTTCTCGTTGATGTACGATATTGTCGACTTTTCATTCATTAGAACATAAGTTAACTACACTCCTTTTCGCAACCTTAGTAAACGACCCTTATGAAAAAATGTGTCCAACCTTGTAAACAGAAAAGCACCACCCGGCTCGTCGTGCCTTCTCGTATCTTGACATAGTGGAATGACGCACCATTATTCCCAAAGCAAGTATTGCTCTGTGTAAGTGTAGTGACGACCCTACGCTTCAGCGTTTTCATCAGTATTACAGCCGTGTAACAGAGGACGAAAATGTATGTTCTCAACAATCTTGTCTAGCGATACGCACAAAACACTTTTATAAAAAATCTTCGAGTCACGTTCGTTTCCAAACTTGTATCGAATTTATTTACAAAATTTACAAATATACAAAATTTATGTTTAATAGAAATGTTGACAAAATAAAAAATTTGAAGACGACCGATTTTTAGATTTTTAATACAAACAAAACATGAAAAGGATTCCGGTGGTCTTTTTCATTTTCGAATAAAAACCAAAATTTATGTTTGAAAGAAATATTGACAAAATATAAAAGTTTTCAGATGCCATGTTTTTAAATTTGAATACAAACAAAATATGAAAAGGATTCCGGTTGTCTTTTTCATATTTGAATAAAAACAAAAAAATTACGTTTGAAAGAAATGTTGACAAAATAAAAAGGTTTTCAGATGTCGTATTTTTAGATTTTTAATACAAACAAAATTTGAAAACGATTTCGGTGAACTTTTTATATTTGAATGAAAACAAAAAATGTTATGCTTGAAATAAAACCAAAGTTTATGTTTGAAAGAAATATTCACAAAATAAAAAATTTTCAGTCTACCTATTTTGAGATTTTGAACACAAACAAAACATGAGAAGGTTTACGCTGGTCTATTTCATATTTGAATGAAAACAAAAATTTATGTTTGAAAGAAATGTTCACCAAATAAAAAAGTTTTCAGGCGGCTTTTCAGATTTTAATACAAGCAAAACTTTTCTTCATATTTGAATGAAAACCAAAATTTATGTTTGAAAAAAATGTTCACGAAATAAAAAGTTTGAAGACGGCCAATTTTTAGATTTTGAATACAAACAAAACATGAAAAGGATTCTGGTGGAGTTTTCATATTTGAATGAAAACAAAAATTTATGTTTGAAAGAAATGTTTACAAGATAAAAATTTTGAAGACGACCAATTTTTAGATTTTAATACAAACAAAACAACGAAAGGATTCCGGTGGACTTTTCATATTTTAATGAAAACAAAAATTTATGTTTGTAAAAATGCTGACAAAATAAAAAAGTTTTCAGACGACATATTTTCAGATTTGAATGCAAACAAAACATGAAACGGTTTCCAGGATCCTTTTCTTCATATTTGAATGAAAACAAAAATTTATGTTTGAACGAAACGTTGACAAAATAAACGTTTTTGGACGGCATATTTTGAGATTTTAATACAAACAAAACATGAGAAGGTTTCCGTGGGTCTTTTCTCCATATTTGAGGAAACCAAAATCTATGTTTACAAGAAATTTTGACAAAATAAAAAGTTTTGAGACGTCATATTTTTTTAGATTTTTAATACAAACAAAACATGAAAAGGTTTTCGGTGGAATTTTTTATGTTTGAATGAAAACCAAAACTTATGTTTGAAAGAAATATTGACAAAACAAAGAGTTTTCAGATGTCACGAAATATGAAAAGGATTCCGGTGGACTTTTTCATATTTGAATGAAAACCAAAATCTATGTTTACAAGAAATTTTGACAAAATAAAAAGTTTTGAGACGTCATATTTTTTTAGATTTTTAATACAAACAAAACATGAAAAGGTTTTGGTGGATTTTTTATGTTTGAATGAAAACCAAAATTTACGTTTGAAAGAAATATTGACAAAACAAAAAGTTTCCAGATGTCATATTTTTTTTGATTTTTGATACAAACAAAACATGAAAAGGATTCCGGTGGCCTTTTTCATATTTAAATCAAAAAACAAAAAATTTATGTTTGTAAAAAATGTTGACAAAATAAAAAAGTTTTCAGACGGCATATTTTCAGATTTGAATACAAACAAAACATGAAACGGTTTGCAGGAGCCTTTTATTCATATTTGAATGAAAACGAAAATTTATGGTTGAAAGAAATGCTGACAAAATCAAAAAGTTTTCAGACGGCATATTTTGAGATTTTTAATACAAACGAAACATGAAAAGGTTTTCGGTGGAATTTTTTATATTTGAATGAAAACCAAAACTTATGTTTGAAAGAAATATTCACAAATTTTGAGATTTTAATACAAACAAAACATGAGAAGGTTTCCAGGGATCTTTTCGCCATATTTGAATGAGAACCAAACTTTATGTTTGCATGAAATTTTGACAAAATAAAAAGTTTTGAGACGTCATATATGTAGATTTTTAATGCAAACGAAACATGAAAAAGTTTTCGGTGAAATTTTTTATATTCGAATAAAAACCAAAGCTTATGTTTGAAAGAAATATTTACAAAATAAAAAAGTTGTAAGTCGTGTTTTTAGATTTTAATACAAACACAAAATAAAACTGACAACATATTTCTTGTGTCACTTTTATCATTCGAAACCTTTTCCCTCATTTTCCAAGACTACATAAAAACAGTATTTTTTTAGATTTTAATACAAACACAAAATATAACTGAAAACGTATTTCTTGTGTCACTGTTATCATTCGAAACCTTTTACCCTTATTTTCCAAGACACATGAATCATCTACATAAAAACAGACGACCAGCGTTGAGCTAGACAGTAATAAAACTGAAAACGTATTTCTTGTGTCACTGTTATCATTCGAAACCTTTTACCCTTATTTTCCAAGACACATGAATCATCTACATAAAAATAGACGATCAGCGTTGAGCTAGACAGTAATAAAACTGAAAACGCATTTCTTGTGTGACTGTTATCATTCGAAACCTCTACCCCTCATTTTCCAAGACATATGAGTCATCTACATTTAACCAGACGATCACCGATGAGATAGGTTAGTCATAAAGAAACACTCCTGACGCCATCATCTCAGGGTCTCTCTCTCTAACACCTACGACGATGGATACCATCGACGGAATACTCATAATCGATTGCTCCAAGGAACAATAAAGGAATCGGCTACAGCCAAATGAAGAAGGACCCTGTAATGTGGATAACATGTACTCTTTATAATCGGATTTTCTTAAGAATCGTATTTCTAGTTTTAGTAGTTTGGTTGTTCTGTGTGTGTGTCTGAACATTATTATAAAAATAATGTATCATATAAACAATATTTAAATAAACTAATTTATAAATATGTAAGTCTTCATTTATTCAAAGAATAAGCATGAATTAAAAGCGCAAGCAGAACAAGTATACGGACGCGCCGATCATCTCGCGCCGGTGGGTGAAGGTGGGAGCGCTATGGGAGGGGGTCGCGACTGGAGGGGATTCTCGCGGTCTTGGGCCGCGTGCGCTATTTGATATCACTCTCACGCGCGTCGCCACTGTAGACGGTCAGTCGGATACCACAGAGCACACGGGTCTCTCGCGATCCTTGACCACCAGCCGGACTTCCAACAACGCACACCGGTGGCGCCACCATCGTCTCTCAATCGGACACGTAAGAAAGCGCTGAGCGCGCACCGGCTCTCGCGATCTTGGGCCACCGCTTGGGGCTTTCGGCGACACTCACCGGCGGAGCCACCATCGACTCTCAGCCGGACCCACGGCGGGCGCCGAGAGGACGCCGTCGCTCGAGATCTTGGATCACCAGCGGCGCCACCACCGACTCTCAGTCAGACCCACGGCGGAGCGCCGAAAGCACGTAGTCTCTCGCGATCTTGGGCCACCGCTCGGGACTTCCGGCGGCGCTCACCTGTGGCGCCACTATCAATTTTCGGGCCCCAGCAGAATGCCCGAGCTACGTGGTGCTTTCGCGATCTTGGTCCACAGCTTGGACGAAAACAAGAGGTAGGAGAAGAGGGGTGAGTTAACGTAACATGCGTACAGGGAGGGGCTGGTGGACAAGTATAGAGACGAATAACAGTCGTTCTCTCAGAGTGAGGGTTAAGGGGTGGGAAGAGGGAGAGACAATTAGAGGGCTTATGTGGGAGGGAGAGCACTCAAGGGATGGAAGGGTGGAAAGAGGGAGGGACAATTAGAGGGCTTGTCTGGGAGGGAGGGCACTCAAGGGAGGGGGGGGGAGGGAGGGACAATTAGAGGGCTTGTCTGGGAGGCAGGACACTCAAGGGAGGGGGGATACCCCCACCACGCCCCATATGGCCCCCATTAGGCCACGCCCCCTCTGGCGCCTGGCGCCACTAGGCCCCGCCCCCCTGTCTCGCGATCTTTGCCTATATCTACTCACAGAAATCACCAAATATAAATCATCTTTTTTGCTGTATGGTGTTGGTTGCAGGTTCGAACAAACTATAGTATACAAATTTCAGTTAATTACTGAATAGCCACTGATTTTTATGAATATATTAAACAATGAAACTTGTTACATATTGTAACGTTCACACTTTTTGCGCCCCGCCAAATTGGTCGGATACGCCGAGTGTGTGAAACGTCGTGAGTTCTTGGGACAGGTGGATCAGAAGAAGATTATTATAAAAATAGAAAATTCTTACTTTATTCAATAAACAAAAATTATTTGCAAAATACAACCGTCTTATCTTTTATTTTATTCTTATTTGTCCCGCTGGACGTGACCAAAGGAAGATTTTAATGCTAAGAGCTCATTGAAGATCTGCTGCTTTTGTTTATTACAATAGTTAAATATCAAATATGGTATGGACCAAATGGTTTGTTAACCAGTATTTTTAAAGGAAAAGGTAACCCAGACAGGAGCGGTCGCTAGCGTCTCCACTAGCAGTTGCCCGATGCTGGCGTTCGGAAAAGGAAAATAATTCTATTTTTAATAAGGAGAAAACTTATTTATGGTGAGGTATTGGTGACCAGACAGGAGCGGTCGCTAGCGTCTCCACTAGCAGTTGCCCGATGCTGGAGTAAGGAAATCTTTAGGAATTTCAGCAGAGTTTCGTAGTCAGAGACTAATAGAAACCTATTTTAAGGCAGCAGACCATCAGAGCTTTCGCTAGGGCTGTGTGCTCCGTAAGGGAGCCGACGAATGGTGATTTTGGCTGCTCCGCAGCCCCTTTTATACCCGAAGTCCGGGCTGATGCAATCTTGGTCGCTGGTGGGGTCATCTCTCCCCACTCTTGTTGTCGTGTAGCGCCGGTGCTGGACGGCATCTCCCTGGACTCCCTCCTAAGACGGCCGGTAATGTCGGTCGCTTTATTTGTCCATTTGGTTCCTGGTAGATGTCGGCGTCGTCGCGGCGGTAGATTTGAAGTTCCTGGAGGCCGCGTGTGGCGGTTTTATGTTGCTGGAAGTTCCCGGAGACCGCGTGTGGCGGTATCATGTTGCTGGATGTTCCTGGAGGCCGCGTTTGGCGGTTTTCTCGATGCACTTCTCACTTTTGGTGGTCGTGGCACTTTGATATCGTCTCAATATATAAATTAATAAAACTTGTTACACATAGAAATTGAAAAACACTTTATTATTCCTGTATCAGTTGTGATAACTTGTTAAACCAAGCGACTCAGCATCATACCAAATGACTTTGGGAGATTGCGTATGATTGAATTATGCTTAAACAAATAGAAACCACTAAATTTTACCAGATAACATTAGAAGCTTAAGAGTAAATAATCAACCAATAAACATACAAAGTCACTGAATTTAGTACATAAACAGACAATATGGCTAGATGATGTTAAGTGTCATTATGAGGTTGCATTAAAAAACTGGATTACGCAAATCTCAGTTAATGACTGAAAAACCACTGATTTTATTGAGGTTATTAAAAAAATAAAACTCGCTATGCATATAAATTGAAGAACACTCTATAATTAGTATTTCTGTATTAGTTTTGATATTTAATTTCACCAAGAGGCACATTATTTCACTGCATGTCATTGGGAGCTTGAAAGTCAATCACAAAGTAGCAAAAAATAAAAAAACTTTAATCTACCGACGGTATAGTTATAGTGAATTATTTTCAGTTTTCACAGGTTTGAATGTCATTCCATATTATAAATATGTTATTTTTTTATTTTTTTTATTTTTGTTTTGCTCGAAAGGCGACGAGTGATCAAGTCGTCGTGGAAAGGGAATTTTAATATAAAGGTATCTTTACCGATTAAGGAATTAGAATCCACGCGACTGCCAATTAAAAAGATATTTATTGAATTAAAATATTTGTTATCACAAATTAATGCTTGAAATTACAAGGGTTCTTATAATTGTTCGAGTCTCTAACTCGAGCTCAATCGTTCGCTTCGATCGAGTCCCGCCGCGATTCTAGAGATGGAGTTCCAGATGGAGTCCGGGCGGGCATCCGGGAGGGCTCTTTGGGATCCCGGATGGAGTCCCGGCGGGAGTTCGGGCCGGATCGATCGAGTCCCGCCGAGATTCTAGAGATGGAGTTCCCGATGGAGTCCGGGCGGACTTTTGAGATCCCGGATGAAGTCCCGGCGGGAGTCCAGGCCGGATCGATACAGTCCCGCCGAGATTCTAGAGGTGGAGTCCCGGATGGAGTCCGGGCCGGCTTTTGGGATCCCGGATGTAGTCCCGGCATGAGTCCGGGCCGGTCGATCGAGTCCCGCCGAGATTCTAGAGATGGAGTCCCGGACGGAGTCCGGGCGGGCTTCTGGGATCCCGGATGGAGTCCCGGCGCGAATCCGGGCGGGAATCCGGGCCGGATCGATCGAGTCCCGCCGAGATTCTAGAGATGGAGTCCCGGAAGGAGTCCGGGCGGGAGTCCGGGTGGACTTTTGGGATCCCGGATGGAGTCCCGGCGCGAATCCGGGCGGGAATCCGGGCCGGATCGATCGAGTCCCGCCGAGATTCTAGAGATGGAGTCCCGGAAGGAGTCCGGGAGGGCTTTTGGCATCCCGGATGGAGTCCCGGCGAGAGTCCGGGCCGGATCGATCGAGTCCCGCCGAGATTCTGGAGATGGATTCCGGGAGGGCCTTTGGGATCCCGGATGGAGTCCCAGCGGGAATCCGGGCCGGATCGATCGAGTCCCGCCGAGATTCTAGAGATGGAGTCCCGGAAGGAGTCCGGGAGGGCTTTTGGGATCCCGGAAGGAATCCGGGCGGGAGTCCGGGCGGGCTTTCGGGATCCCGGATGGAGTCCTGGCGGAAGTCCGGGCGGGAGTCCCGGCAGTCCCGGCCGGGACTGCAGGGTCTTCCGCCCGGGCTCCCGCCCGGACTCCCGCCGGGACTCCATCCGGGACTCCATCCGGGACTGTTTTTTTCTGCGCGGGAACAGAAATCATTTGAAATTTTAAAGGAAAAACTTTGTACTGCTCCTGTTTTACAATACCCGGATTTTTCTAAACCTTTTATTTTGACAACTGATGCATCGGGATATACAATAGGTAACATTTTGTCCCAAGGGCAAATAAATAATGATCATCCTTGCGCTTACGCCTCTAGAGCCCTCAGCCAAATTGAAGAGAGATACGATACTTACGAAAAAGAAGCTTTGGCAATAGTATATTCAATATTACATTTCAGACCTTATTTATATGGCCGTAAATTTACTGTAGTAACCGACCATAAACCATTGACGTGGTTTCGGCGGGCAACGGACGGGAATCCAAAAATTTTACGTTGGAGATTAAAACTTGCTGAATATGAATACGACGTAGTCTATAAAGCGGGAAAGACCAACGTTAATGCTGATGCTTTATCGCGAAATCCCGTGCAAAATCCAATTGGATCGGACGGTATTTACATAATCCAAATAAATCCCGTAACCGGAAGTAGAAGTAAATTCAAGAATAATTTAACTGAACAAGAAATTGAACAATTGTTAGATACAGATTCGGAAAATGACGAAAATATTGAAGAATATATTCCTGAGAGACAATATCACGATTATGATATGGATGAATGTGATTGGGATTTTGAACCTACAGAAGAACTCGAAGTGAGCGACCAAAAATTAGAATCACGCGAATTAACATCATTGACACTTGCGCCGGAGAAACGCAATATACACGACGAGAGGGATCCACGCGACTTGGAGGCGGTAGAAGGAGACGCGACGCGAGGTCTGGTCGACACAGCTGGAACGGTAGGGATTACCGACGAACTACGGCAACGCGAGTCTTCTTTCGTAGACGAAGTGACGCTGCCACATATGTTCGATCATACCGAAAGTATTAGAACTGTAGACTCTGCGGACGAAATTGAGTCACGAATTAACGAACATATTACAAACACCCACACACAGATAAGGAGAAAACGGGCTCCACGCCGTCTAGAAACCGATTCTTCCGCGTCTTCGAGCGACGACGAACCAGGAAACGATACACCTAGCGTTTCCTTGCCCCCTGATACTTCTTCCAAACCTCCGAGGGGACGATTGTTAACAACAAATATTCCTCGCAAAGATAATTTAATGTATTTTGTGTCTACAAAAAATGAACCAATAGACTCTGGAGCACTGTCATTACAAGATAACGATGACTTGTCACACCTGAAAAATTTGAAATTATGTAAAGCTCAATCGGTCTCAAAAAGAAATAATAAATTCTATTTAGCATTGCCAATCACAGACAACTCTGGTGAAGGTCCTACTTTGATACTAGAAAATATCGTTAAAGTATTAAAAGACGCGCGATATTTGATAGAAAAATTGGGACTTTCGACAGTAAGTATTGCTAAGTCTGAGTTTATATTAAACGTACCGTGGGAAAACATTGCGAAACAAATTCATTTGATATTTGCTCAGGCTGAAGTTAAAATGATTATTTGTCTCGGAATCGTTAAACAACCATTAGAGGAAGAGCGAGAGAAAATCATCGAAGAAAAGCACGGCTCTGCAATAGGCGGTCACAAAGGTGTAAGTAAAACGTACAATCGAATACGTCATGATTATTATTGGAAAAACTTGAAATTAGACGTACAAAATTACATACAAAGATGTCTACAATGTCAGTTAAAAAAATTGGTACGTGTAAAAACCAAACAGCCGATGATAATAACTGACACTCCGGCAATCGCTTTCGATAAAATCGCTATGGACATAGTTAGCCCTCTGCCAAAAACCAGAAAAGAAAATGAGTATATTTTAACTATTCAAGATCAACTAACAAAATACTCAGTAGCTACTCCACTGTCCAATGCTAGAGCCGTAACAATAGCCGAAGCATTTGTCAAACGTTTTATTTGTTACTTTGGGTCTCCAAAAGCTGTGCTTACAGACCAAGGAAGCAATTTCCTGAGCAACTTTATAAATCAGATAGCTAAATTATTTAAAATCCGAAAAGTAAGGACCACAGCTTTTCATCCTCAGTCTAATGGTTCGTTAGAAAGATCACATCACGCTCTCGGGGAATATTTAAAACAATTCACTACAAAACAAAATGATTGGGATGAATGGGTTGAAATGGCAATTTATAACTACAACACTAATGTCCATGAAGGCACAAAACATACACCATACGAATTAGTATTCGGAAAAATTGCTCGTACTCCATCCGCGATTTCGCCAAACGAACAAGAAAAATTAAGTACGTATGATGACTATTTGACTCGACTGGTAACGCAAATTAATGAAATTCAGGGGATAGGACGGCGAAATTTGATTCAAGCTAAGCAACGCTCCAAGGAGTACCAGGATAAAAGAAGTAATCCTGTAACGTTCAAAATTGGTGAACCAGTATTTTTGCTTAAAGGTCCGAAACCTGGAAAACTCGGCGACAACTACACAGGGCCTCACCAGATTACTGCTATATTGCCAAAGGGAAATATACGGATTAAGCTCCCTAGAAGGGAAATAATAGTACATCCGAATCGTTTGAAGAAATCAAGAATTCCGATCACATTAGAAAAACAATAACGTTAACTAAGAAAAAAAAAAATCGAAAGTAATTTTTATGAAATAATTTATAATAACTATCTTTTGTTGGTACTCTATAAAATTAAATTCTACAAAAAAAAAAAAAAAAAAAAATAATAATAATAATAATAATAATAATAATAATAATAATAATAATAATAATAATAAGGGGCACTCCCCAGCACAACATCTTTGCTGGGGGCCGACGGTAGCCTCCTCGTGGCGTGCCCTGGGCACGGGCTTCGGCTCGTGGCTAATACCGTCGGGGGGTGTGCTAGGCTAACCACCTGGCACGCCCTTCAACAATCTCGGTTCCGCAGGCGAGCTCGAGAAGAGCCCCTCACAATCGGCCGCTCTCGGATGGCGGCCACGGATCAGTTGGAGGGGACTCAAGGACCAGATCCGCTACGACGACCTTGGCAGGAAATGGACGACACAAGTGGACGGACGAACTCAGACGTGATCTGATGGTCTGCTATCGTGACAGCGACCCCACGCAGATAGGATACATGGGCAGGATGCACGATCGGTGGTGTGAGATGCATCCCGATCTCGCTAATCTCTCGCCTCAGGCCCTGCGAGACTATGTAGCCTATCTGCGTAGGAAAGGTTTCGACATGGCGCGGCCACCGGAGATTGCGATCGCACCCGAAGATGCGGACCAACCTCCTGACCTGCCACCTCCTCCGGGTGACCCGCCAAGAGCCGAGAACGCCGCGAGAGATATGAGGACAAGGCGGAAACATATCCACCTCAAAGTTTCCCTGCGGCCAGAACAGCTTAAGGCCGCGAACGAGGATCTGTCTCGACGAATTCCGGCATGTGGCGACCTCCTTGACATCAACTGGGCTGTGTATGACGCCGCAGCCTCTCTTGTGCCGAGTCATCGATCAGCTGATGAGGCTTATCAGGCCAAGACGCTAAGGCGCATACAACAGCTCCAGGAGAAGGTATCGATGGCCCGGCGGCATGCGTCCCGCATCCAGTGTGTGGTGGATTACGTATCTACTGGCAAGGCTTTCACGCCCAAGGTTCGGCGCATATGTGCCACCTTGCGTCGCCAACACCACACACTCAATCAGGCAGTGCTGCTTACCATAAAGCAGCATTGCTCTGATAGGGTGCGGGCTCTAGTGGAGATTAAGAAGTCCCTAGAGAAGCGTTTGAGGCGGTGGCGAGACAACCATCTTTTTCGCCACACTCCCTCACGCTTATTCCAACAGAAAACGCAACCGCCGGACAAGGTTCCGTCGATACAGGAGGTCGAAGCTTACTGGAAAGAGTTATATGGACAGGAACCCTTGTTCAAGCAGGACACTCCGGCCCTGGGGCTCTTCTCCGCCTTATGTGAACGCGTTCAACAACGGCAAGGAGAGTGTCCACCAGTCAGCGAGGATGAAGTCAATAAGGCAATCTTGGGCATGAAGAACTTCTCGGCCCCCGGGCCAGATCGAATTAACAGCTTTTGGTGGAAGAAATTTTCTTCAACACACCGATATCTGGCCCGGATTTTTACCTCGTTTTTGGACGGGGAGATGCCTATTCCGAGTTGGCTGGTGGAGGGGCGCACTGTGCTGATCCCGAAGAAAGGGGATTTGTCCGATCCGAAAAACTATCGGCCGATCACCTGTCTCAACGTATGTTACAAAATATTCACGAAGATCTTGAATGAGCGAATACTTGAGACAGGGGATCCAGTATGGCGAGAGATTTACGAGCAAAGAGGCTGTAAGCGGGGCGTGGCAGGTTGCAAAGAAAATCTGTTGATAGATCGATCCGTCACACAGGACTCAGTCCAGTACAAACGCAACCTGTCCATGGCATGGATCGATTACCGCAAGGCATTCGACACAACGTCGCATCAGCTCGTTGTGAGGCTCCTCGAGTGCCTTGCGGTACATCCCCGCATAGTGAGATGCATAGAACACCTACGACCGCTCTGGAGGACTCGCTTCACCATTTCCATCGGTGGGGCAACTCAGTCCACAGAGTTGGTTCAGTACAGGAGGGGGGTCTTTCAAGGAGACTCCTTAAGCCCACTCCTATTTTGCATCTCAATACTGCCGCTATCTCTCGCCCTGCGCCAAACTCGCGGGTACAGGTGTGGACCTGTCGGCAACCGGAGGCACAAGATCACCCACCTTTTTTATGTGGATGATCTGAAGCTCTACGCCTCCGGTGAGAGCGATCTCAACCTCGCACTCGCCGTAGTGGATACCTACTCGCGAGATATTGGCATGGCCTTCGGATTGGACAAATGCGCAGTGGTCCATTTAGTACGCGGAAGATCTGGGCGTCTTGCGGAGGATGCGCAGCTCGTGGACGGGAGCGTCATTAAGAACCTTAACGCCGGAGAGTCTTATCAATACCTCGGAGTGTCGCAGAATCCATTACAGGACGCTGCGGCAGTCAAGGAGACTCTCCGCGGCAGGTATAGGCAGCGGCTTAGGCAAATTTGGAGTTCCGAATTGTCTGGGCGGAACAAGATCGCTGCTACCAACATGCTTGCCGTCCCAGTCCTTCTCTACTCTTTCGGGGTAGTGAAATGGAGGCGAGACGAGCTGCGTGAACTCGACGCCAGCACACGCAAGATGATGAACATCCATAGGAGTCTTCATCCTAGATCTTCCGTGCCCCGTATATACCTCCCGCGTCACATGGGTGGAAGGGGCCTACTTGGATTGGAGTGCCTGCATGATCGTTTGGTCCTCGGTGTAGCTTGCGACGTAATCGGAAGTGCGAATCCTTTCCTGTCCTTCGTCAATGATCATGAAAGGACGGGGGTTGGGGCGTTTTTATACAGGGCGGCAGAGAAGGCGGCAGAAAACCTCGGTTTGAAATTTCGTGTTGGTCGGGGCGGCAGAAGGTCGATTAATTCCATCATCGACCTGGAACCGTCCCGGCGTAGGAGCACCATCAGAGCCGCCGAGCATAATACCCTGCTCGAGCGGCACGTGGGCAAGGCCATGCACGGAGTGTTCTTTCGGCACATCGACAGCATGGACTTGTCTGCTCGGCTGACTTTTACATTCTTGCAGTCAGCCGGTCTGATGTCTGAGACCGAGGGATTCATCATTGCCTGCCAGGATGGTGTGATTAACACGCTCGTCTACCAGAGCCAGGTGATGGGTATGCAGGTCCCTGACACACGGTGCAGGGCCTGCAAACGATCGCCAGAGACACTCATGCACATACTATCTGCATGTCCCAACTATGCGGTCTCTGGCTATATCCATCGCCATAATGCGGCCCTAAGAGTGTTGTACTACCACCTTCGACACTCTTACGGGGTAGACGAGACGCCACTGCTTCCCTACGCCCCTGGAGATATTGAGTCCGTCGTGGGAAATGAGAAGTGCCGTATTTACTGGAACTGTTCATTTCCCACTGTCAGGCAAATAACAGCCAATAAACCTGACATTGTCGTCTTCGACCACGAGATACATGCGATCTTTGTCATCGAGTTCTCGACTCCGGGCGAGTCTAACATCGCTACTAAAGAAGACGACAAGTGGGCGAAATATCAGGATCTCCTTTTCGAGCTTCGCGGGCTATACCGAGGGTACACGGTCAAGCTGGTGGTACTCATAATCGGCGTTCTCGGCGGAATGAAGCCGTCGTTTGTCACGAACCTTAAGATCATCCCCGCCTGTCGGCAGAAAGCCGACTCACTTGCGGGTCGAATGCAGAAGGCGGTCATTCTGGGTTCGCTCCGTCTACTTAGGTCACACGATTCTGGACTGACCTGACTGCTTACCTCCGGGTTGGAGGAGCAGTCAGGCAGAATGATTTTTATTAACCCGCCCGTCCTGTAGGTGAGTCGGAGCCCTGCGGGGCCGGTCGGGCATTTTACGAAACGTAATAATAATAATAATAATAATAATAACACGGTCAAGCTGGTGGTACTCATAATCGGCGTTCTCGGCGGAATGAAGCCGTCGTTTGTCACGAACATTAAGATCATCCCCGCCTGTCGGCAGAAAGCCGACTCACTTGCGGGTCGAATGCAGAAGGCGGTCATTCTGGGTTCGCTCCGTCTACTTAGGTCACACGATTCTGGACTGACCTGACTGCTTACCTCCGGGTTGGAGGAGCAGTCAGGCAGAATGATTTTTATTAACCCGCCCGTCCTGTAGGTGAGTCGGAGCCCTGCGGGGCCGGTCGGGCATTTTACGAAACGTAATAATAATAATAATAATAATAACACGGTCAAGCTGGTGGTACTCATAATCGGCGTTCTCGGCGGAATGAAGCCGTCGTTTGTCACGAACATTAAGATCATCCCCGCCTGTCGGCAGAAAGCCGACTCACTTGCGGGTCGAATGCAGAAGGCGGTCATTCTGGGTTCGCTCCGTCTACTTAGGTCACACGATTCTGGACTGACCTGACTGCTTACCTCCGGGTTGGAGGAGCAGTCAGGCAGAATGGTTTTTTTATTAACCCGCCCGTCCTGTAGGTGAGTCGGAGCCCTGCGGGGCCGGTCGGGCATT
Organism: Ephialtes manifestator; assembly: GCA_963970395.1. Classification (NCBI taxonomy): domain Eukaryota; kingdom Metazoa; phylum Arthropoda; class Insecta; order Hymenoptera; family Ichneumonidae; genus Ephialtes; species Ephialtes manifestator. The sequence continues at coordinate 23,477,336 of OZ019969.1, forward strand.
TTACGAAACGTAATAATAATAATAATAATAATAATAGAAGAATAATAGTAGAAGACGACAAGCGGACGAAATATCAGGATCTCCTTTTCGAGCTTCGCGGGCTATACCGAGGGTACACGGTCAAGCTGGTGGTACTCATAATCGGCGTTCTCGGCGGAATGAAGCCGTCGTTTGTCACGAACATTAAGATCATCCCCGCCTGTCGGCAGAAAGCCGACTCACTTGCGGGTCGAATGCAGAAGGCGGTCATTCTGGGTTCGCTCCGTCTACTTAGGTCACACGATTCTGGACTGACCTGACTGCTTACCTCCGGGTTGGAGGAGCAGTCAGGCAGAATGGTTTTTTTATTAACCCGCCCGTCCTGTAGGTGAGTCGGAGCCCTGCGGGGCCGGTCGGGCATTTTACGAAACGTGATAATAATAAATAGATCCAATATGGACGAACTTTATCTAGTGAATATTACAACAATAAAATATCTAATTTAACAATTTTATTTTGGAAGAAAAATATATATTGAGAAATAACGAAATAAAATAAATAAATAAAATATGTATACATAACAATCATAATAAAAAAAAAAAAAAGAAAACAAAATAATGTTTGGGAAAATATATATACACGTGAGTACAATAATGTTAAAATGAATTTACTAATGCATTATGTTTTATATGACAACAGTTATCAGATAATCAATATTGTGTACGAAGGCATCGTTACACGCAGCAATCATCCTTTTCCATTAACTCACGAGATCAATCAGGGGGACCAGACGACAACCTCACCTGTCCATCGTGCGATCAGAGTCACCAGCTACCTAACCTTAGAAGGGCTGTCATCCAAGAGGGAATTATTTACTTCCGGATTAAAAACATCTTACTACGAGAAAAACAGAAAGAAGTCAACCTACTAAGAAGAAGAAAAGGAAGAATGTCTAATCAAAAATATTGTACAAGTATGCTTTAATGTTTAAGTAAAACCGATATCCACTGCGTAGATGAAGTAAAAATGAAAGGAACAGATGAAAACCTAATTATTAAAGGAATAACAGAGGAAAAATTATTATTATAAAATTAGAAGTTTGTTTTGAAAAAAAGAGAAGAAAAACACATAAAAAATGAATCTAATAGAGGAACATATATATATAATTATGAAAAAAAAAAAATGATATATCATTGTACAACTGTTATGCTATACATTTCAACAAATATATAATAATAGCTTCATTTATGAATTCCAAAGTTACTGAAAATTGTATAACAACAAAGGAGAATAATGATAAATATACACCACCAATATTCGATTATTAGGCTTCCCCTAATAATCGTTTTAAGGGGGGGAGGTGTTACGTCACGACGTAACTTCGCAAAATATTTCGAAAATATTTAGAAAATTTTCTTCGGAAACTTTATCATAAAGATTCAAGAAAGAATTCAAATGAGAATCGCTGCGCGAGCACTGGACCGTTCAATCACTAGCCAAGTGACCGGGGATTAAAAAGATATAATAGTCGAAGAGTTCTCTCGTTGTCGATGACAAAGGTAGAGAGCCTAAAATCTAACCCGAGGCTTCTGCCCGGTTCACCCGACCTTTTCGTCGGAAAGAAATGAGTTCTGTTGGAAAATCCTCCAACCATCTAAGAACTATTATTAACAACCCTCATACGGGACTAATAAAACGACTGATATCTCCCCCGAAAAACTGATAATCAAATAAAGATTTAACTTTATTTCTCAGAATTTCGGCTTGGGATTGAAACTCTCCAAAAAGATTGTTTGGCACAAAAATGTCGGTGATCTCATTTATCATATTATTAAAATTAATTATTGTTCAGTTTTCTCCATTGATAATTTTTCCGACGTAATCGATCGAGCATAAAGAAGAGTCGACTATGACAAATACTCTCCCTCCAAATAAATAATGATGGAATCTTGACAAATTAAGCAATAATGTTTTAATCGTTAAACTTGGAATTTATAAAAATAATTAAAGAAATTATATTAATTAACAAAATATATTTTAACCACAAGCATGACAATTAATGAAATATGTAGCAACAGTTATTAAAATTATTTGCGTTATTCGATCTTCCAGTTCACTATATGATAGCCCTCGCGAAAGACAAGCGGGCATAATTTATTCTGCAATCAAAATAGAACCGGAACGTCCGATACGAAATTCGCCTATCAGATATGAGACTTAATCTCAGCCGACCCGAAGACGCGAGGAACAATGGGAAGCAAGTATCATCTTGCTAGGGGACATGTATAGGTGAAGCGGTTGCTAGATTGGCCGTAACACCTTCGTGGTGTATCGACATTGAAGAATCATATGTCGCCCTCCCAAACTTCCGAATGACGCGCGGGGACGCATCTGGTAGCCTAATTAAAAGTAGACTCTAGAAATAAGTTAGGAGAAGGGGTACACAATTGTATAAAAGCACCGGACGAGAGGGTCTCGGCCGGCTGCTCCTGCAGCGGGGGCTCCTGCTGCTCCGCCTCATCTTCCACGCACCATCCGATCTTTATTACGGTCAAAGGTATTGTCACTCCTTGACCCATTGTCATACAAGCAGCCTCATGCTTTGAACAATTCTTTTGAGAGAACTTGCGTGAATATTTCCGATTGTAACACGACTAGTGGAGTTTGAAGTCAAAAACTTTTGTTTTTCCTACATCATTGTATTAGAAATCGACGCCAATTTATCGAACCACTGTTTAACATTTTAAGTACGCCCCCGACTTTTTCGGTGGATATCGGTAAAATATTGATTTACGTTGCGCTATATTTTTGTTGGAATAAACAACCATTAAGCTGCAAAATTAAATATGTCTTATATTTGATTCCGTCATCCCGCGATTTTCCGATACCCAAGACTTCCACGGAATTATCATCCGAATAACTGACCAGAAGAAGAGGCCACTTCCACGTCGTATAAGAAGATCAATTACACGGTAAATATCACGTAAGTACAAAGTATAACAACGTAAGTAAGGAGAATATATAAACATCATCGTAAATACACAAATTATCCTCGTTTTCACCTTTACAACAGTAGAATCTTTAGCCTAATCCTGGGTTATTTTTCGAAAGATTAGACCCGAAAACAGGCTTGCGTTAACGATACTATCGTCAGTTGTAGTCAAGGAAATATTTTATATTTCTTAACTAGCGCACGGTAAATTCTTTCGTTAACGTGCAAAACGTGTAAGATTGTCGAAATTATTTAATTTTTGCAAACTTGACGTAACAGTATTGAAAGTCTTTCCTAAAGTACAAAGTCTTAAGTGTGTTCTATTGGACTGAATAATAGTAAAGAATATTGCACCGTTTTATTAGTTTTTATGGGCCAGGTCGATATCTACATGGCTTCCGGTGTCCGGATCGATATTTCCATGGCTTTCGGTGTCCAGGTCGATATTTCCATGGCTTGCACTGTCCAGATTAATTTCCCCATAGCTTTAAGTGCCCAGTTCGATATCTCCATAGCTTGCTGTGTCCAGCTGTCAAAACTGTTGAAAAATATACCCAGACATCGAATACTATGGAGATATCGAACTGATCATTGGAATTCGTGGAAATATCGATCTGGATACAAGAAACCATGGAGATATCGACCTTGACCCCGCAAATCATCAAGATATCGACCTGGGCATTGAAAGCCATAGAGATATCGACCTGGACACCGCAAGCCATGGAGATATCAAACTGGACACCGAAAGCCATGGAGATACCGACCGGGACACCGAAAGCCATGGAGATACCGACCGGGACACCGAAAGCCATGGAAATATCGATCTGGACACCGGAAGCCATGTAGATATCGACCTGGACCATAAAAACTAATAAAACGGTGCAATATTCTTTACTATTATTTAGTCCAATAGATCACACTTAAGACTTTTTACTTTTGGAAACCCATGTGCGGGTAGCCAACGTTCCGAGTACGGCCGACGATTGGCTGAACCAAGGCAACTCGTCGGTAGCCAACAATCGGAGTTCGACGATGACCCAGAGTTGGCGAAACGTTCGAGCGATGCTTGGCTGACAGGCGGCGTCGAATCGACAGCCAACGATCGGAACGCGACACTCGGCGGTATGTCGGCAGCAAGTCGGCAACCGACAATCGGAACCCGACTACTGCCCAGCGTCGATCGAACCTTCAATCCTTAACTGTGCTGACATTGGGCTCCGTAGCTGGCACGACGATGGTCCCCACAGTTCTGGTGACGTTGGCTGCCAACATTTTGCCGACGCTGGCGCGTTAACCATAATTACGGTTGTTGGCAGCCAACGTCACCAGAACTGTGGGGACCATCGTCGTGCCAGCTACGGAGCCCAATGTCGGCACAGTTAAGGATTGAAGGTTCGATCGACGTTGAGCAGTAGTCGGATTCCGATCGTCGGCTGCCGACTTGCTACCGATATACCGCCGAGTGTCGCGTTCCGATCGTTGGCTGTCGATTCCACGCCGCCTGCCAGCCAAGCATCGCTCGAACGTTTCGCCAACTCTGGTTCATCGTCGAACTCCGATTGTTGGCTACCGACGAGTTGCCTTGATTCAGCCAATCGTCGGCCGTACACGGAACGTTGGCTACCCGCACATGGGAAATTTACGTTTCGCGGCAATATCGGTTCAGTACTGGTAGTCGACATTCCGTCAAAATAATTAACTAAAGTAGGATTAAAATTAATGAAATAATAAAACTTATACCATTTCTCGTAATTGATAAACGAATATTAAGCAACTCCATCGTTTTTAATTTCAAAAGGCGAATTCATTGTGTATAACTCAATTTTTTGAGTTAAATAATTTTCATTATTTTTCACTATTGTTTTATTTTTGCAATAAATTTCTAAAAACTGTTATACCATCATAACACCATTAAGAGTACATACGGTATTAATGAAGTAATACAGACGAGTGATTTATATACGCAATTCGACACTAAATTTTCCAAGATGTGGATAACCGAGTGCGTAAGATCGTGGACTACTAATGCCAAGGTTGCAGGTTCAAGTCCTATCACCGCCGGAAAAATTTATTCTAGGATGTCCAAAAAATAATGGTGAAAAATTCATTAAAAAACAGGTTAGAATGATTAAAAAAGCATTAGACGGCTGTGCAGATCGATAATTTATTTTTTTAAATTAATTTTTAATATGTTTTATTTGATGTCGGCTCAGCGTCGACACCCAGTACTGGGCGAACGTCGTTTCAAATGTCGCGACAATGTCGCACCGACGTTCCCACGTCGGCCGGCATTGTCGTTCCGACCCTGGCCCGACTCGAAAACCGATTGCGGCCCGACACTTAGGTGTAACGTTGGTCCGATGTTATCATCTCGGCGTTAATTGGCTGCTGGACCGACGTTGGCGAACAGAGTCGGGCCGACTTTGTAACGCAAGCGATCGTCGTCGCGCCAACGTCCGCCCATGGGAAGATTTTCAATACTGTTTTAATACCTTCTTTATTTGGGCGAAATATTATTCCGTATGTCTTATTCCACTACGCCAGCCTTGGCATACTATTATTCAAGACACTTTTAATATTTGGGAAATGCTGTTTTTATACTTCCATTTTTGCACGGGCTTGTATATTAAATTTCATAAACATGTATGTTGAATTTTCATATGAGCGGTATCTGGAAATTCAAATGCATATGTGTTGGAAATTTAAAATGGATATAAAAACAATTTAAAAAAATATACGTATTAGTCGACATTATTTTTTTACACAAATTATGTCATTAGAAATTGTTGGGAATTGGTTTTCGCCACAGAAAATCGGATACACTGGGGTTTGAACCTACGACCTAACTACCTAAGTATCTAACAACGCACGCACGCTACCGACTACGCTATCAACGACTTAGTAATTTTGGATACCCAAATGATATAAGAGTTGTACAACTATTATTCTCTCAAGCATACTCATAATTGACATAACAAAATATTCAATTGATTGCAATCAGAGCGCGAAGTTAGTTGGAAATATTTTCAAGTGAACATAATTTCTGGATCAACGGAATCTTTTTGAAAATCTCGAGTAACTTATCAGAAGTCGATGCTAAGTGGTAAGTGTTAGAGATCTAGTGCGGGTTTTTTTCGTCATTGGAAAATGTGTATTAAATTTTAAATCAGTCACTAAAATTCCAAAAATTCATGTTGATTTTCATGTACTAATTTAGTAATGATTGATTTAGTAACCATGTCTTGTAATTTTATATCACCGGTTTGGTAAAATCTATACACGCATACTAAATTTACTATGCAACTGTATTGATGTTTATTTCCTATAGCGAGTTTTGTGAATTTCTCACACTTTTGTATAGCAAAAACGCAACCATTCTTCATAAAATAATATACCCATATAGACAAAATTGCAAATAGTTTACTTGGTACTTTTTAAATACCAGTAACTGTAATTTGAGTAACTTTGATTTTACGTTTAATGGAACAATGTATATTAAATTTCAAATCGGGTACGAAAATTCCGAAAATGCATATTGATTTTCATGTACTAATTTAGTAAATGATGATTTAATAATCATGTGTTGTAATTTCCAATCACCGAATTATCAAAATTCATATATCTGTATTAAATTTACGATGCAAACATATTAATTCCGATTTTCTATACCAAGTCCTATATAGCATCAGATATTCGATGTATATCCATTTTAGGTCCTTAATGTGAAAAGTATATCTTGTATATTCTATGGATATTTATTCTATATATATGCAGGTATATTCACGCATGAATATCAAGAACACATTCTATGTAAATACTTGAATAATATGAATTTGAGCGCAGGTACGGACACATTCGTAAGATATTTCATGTATATGTAATCCATGGAACATAGGAAGAAAATTAAATGTCTACAAATTAATTTACTAAGGATGTACCCATATAGCATTTTCACATACATTGCATATACATCGTATAAACATTTGCGGATATACAATGTTCTATGTATATGTAATGTATCTGTAAAGGAGACACTTATTCATGTATATCGAACATACACTAGATATCCATGAGGATATACATATTATGTGCACCGTATGCGCACTTATGTCCTGTCTAAAAAAAAACGGAAAAATTAATTACAAAATAATTATCTGCATTTTTTTAAATCTTTGTGTCTCACAAAGATTTAAAAAAAAATTGAGTTCTTCGCAACTACTGAAGAATTGTTTTTTATTTGAAAAAAAGAGTCCAAAAAAATGACAAGAAATTTTTCTAAGTGTCTCGTAGGTCAGTACTTGGATGGGTGACCGCGCCAGAGTTGAAAATTTTGGACTCTCGCAAGGATCAGTACTTGCATTCGTGATCGCTCCGCATCCGAGTTTCTCTAAGTTCTCCAAGTTCAGTGCTTGGATGGGTGACTGCCTAACGGCCAAATTTTTCAATGTCCCTTAAGGGTCAGTACATTGATAGGTGACCCACTGTGTTAATATTTTATATATTTCGATCGCAACCCTCTAAATGAATGTAGTCTTGACGCGTTTTTATTTTTAGTATACTTCAAATAGACAATAAAAATAAAAATCTTCTAAGATGTCAATGGCCGAGTGGACTAAGGCGCTCGGCAGTCACCCAGAGGATCCAGGTTCGATTCCCACCAACAGCAAATAAATTTACATGTGTTTTTTTCAGCAATAAATATGTACCGATCAATGCAATAACTCCGAATATCCAACTAAAAGTGCAAGATAAACCGAATTCAATGAATTCAGATAATTATTTTGTAATTACTTTTTCCGTTTTTTTAGACAGGACATATATGTACATAGGGTGCACATAATATATATATCCTCATGGATATCCAGTGTATGTTGGATGTACATGAATAGGTGTCTCCTTTACAGATACATTTCATATACATATGATGTGATACGACGTGCATACATATATACATAGGACATTCTATATCCGCAAATGTTTATACAATGTATATGCAATGTATATGAAAATGCTATATGGGGTTTTCCAAAATGAATACACGTTTGTATAGGAAAAACGAGAACATTTTTTACAGTGTACGATGTAAGAGCCGAGAATGGAAAAGGGAAGGGCGGATTTATTAACCGGAAGCGACAACTATATATCGAAAATATCATTGCAGAAAAGAAAGCTCGATATGCCGAGAAGCCCGTGATAGAGAATGATTGCATTCGCATTGTCGAAGTGACTACTTTAGCGAATAAATTATGATGCAGTTAGTGCGATTTGCCATTATCCCTCAAATTTATTGAGAATTAATGTCGAGCTAGTGTACTGACCATCAGGTACATGGTTTGTCAGAAGCTAACCGATGTTGGAATAAATATAATTCGGTACATACAAATGTACCGCGCAAATCAGCTGTTAGCTATACACGGAAAAAAGGCTTGGTTGGAACAACCAAGTGCTTTGGTTATATATGCGCCAGATAATTAATTGGTTAGACCAACCAAGTTATTTGTTAGGTTACCAATTTCTTGGTTGCACTAACCAAGTCACTTGATAAGCTAACGAAGTACGTCAATTGACATACCGAACCCGTGTGGAAATTCCAATTCGCCATCACCTAGAAATCGACTAGTTTTCTTATTTTCTGTACAAGATCTAGATCGTAAAACTAGCTCGATCCGAGCGCTATGTGTAATTTCTCGCTGTCTAGTCGTTGTACAGAAAAACTGTCTAAAATCTGGCTAAGATTCTATTAAATCGTCCAGTAAACTTAGCTAGTGATTAGCCAGTACAGAAATCGGTAAACCCTATACTATAAAATTGACTAGGTGCTAGACCGGATTTCTCTATTGAACCCAGATACCGGTTAAATAGCCTAGAATAAATAAAAAACAGAATTAATATACACCGTCATTTATTACATCAGCACGTAACAGGGAAGCTGTTTAACACTATTTAAACAGGGGACACTATTTAATAACGTACGTAATCACTTTTTCATTAATAATCAGATATCTCGATAAGGCCTATCGCAAAAAACAAAAAAAAAAAATATAAATTCTTTCGCGTCGTATAAAACAAAAAAAAATCGTCGTCCTCCAGAACGTATTTTTCGGTACCTTTCACGAACATACACGTGCCACTCCACATGAAGAGTCGCGGTAGCGACAAGACGCCAAGTTAAAAAAGAAATTAATGTTGCCTTCATAATAATAACGCGCTGCGCAGCGTGTCACGACTAGACCCTGTATCGGAAAACGCCCGCATTGCCGCCGAAAACACGCACGGTGCCGCGTAAACGACGCGCATTGCGGCGTTAACGTATATATTATGTCTCGCCTCTGGTCAGGTAAGCTGTGCCATGAAAGCTAGACAGATCCTAGATAGATATGCTATCTATCAATGCATTCTGGCTAAGTTATGTCTAGTCCCACTACAGAAAAACTTGATAGAAAAAACTAGCTAGACGCTAGGTTCAAACCAGTTTATCCCCAACAGATTTCCACACGGGAAGGGCCCCTCGTGTACAGTCGAACTCAGGATAGCTTTGCAGTCTTATATATGTTCAGGCTTCAAGACACTTGCGAGAAACGCTTCCACCGCTCGTCATCTAGCGGAGTATTGAATATCAGTATTTCGTACGTTGCCACTAGATGGCGAGCGGTCGAAGAGTTTCTCGCAAAGTGACTTGAAGCGTGAACGTATATAAGACTGCAAAGCTGTTCTGAGTTCGACTATACACGAGGGGTTTACCCTTCGTTGACGTACCGAAATGTACTGTCTCGACACCAAGGCAAAGCAACAACAGGTTTTGCTCGATTCCTCTGAAGAATTTCATTATGATTATTTCAACGATTTTTCTGTTTAATGGACGGAATCTTTTCACGATTCTCTCAAAGACGCTTTTCAAGATGCTTTCCAAGATTCTGTGAAAGATTCTCAGAACGCTTTCGGATAGAAAGAATCTTAAAAAGAATCCTGGAAAGAATCTTGCTCCGGATCCTATACGTGATTCTTTTCAAGATTCTTTCAATGATTATTTCAAGACTTTTTTAAGATTCTTTAAAATATTCTTCACAAGATTCTTTTTTTTCTACGCGGGTAGTCTTCAGAATTCTATAATTTTCGGCTATACTATAGTTTTATTACGTAGAATTGTGTCAAAAAAATCCCAGGCGTGGTAGCCGGCCATTTAATGATTATTCATCCCTTCAAAAAGTGGAATATTAGCACAGAAAGATATGGGAAAAGCTCCTAGCCGCATTTCTGTGGCCCACACGACTGCCTTGTGGCCCACACTGCAAAAACAAAGCGTGTTGCTAAGTGTGTTGTTTCCTATCATTTACATTGTAGTCACTTTTTACACACTTCCAAGCGTGTTCTTTTAACATATCTTTACCATGGATAAGCAACACGCTTGAACGTGTGCAAAAAGTGACTACAATGTAAATCATAGGAAGCAACACACTTGGCAACACGCTTTCTTTTTGCAGTGCAGAATTCATGCCAGTACTTAACCAGCACCAATCTACCTGTACGGTGCGAACGCTCGCCCCAATCAAAATCTTTACAAGAACAGTATTGGGATGATCACACTGATCTCAAATTTGGAATCGACATTCGCCCGATATTGAACCGTATATATATCTTATTCCAGCAAATAATTCTGTTTTGGTACTGGCAAACAGTGTTGGGTCTGTATCCGAAAAATATATTGTGTCAAATGACATTTTCTACTGATTGCCCAGAGTCGTGGCGGTACTTGATGTGTACTGGGGCGAACGTGGCAAATTATTGGGGCTCGATGTTGGCTCAAGTACCGAGAACACATCGGTCCAATCATGTCTACTGCTGGTTGCATTTTTTTCTAGAAGCAAATTACCAGTATGGTCCCGCGCAAAAATGGAACTATAAAACAGTATTTCCCAAATATTAAAAGTGTCTTGAATAATAGTATGCCAAGGCTGGCGTAGTGGAATATGACATACGGAATAATATTTCGCCCAAATATAGAAGGTATTAAAACAGTATTGAAAATCTTTCCAAAAGTAAAAAGTCTTAAGTGTGATCTATTGGACTAAATAATACCCATATAGCATTTGCACATACATTGCATATACATCTTATAAACATTTGTGGATATAGAATGTCCTATGTATATACGTATGCACGTCGTATCGCATCATATGTATATGAAATGTATCTGTAAAGGAGACACCTATTCATGTACGTCGAAAATACACTGGATATTCATCAGGATATCCATATTATGTGCACCGTATGTACATATGGACGAATCTCCGGAATCTTTAATCTATATGTCTTACGACTTCTCGTATGATTAGCCAATTAAAGGAATAATAAAACATCTAAAAAAATGAATAACTATCAAATCGGTTTATTATTACTAGCTTTTTTTACGATTTTAATGATGTCTAAATATTAATTTTCCTTGATTTTGACTTCACATACTATACCTGTAACAATATTTCGGCTGTCTTTTCGCGATTTCTTACTTTTATTATACTATTTTGTAATTAATACATTAACTAATTAAAACTTTAAACATGGAAAACAATGAATTTTTAATTCGAAAATTCGATTTAATATATTTTAATGACATCCGTTGTCATAATCAATGTTGAAAAATTCAAATTAAGTAACATAAACTTGGTTTTTATTGAATATATTGATAAAAACTATAATTAAATACGGTTAAAAGTATATATTTTAATTTTTTTAATTCATTTTTTGTAAATATAATTATAATGGTTTTTTGAAATTATATTGAAATTTATAAAGATATTTGTAAAATCAGAGCACCTCAAAATGGACGAATCCACAAAAGAGAAGAAACTATTAGAAAAAAAAGAAAAAATGTGAGAAAAGCGAGCTAAGGAAGCACAAAAAAGAGAGGAGCGAAATGAAGAAAAACGACTTTACAGATTAAAAGAAAAAGAAATTTTGTAAAGATAATTTTATCATAAGCTATCGTTGATGAATTGTTTACATAATTAACATTGTACATATATATTTCTTCAATTAGGATCTCTTCGACAGAAAATAGATCTCCAAATGACGCTTTTTTGTCGACGAGCAATGATGCCATGAAATTTTCGCAAGAAACGGAACAAACTTCTTCCACAGCGCAATTATCAGAAGATTTATCAACTGAACCTATAAGGGAAATGGGACAAACTTCTCCCACGGCGGAATCATCAGAAAATGTCGCAGCAAACGTGCTTTCCAATAAAATATGCACAAAATCTGCAAACAACGATGCCAGAAGAAAACGGGGATCACAAATTTTGAAAAACTGGAGGGAAAAAATGAATAAGGATCCTCAAAGAAGTAAAATGTTAAAAGAGAAAGAAAGAATACGAAGTGCGAGACGCAGGGCAGATGAACATATTGAAAAAATTAGTGAATCTGCGAAAGAACGCATAAGAGAGAATAATAGAAATAGGAAACGAAAAGAACGCATGAGAAAAAGAAAAGCGAAATTGGATGTTATTGACAAACCTTGTGAACAACGTAAATTTCCATCAAGAAAGATAGAGCACAGACTCAGAAAAAAAATTCGTACATTGAAACAAAAGTTGGAGGAGTCTGAAAGTGTTCCGTCGCATGGGACGAATATATAGTTGAAACATTGTGTTTTGAATATTATAAAGTAATGATAAAGTCGAGAACGTGCGTAGCCAACGTTCGTTCAGACGCGACGCTATTTCTGCCCTGAAGGATAATAAAGTGAGGAATTCCCAAATTATCTGCGGGTCCGCGCGTCACGTCGAACAACTGCCACATTTGGCGACCAGATTCGACAGTTTTTAAGTCTTTATTCTTTAAGATCTTCTAGGCAATAAGGTATGCGTGCAGTAAGGCATGGACTATGCTCGAGGCCCATCTGACCAGCATGCTAGCGTACCTCAATAAAGGGATTAACTCCGCGCTGACTCGACGCTCGAGTCAGGCGCGGAAAACTTTTTATTCTGGTAAGGAGCGCGTCACGGGAAATCGCAGCCGGTCAAGCTTGGGTCCGACAGGGATGTCCACTCTGCACCCATCTTCCCCACCAAAACAATCCCCTTCGTGATTGGTGATGAGAAAAATCCGCCTACTCTTTACTTTTGCACCAATGATAACCGCGTGAAAAAGAGAGTCTCGCCCTTCCCTTTTTTAAGGAACTTCTCGTCACCAACTATGAAAAATCAGTCAAACTTTTCACCTCGACCGAGTCACATCAATACCTACTGGGCAACAGTTGAGATTGACTCGTGTTGGGGTAATTTTCTTTAAGCGATTATTGTGCCTTGAGACCGCTCTCAAGCACAAGTAATAATAGCTCATACCCACGCGTTGACTCATAATATACCAAACTCCAATACAAACGTGCAAGTAAATATTAAGTAATTTAGTGTACAGTGTTGACTTTCAATAAATAATAGTTTTCCGTTGTTCATCTACTATTCATCAAGTAACCCTTCACATACAAAAAATCAAGTCGTTGGTGATTAACTTCCCTGACGACAATACCAAGGGACTACGTCACCGCCAGTGTGTAAATCGGGCCTTACAACCCCGAAAGGTCGAAGTGTTACCGCGCGGTCCCGAAGTATTAAACAGAAAGAAAAACGAGAATGTGGTCAAAACGATATTTTAGACTTAAAAAAAAATTGGAAGTAAAAACTGAAGATCCACTGAAAAAAAATGTTCAAAATATAATGAAACAAGGGACAAAAACTGTAGAAGAGAATTTATTGTTTAAAGAAGTTCTAGTGAGTCAGTTGAAAGAACGGAAAGATGAGATGAAGAGCGAAAAAAGCAAATTACTTCTTTCTCAGTGCTTAACAGGACGAGTCGTGAAGAAATATAAAATGAAAAAAAAATTGTCTGAGATTGTTAGTTTATATTTTCAACGGAAGAATCCTCTAGACAGTGACTTGATTTTTTGTAGGTGTAACACGGAAAAACGTCATTTGCGTATGGAGATGAAAAAAAGCATTGAACAGTTTTTAGTGAAAGATCAGAATTCAGCCAACGCGCCAGGTGCAAAGGATTCCATAACGAAAAATGGCAAGACGATGCGAAAACGTTTTTTGTTGGATTCCATTCCTAATCTATTCAAGAAATATAATCTACAATCAAAAATCAAAGTTTCTCGAGCCACTTTTTACAGATTAAAACCTTTTTGGGTTTTGGATCGGCGACTTTCTTCACGAGACACGTGTCTATGCAAAATTCACACCAACTTCGATCTGCTTTATCAAAAACTTGTACTTCTACAGGTTACTTCCGGCAAGGACAGAAAGAAGTTTATTTCTTCAATACTCTGCTCAGAGGCGAAAGAAACTTGCTTTTACCGGACATGTGAAGATTGTAAACATTTATGCTTGACTGAACCGGAAAACACAAATGGTCAGAAATTATCATTTTATTATCAGTGGCAGACCGTGAATGAAACCAGAGTGGGTGCTAAGGACAAGATTTTCAATGTCGAGATAACAAAGAAGAATAAAGTTGAGGGCACAATTTCAGAAATCATTTCAGAATTAAATGTGCAACTCCCTCTGTATTTGAAACATGTGTTTAATACTACACACCAGTACCAGCAATTAGAACACATTCAGAAAAATTTAAAATTGAATGAAGCCATGATCGTCATTGACTTTTCAGAAAACTATCGCTGTAAATACGCAAAAGAAATTCAAAGCGTGCATTTCGGAGCTTCTCAAAAACAAATTTCTTTGCACACTGGAGCCATTTTTTATAAGAAAAAAGAGGAAGAAGAAACAGAGTGTATATCTTTTTGCACATTTTCCGAAAATCTGCGACATGATGCTGCATCAATCTGGGCTCACATGGTTCCCATTTTGAAGCTTGTAAAAGTTTTGATTCCGAATTTAGACACTATACACTTTCAGAGTGACGGACCCAGTACCCAGTACAAAAATAAGACCAATTTTTATTTTTTTCATGCTCGATGCCAAGAACTAGGATTGAGTCACGCGACTTGGAATTTTTCAACTGCTGGTCACGGAAAAAGTTGTGCAGATGGTACAGGTGGAACTGTCAAAGGCATTTGTGATAAAGCAGTTATGTATGATACTGACATCATCTCTGCTGAAGATATGATTCGCGTTGTTTCGAAGCAACAAAATTCGAAAGTAAAAATGTTTTTAATTGATAACAACGAAATTGATAAAGTCGTGAAAACGGTTCCTGATAATCTCAAAACAATTCCGAACACAAAGATGTTGCATCAATTGATTTGGACACGCGAAGATCGACACAAAATATTTTTAAATTATTTATCATGCACAAAATGTATTTCAAATCCACCTTGTGATCATTTCAGTTTGAATCCAAAATCATTTTTATTTGTAGAAAAAGCTGCAGAACCAAAAATAAGAAAAAGAAAATTGAATGAATTGACAGACTTTTTGAGCGATGATAAAATGATTTTCAGTGAAAATGAAATAACAAAAAAAAAAAAACAAACCCCGGAAAATGGCAAAAGAGTACAGTAGAAGTAGGCAGAGGAAGAGAGCGAGGAAGAGGGAGAGGGATAGGAAGAGAGAAATATTGAGGACGAAGAATAGATTTAGCAAAAAATTACAGCAAAAGCCTAGTACTAAAAATTTTAAACAAAGCCAAAAAAGTTTATATGTTGTGTATTTGCAGTTGAGAAAAGAATGTGGTAAATATTGTAAAAAATGTATTTACAGGAATTCATAATAAGTTAAAACATATATATGTTGAATTGCATTCGAATTTGTGATTTAATTAGATTTTTTACTTATGAAAATTATTGCAAAAAATGACAAATTTAGGTTATGGTTTGTTTATTAATTTTTCAACCGCGGGCACTGGAAAAAACGATGTTCTGCAGCATTTGATGATAGTTTTTCAATTTTGAAACCAAATTTGTGTATTAAACAGATGTGCTTTTAATTTTTTGAATTTTTTTTTCATAATGATGAAAGTTAAAGGTTCCGGAGATTCGCCCATATATGTCCTGTCTAAAAAAAACGGAAAAATTCATTACAAAATAATTATCTGCATTCATTGAGTTCGGTTTATGTTGCACTTTTAGTTGGATATTCGGAGTTATTGCATTGATCGGTATACATTTATTGCTGAAAAAACAAATGTAAATTTAGCTGCTGTTGGTGGTAATCGAACCTGGATCCTCTGGGTAACTGCCGGGTGCCTTAGCCCACTCGGCCATTGACATCTTAGAAGATATTTATTTTTATTGTCTATTTGAAGTATACTAAAAATAAAAACGCGTCAAGACTACATTCATTTAGTGGGTTGCGACCGAAATATTTAAAATATTAACACAGCGGGTCACCTATCAATGTAGTGATCCTTAAGGGACATTGAAAAATTCGGCCGTTAGGTGTTCACCCATCCAAGCACTGAATTTGGAGAACTTGGAAAAACTCGGATGCGGAGCGATCACGAATGCAAGTACTAATCCTTGCGGGAGTCCAAAAATTTTAACCGTGGCGCGGTCACCCATCCAAGTACTGACCTACGAGGCTCTTAGAAAAATTTCTTGTCATTTTTTTGGACTTTTTTTAAAATAAAGAACAATTCTTCAGATTTTTCTTCAGACACAAAGATTTTGAAAAATGCAGATAATTATTTTGTAATTAATTTTTCCATTTTTTTTAGACAGGATATAAGTGCACATACGGTGCACATAACATGTATATCCTCATGGATATCCAGTGTATGTTCGATGTACATCAATTAGTGTCTCCTTTACAGATACATTTCATATACATAGGACATTGTATATTCGCAAATGTTTATACGATGTATATGCAATGTATGTGAAAATGCTATATGGGTACATCCGTAGGTAATTAATTCGCGGACGTTTGATTTTCTTCCTATGTTCATGGATTGCATATACATGAAATATCTTACGAATGTATCCGTACCTGCGCTCAAATTCGTATTATTGAAGTATGTACATAGAATGTGTTCTTGACATTCATGCGTGTATATACCTGCATGTATGTAGAATAAATAGCCATAGCATATACAAGATATACTTTTCACATTAAGGACCTAAAATGGATATACATCGAATATCTGATGCTATATGGGTAGTAAAGAATATTGCACCGTTTTATTAGTTTTTATGGTCCAGGTCGATATCTACATGGCATCCGGTGTCCAGATCGATATTTCCATGGCTTTCGGTGTCCCGGTCGATATCTCCATGGCTTTCGGTGTCCAGGTAGGTATCTCCGTGGCTTTCGGTGTCCAGGTCGATATCTCCATGGTTTTCGGTGTCCAAATTGATATCTCCATGGCTTGCGGTGTCCAGGTCGATATCTCCATGTCTTTCAGTGTCCAGGTCGATATCTCCATGGCTTTCAGTGCCCAGGTCGATATCTTGATGACTTGCGGGGTCAAGGTAGATATCTCCATGGTTTCTTGTATCCAGGTCGATATCTCCATGGATTCCAGTGACCAGTTCGATATCTCCATAGTTTCCGATGTCTATTTTTCAACAGTTTTGATAGCTGAACACAGCAAGCTATGGAGATATCGACCTGGACACCGAAAGCCATGGAGATATCGACCTGGACACCGAAAGCCATGAAAATATCGATCTGGACACCGGAAGCCATGTAGATATCGACCTGGACCATAAAAACTAATAAAACGGTGCAATATTCTTTACTATTATTCAGTCCAATAGATTACACTTAAGACTTTTTACTTTTGGAAAGATTTTCAATACTGTTTTAATACCTTCTTTATTTGGGCGAAATATTATTCCGTATGTCTTATTCCACTACGCCAGCCTTGGCATACTATTATTCAAGACACTTTTAATATTTGGGAAATACTGTATTCATACTACCATTTTTGCGCGGGGTCTTCTGGATCAGCCTTTTGGCGAAAAGATGTAACATTCCTGTTCTCATGATGCGATCGTAGGTTCATAGGCGTTCACCTATCTAAGTACTAACTTTTAGAGTCATCTCGGTGGTCACCTATCCAACTACTGATCGTCAGAGTCAGCCAGGTGGTCACCTATCCTCGTACTGACCCCTCAGGTCAGTCAGACGGTCATCTACCCAAATAATAACAAACTAATTGGTGTAAACAATGAAATGAGCAACTTCGTAAAATATGTTTATAGATTGCAAAAACGATAGAATGTACCCTTTTCGATATGATCGATTGCCGTGAAAAATAACTGAATGTGTTTTTATTTTTACCACTTCAGACGCAATCATATAAATCTATAAAGTTTTGACTATATTGTACTAATTTCACTTTATATTTCATATTACCGATATTTAAATAGGCAAAAAAATTGTATAATCATGTGATCTGAATGGCTGAGTGGGCTAAAGTGCAACGCAACAACACTATCCGGAAGGTCCCAGGTTCGATTAATATGTACTATCAAGTAGAGGAAGACGTAATATGTAATAAAAATGTGGAATTACTCGATTGAGTAAGCCCAAATTAATATTTTTCATTTAATATTCTTTATTATTTTAGCTGTAACTGGGACTTAACTGTTACCGAAACTGGCCCGACATTGACTATCCACACTGGGCCATATCTCATAGTCAGAAACGGTTCGAAGTTGGTACCAAGACTCGGTCACGTGTTATCAAAACGTTATTAACACGGTACAGATCTAGATTTGACCGCACACTGGCACCGAATTATTTGCTAATATTGGCAGTTCTGGCAACGGTACTAAGCCAGTACTGAGCCTCATAGCAATTTTTACATGGGCAGGTGCCTTAGCCCACTCAGCCATTACATCTTCAAAGATTTTTATTTTTATTTTCATTGTCTATTTGAAGTATACTAAAAATGAAAACGCGTCAAGACTACATTTATTTAGATGGTTGCGACTGAAATATATAAAATATTAACGTGAGGCGGTCACCTATCGATTTGCTGATCCTTCAGGGTCATTGAAAAATTCTGCCGTGATACGGTCACCTATCCAAGTACTGAACTTAAAGGACTTGGAAAAGCTCGGATGTGGAACGATCACCGATCCGGGATTGCGGGATTTCAAAAACTTCAACCGTGGTGTGATCACACATCTAAGTATTGACCTACAAGGAGTTTAGAAAAAATTCGTATCATTTTTTTTTCTTTCAAAATTTTTTTTAATTCATCTGTTGTCGCGAAGATTTCAATTTTTTAAAAACCTTTGTGTGATACTTCCTTAGATAATTAATTCGTGGACGTTTAACTTTTTTCTATGTTCATGGATGCATATATATGAAATATCTTACGAATATGTCCATATCCGACGCTCAAATTCGAGTTATTCACGTATGTTCATAGAATGTATTCTTAACATTAATGCGTGTATACAGGGTGACAATTATAAGTCGGACAGGTCTTTTTGTGGGTGTTGTGGCGATGTTTTGAATGATTTAAGGTATGATTTTTAAAGAGTTTTGCAAGCTCTTTTCAACAACCTAAACGATTTTTTTTTCTGACGTATAGTTTTTAAGGGAAAATAAAGTTTAAATCAGAATTTTTCTGAAAATACATTTCGATTACGGGATCATAAAGATAATAAAAAACTGGATACAAAAAACCTATAGAAGTATTTATTCGAATATATTTTCATAAAGAAAATTAATTTTGAAGTTACTGCTTTTAGCAGCCGTTCCCGGATTGAAACAGGGAACGCCGGAAGTTGCGAATACGCAGGCGCAACGAGTGTCGTCAGCCGGCTGATTGCCCGGCTGTCAAAAGATGTTTGTTATGACAGTAAAAGGTTAGTGAAACATAACCAGTGAAGATAACCAAATTGAAGGATCTAAAGTGAAATTTTAATAAATGTGACTAGTGAATTTTCAAAAAGTGCAAGGGGATAGAAAAGAAATTCAGATTAGAGAAAACATGCAGTTTGCTCTTCTATCAACAAGGTACAAGGTGAGATAAAGTTTTTTCTTATAACATTGTTCAGCGGTCCAAGTAATAATTTATTTTATCCACTTGTCATTAGGTTTCAGTCTCCAACTTCACAAGAATCCTGGATGACTTGATTTGCCTCGGTGAGGTCTCATTTTCTCTGCGCTGGGAAGATAACACTGCCTATGAATGAAAGGCAATCATTTTTCATCCGCAGTAGAAATGTATTCATGATGATATACTTTTTTTAAACAACCTCAAATTTAAATTTGAACATCTTCGAGAAGCAATCTAATTCTTCAATTTTGGAAAGATACAGTGCACCTGAATGGTGTGAGGGAAATTGAAAGTTTAACTTATAACTTTCACACCAAACCGGTGAACAAATTTTAGTGTTTTAGGTCTTATCTTATCTGTCGAAGAGTACATTCTGTTTTGAGTGTAGCGAGTCTGGATACAGTGAACATTAGATTTACTGTTACTGTTATTTCTCACCGTGTAGTGATTATTTCTTTCTAAAAAAAAGCAATTCTTCTTTTTAAAAAAAAGTCAAGAGTAACACTCTTGACTTTTTATGAATTGCTTTTTTTTATTTCGCGCACAGAGCCAAGTGAATTTCGTTGCATACGTAAACGATCTAGCATCGAAATCACAACCTGAATACAAAAATTGTACAGGCATCATGAAATTCATTTTCTGAACGAACAGATCCAATAAAATGTCATATCTCCATACTTATTTATTTATTTTTTTCAATTTCTACATGTTTCCAAATGAATTTATTCGCGCTCGAGATTTGTCCACGATCGGGGTGGCAACCTGTTTCAAGAAATGGCTAACGCAGTATTGAATTTATTTTCCGCAATAAAAATTCAAAATTCGTACCTAAGACTTTATCATTACAAGTTTTTTTTTCAATCTCTACATGTTTCCAGATGAATTTATTTGCGCTCGCAATTTGTCCACTATCGGTGTGGCAATCTGTTTCAAGAAGTGGCAAACGCACTATTGAATTCACTTTCCGCATTAAAAATCCAACATTGGTTCCTAAGACTTTAACATTACAAGTTTTTTTTTAAATCTCTACATGTTTCCAGATGAATTCAGCCGCGATCGCTATTTTTTCACTATCGGGGTGGCAACCTGTTTCAGGAAGTGACAAACGCACTATTGAATTCACTCTCCGCATTAAAAATCCAAAATTGGTACCTGTTGTGCCCAGAATTATTTAAGGAAATTGTTTGGTCGTTGACCGAACATGTTCAGTGCACCGCTTAAGCTTCGCCACGGAGCGAGCTAGAAATACGAAACCACGTTTATTCGTCAGACGTTTTTGGAGCAATTGGGCAATCGAACGATTTCGAAAGAGCTCGCGCTTTGACTCAGCGCGGAGTCGGTATCGTTCGATGAAGCAATGTACGCGGAAGCAATAAATGCATACGCACCGATTTTAGGCAAATTGCTGGGAATTAATGGGGAATAAGTTTACTCTTCAATCGAACATCAAAGTGACCAGTCGGTCTTGGGTCAGACTCGCCCATAAGTAACAGAATCGAGACGAGCTCGATATTGTAATACACTATATTGTTATTTGTTTAAATAAATCTTCTTAACTTTGCGTTATTTACTTGAGTCCAAATCTTTATTGGCAAACGATCCCAATAAATAAAATATATGTTAAATTGACCCCCCTGCGGGCATAACATACCTAAGACTTTAATATTACAAGTTTTTTTTTCAATCTCTACATGTTTCCAGATGAATTCAGCCGCGATTGCTATTTTTTCACTATCGGGGTGGCAACCTCTTTCAAGAAGTGGCAAACGCACTATTGAATTCACTTTCCGCATTAACAATCCAATATTGGTTCCTAAGACTTTAACATTACAAGTTTTTTTTAAATCTCTACATGTTTTTAGATGAATTCAGCTGCGATCGCTATTTTTTCACTATCGGGGTGGCAACCTGTTTCAGGAAGTGACAAACGCACTATTGAATTCACTCTCCGCATTAAAAATCCAAAATTGGTACCTAAGACTTTAATATTACAAGTTTTTTTTTCAATCTCTACATGTTTCCAGATGAATTCAGCCGCGATCGCTATTTTTTCACTATCGGGGTGGCAACCTCTTTCAAGAAGTGGCAAACGCACTATTGAATTCACTTTCCACATTAAAAATCCAACATTGGTTCCTAAGACTTTAACATTACAAATTTTTTTTTAATCCCTACATGTTTCCAGTTGAATTTCGCCGCGATTACTATTTTTTCACTATCGGGGTGGCAACCTGTTTCAAGAAGTGACAAACGCACTATTGAATTCACTTTCCGCATTAAAAATCCAAAATTGGTACCTAAGACTTTAATATTACAAGTTTTTTTTTTCAATCTCTACATGTTTCCAGATGAATTCAGCATCGATCTCTATTTTTTCACTATCGGGGTGGCAACCTCTTTCAAGAAGTGGCAAACGGACTATTGAATTCACTTTCCGCATTAAAAATCCAACATTCGTTCCTAAGACTTTACCATTACAAGTTTTTTTTTAAATCTCTACATGTTTCCAGATGAATTCAGCCGCGATCGCTATTTTTTCACCATCGGGGTGGCAACCTGTTTCAAGAAGTGACAAACGCACTATTGAATTCATTTTTCGCATTAAAAATCCAAAATTGGTACCTAAGACTTTAATATTACAAGTTTTTTTTTCAATCTCTACATGTTTCCAGATGAATTCAGCAGCGATCTCTATTTTTTCACTATCGGGGTGGCAACCTCTTTCAAGAAGTGGCAAACGGACTATTGAATTCACTTTCCGCATTAAAAATCCAACATTCGTTCCTAAGACTTTACCATTACAAGTTTTTTTTTAAATCTCTACATGTTTCCAGAGGAATTCAGCCGCGATCGCTATTTTTTCACTATCGGGGTGGCAACCTCTTTCAAGAAGTGGCAAACGTACTATTGAATTCACTTTCCGCATTAAAAATCCAACATTGGTTCCTAAGACTTTAACATTACGAGTTTTTTTTTTCAATCTCTACATGTTTCCAGATGAATTCAGCGGCCATCGCTATTTTTTCACTGTCGGGGTGGCAACCTCTTTCAAGACGTGGCAAACGGACTATTGAATTCACTTTCCGCATTAAAAATCCAACATTCGTTCCTAAGACTTTAACATTACAAGTTTTTTTTTAAATCTCTACATGTTTCCAGATGAATTCAGCCGCGATCGCTATTTTTTCACTATCGGGGTGGCAACCTCTTTCAAGAAGTGGCAACCGCACTATTGAATTCACTTTCCGCATTAAAAATCCAACATTGGTTCCTAAGACTTTAACATTACAAGTTTTTTTTTAATCCCTACATGTTTCCAGATGAATTCAGCGGCCATCGCTATTCTTTCACTATCGGGGTGGCAACCTCTTTCAAGAAGTGGCAAATGGACTATTGAATTCACTTTCCGCATTAAAAATCCAACATTCGTTCCTAAGACTTTAACATTACAAATTTTTTTTTTAATCTCTACATATTTCCAGATGAATTCAGCCGCGATCGCTATTTTTTCACTATCGGGGTGGCAACCTCTTTCAAGAAGTGGCAAACGCACTATTGAATTCACTTTCCGCATTAAAAATCCAAAATTGATACCTAAGAGTTTATCATTACAAGTTTTTTTTTTTAAATCCCTACATATTTCCAGATGAATTTATTTGCGCTCGCAATTTGTCCACTATCGGTGTGGCAATATGTCTCAAGAAATGGCAAACGCACTATTGAATGGTATGTAAGATGACATGGCACCTAAGATTTTATCATTACAAGTTTTTTTTTCATTCTCTTTGTGTTTCCAGATGAATTCATTCGCGCTCGCGATTTGTCCACGATCGGGGTGGCAACCTGTCTTAAGAAATGGCAAACGAACTATTGAATTTACTTTCCGCATTAAAAAAACCAGACTTGGTACCTAAGACTTTAATATTACAAGTTTTTTTTCAATCTCTACATATTTCCAGATGAATTCAGCTGCGATAGCTATTTTTTCACTATCAGGGTGGCAACCTGTTTCAAGAAGTGGCACACGCACTATTGAATTCACTTTCTGCAAGTGAAAAAATAGCGATCGCGGCTGAATTCATCTGGAAACATGTAGAGATTTAAAAAAAAAAACTTGTAATGTTAAAGTCTTAGGAACCAATGTTGGATTTTTAATGCGAAAAGTGAATTCAATAGCGCGTTTGCCACTTCTTGAAAGAGGTTGCCACCCCGATAGTGAAAAAATAGCGATCGCGGCTGAATACATCTGGAACATGTAGAGATTTAAAAAAAAACTTGTAATGTTAAAGTCTTAGGAACCAATGTTGGATTTTTAATGCGGAAAGTGAATTCAATAGTGCGTTTGCCACTTCTTGAAACAGATTGCCACATCGATAGTGGACAAATTGCGAGCGCAAATAAATTCATCTGGAAACATGTAGAGATTGAAAAAAAGAACTTGTAATGATAAAGTCTTAGGTACCAATTTTGAATTTTTATAGCGGAAAATAAATTCAATACTGCGTTTGCCATTTCTTGAAACAGGTTGCCACCCGGATCGTGGACAAATCTCGAGCGCGAATAAATTCATCTGGAAACATGTAGAAATTGAAAAATAAAAAAAAAATAAGTATGGAGATATGACATTTTATTGGATCTGTTCATTCAGAAAATAAATTTCATGATGCCTGTACAATTTTTGTATTCAGGTTGTGATTTCGATGCTAGATCGTTTACGTATGCAACGAAATTCACTTGGCTCTGTGCGCGAAATAAAAAAAAAGCAATTCATAAAAAGTCAAGAGTATTACTCTTGACTTTTTTTTAGAAAGAAGAATTGCTTTTTTTAGAGAAATTGCTTTTATTTAGAAGAATTGCTTTTTTTTAGAAAGAAATAATCACTACACGGTGAGAAATAACAGTAACAGTAAATCTAATTTTCACTATATCCAGACT
Source organism: Ephialtes manifestator (assembly GCA_963970395.1). Lineage (NCBI taxonomy): Eukaryota > Metazoa > Arthropoda > Insecta > Hymenoptera > Ichneumonidae > Ephialtes > Ephialtes manifestator. Next base: position 23,502,216 of record OZ019969.1, read on the forward strand.
CGCTACACTCAAAACAGAATGTACTCTTCGACAGATAAGATAAGACCTAAAACACTAAAATTTGTTCACCGGTTTGGTGTGAAAGTTACAAGTTAAACTTTCAATTTCCCTCACACCATTCAGGTGCACTGTATCTTTACATAATTGAAGAATTCGATTGCTTCTCGAAGATGTTTAAATTTAAATTTGCGGTTTTTTAAAAAAAGGATATCATCATGAATACATTTCTACTGCGGATGAAAAATTATTAACTTTCATTCATAGGCAGTGTTATCTTCCCATCGCAGAGAAAATGAGACCTCACCGAGGCAAATCAAGTCATCCAGGATTCTTGTGAAGCTCGGAGACTGAAACCTAATGACAAGTGGATAAAATAAATTATTACTTTGACCGCTGAACAATGTTATAACAAAAAACTTTATCTTACCTTGTACCTTGTTGATAGAAGAGCAAACTGCGTGTTTTCTCTAATCTGAATTTCTTTTCTATCCCCTTGCACTTTTTGAAAATTCACTAGTCACATTTATTAAAATTTCACTTTAGATCCTTCAATTTGGTTATCTTCACTGGTTATGTTTCTCTAACCTTTTACTGTTATAACAAACATCTTTTGACAGCCGGGCAATCAGCCGGCTGACGTCACTCGTTGCGCCTGCGTATTCGCAACTTCCGGCGTTCCCTGTTTCAAACCGGGAACGGCTGCTAAAAGCAGGAACTTCAAAATTAATTTTCTTTATGAAAATATATTCGAATAAATACTTCTATAGGTTTTTTGTATCCAGTTTTTTATTATCTTTATGATCCCGTAATCGAAATGTATTTTCAGAAAAATTCTGATTTAAACTTTATTCTCCCTTAAAAACTATACGTCAGGAAAAAAAATCGTTTATGTTGTTGAAAAGAGCTTGCAAAACCATTTAAAAATCATACCTTAAATCATTCAAAACATCGCTACAGCACCCACAAAAAGACCTGTCCGACTTATAATTGTCACCCTGTATACCTGTATGTATGTAGAACAAATATCTATAGAATATCCCTAGCAGAAATGTACTCGGATTTGCCTTGTGTCACACGAGTAGCTGGCGAGGGCTATCCTAGCTGTGCTAGTATCAGGATAGCTGGCGAGGGTCTAGCGAGGCACAGGCTTGATCGGGTCGCCAACTTGTCCCACGAGATGCTGGCCATCACGCATGCTATGTCACTGCCCATTCTTCCACGAGATGGCCTCGCGAGCGAAGACTCGTGAGTGCCTCGCGAGCGCCACGCGTGCTATATTCGCTAGTAGAACATACTTGCCGCTGGCGAGCCCGCGTAGTAAGTTACTACCTATCGTTCCACGAGATGGCCTCGCGAGTGAAGACTCGTGAGTGCCTCGCGAGCGCCTCGCGTGCTGTATTCGGTAGTAGAACCTACGTGCCGCTGGCGAGCCCGCGTAGTAAGTCACTACCTATTGCTCCACGAGGTGGCCTCGCCAGCGCTCTGTCTATCGCTACCAAGCACATAGCACATGTATCAGCTGTTAGTGCTAAGTCCACGATCGAAGAACGAAGTCCATTGACAGCTGGGATTAATTCGGTTACGTTACCGTTCAAGCGTCTGGACGGCAAAGTTAAGAACGACGTAATATAATTTTTCAAGGTATGTTTTGTTTGACAAGTGTTGTTCTAATAAGTGCAGATAAGCTGTGATATAGATCAATAATTAACCTCCAAGAAACTCCCTTCCTCTGTATCAAAATGTCTTGACTGTTACCTAGTATAATCGCTAATAATAAATTTTCTCCATCATAAATTGACTGGCTCAATAATATACCAATATTTAATATGAAATTTAATACATTATACAGATATATAGATCAAAAGTAGCAACAGAATACGATCGACACAAAAGAATGGACACGAGTTTTGACATCAGCTCGTGTTAGAAAACACAGAGTAGTTCAGAAGTTCATACGTTCTCAATGTAAAGAACTCTCTACATCAAACTGTCGACAATCGGATGGAACTTCTGGTAAGAGATTTATTTTGCACCTACCATAGAAATCAGGCTGCGACACAGAGCCAAGCTGGATTTGCACAGTCCAATTCTCTTCTAAGGAATTCTCTGTCATCTCATACCAGAATGAAAGTTAGTTAAATATTGCTACGCATAGAATATATGGAGTCGAAAATGAGCCACGCCAGTTACCGTCGCGCAAAGCTCGCTATTGACTCGAAAATGAGCCACGCCAGTTACTGTCGAGCAAAACTCGCCATTTACTCGAAAATGAGCCACGCCAGCTGCTGCCAAGGAAAACTCGCCATATACTCGGCAGTCAGCCAGCCGAGTGGCTGGCTATGACATGCGTTACACGTCAGGCGAGGCCCTCGCCATTTTTCCTTACGAGTGCCTCGGCAATATACAGGGCTAACTCGCGTGGCCCTTGCCAAAAACTGGTCACTATTTCTGCTAGGGATACAGGATATATTTTTCACATTAGGGACCTAAAATAGATATACATCGAATATCTGATTCTATATGGAAACTCTCGTAGAATTTTTAGTCTCTTTCAAACTCTAGGTAATATTAATAGTGTCGAATAATATTCAATTTAAAATTTTTAAAAATTATAATTATTCAGAGAAATTATTACAATTGTAATAATTTAATGCTAAATAAATTCGAAATTTTATGCAGTACCGATGTACATATCGTTTCGCATGCCTGTTTGATGCCCCACAAGGCAAAAGAACCTTTTCATTCATACTTTTATTGGTTATCTAGACATCGACATACCGATCAGAAAAATTCCAATAACGTGTTTTCTATACCATAAACCTCTGCTTCTCGTGGATACGACGAAGTTCAACGCGGTACCACCCAGTCGCAAGAATTTATCCGCTTCTTATCGATCCAACAGCTGGTACTGGCCGTGCGAACGAATCGTCCTGATGTGCACATACATGCATGCATTCAGCGAGCGATGCATGTCTCGAAGGCGAAGAAGAAAGAGCCCCCGCACGATTTGCAGCAATCCCTCCAACTCTCACCCGCCGGCAGCCTCCGCCAACAGCAGAAGGCGAGACAAAGATCCGATAAACTTCTAACGTGGTAATCATCGCATTTGTTTTCTGAGCTCTTGAGAATTCTAGCCGATCGTGCGATTCGATAGAGCGCCTGTTCTTCTCCCAGGTTTACGCAACCATTATACCCTCTGCCACATTCACATCTATTTGAACTTGTACTGATCTTCATGGTAAGTTACATTTGTTTTGTTTTGTTATTTTTTACATAATGTACAAGATATAAGCATTGTCTCGCTGCACTCTGAGAAATCGTGGACGTCCTGAAAACTGCAAAATGACCGCTATTCATTTTTAATCTATTCAACGAATGTATTATTAATCTAGGCAAATTTTTTTAAAATTTTAATCTATATAAAAAATAGTACTATAAACTTAAAATGTATTGCTGTCACTGTATAGTTAACGGCGTCAAAATTTTCTCTGAATTTGCTTATAATTATATTGTTTCGTTATACAGGAAGATTGTTCCTGGTATCCTCCCGCATAGAAAAAAAGAATCTGGTTCAGATTTTTAACAAGAATCTCGGCGAGCATCACGGTTGCGCGCCGAACCCAGTTTCTTTTAAAATCTATCTGAGAATCTCGCTCAGCTTCTTACCGAGATTCTTTAGTGAGTAGCTGAAAATGAAACGAATCTACATCAGAATCACGCCGAGATTCTAGAGAATCACGCCGAGATTCTAGAGAATCTCGCCCAGCGAGATTCTTTTCATTTTCATCGAAAATTAAATGAACCTGTATCAAAAAGCTAATCACGAATATTGAAGGATTGCTAATACTAATTTGTCAGTACATCAACGAAGATTAGACCCCTCGTGTGTAGTCGAATTCAGAAAAGCTTTGCAGTCTTATATATACGCTGAGGCTTCAAGTCACTTGCGAGAAACGCTCTGTCCGTTCGTCACCTAGTGACATCATACGAAACACTGGTGGACAATGCTCCGCGAGATGGCGAAGGAACAAAGCGATTTTCATTTTCAATGAAAATGAAAAGAGTTTTCAATGAAAAGAATCTCGTTGGGCGAGATTCTGATAGAAATTATTCGTATTTTCAGCTACCCCCTAAAGAACTTCGGCGAGATTCTGATAGAGATTCTTTTTATTTTCAGCTCCCCACTAAAGAATTTCGATAAGAAGCTGGGCGGGATTCTCAGATAGATTTTAAAAGAATCACGGTTCGGCGCGCAACCGTGATTCTCGCTGAGAATCCCGATGAAAACATTGTTAAAAATCTCGGCCAGATTCTTTTTTTTCTACGCGGGCTCTTCCAATTTTTCATGCGATGTTTTCAGCCCGAGCGAAAGTATTGAAAAAATCACAATTAGAAAAGATACCCGGATGTACTTCTGAGTGTATGTAAGAAACTCGAAAATAATAAAAATCTGAAACGCAAGAACGTCTTGAGCAATCGGAGTGGAATTTATCATAATGAATAAAAAGCTCAACAAGCATCGGTTGTTCTATTTAGCTTCCACGAATAGGAAGATTTATTTTCGTAAAAAAAATTTGTTTTCCAGATTTTCATCTCAGGACACTCAAAATGCTCAAAAACGTCGAGAAAACTGATTTGTACGAAATGTCCGTATGTGTGATGTTCGGATTCTTGTTACCACGATAGCGTAAGTAATTTTTACGATACCGCTCTGGAATTTGGTACATATATATTGTGTGGGTAGACAAAGGGTAAGTTCAAATTTGGCACGAATCCGTTGAGTGGTTCCAAAATTATGACAACTCGAATGTTTTAGAAAATCTGTTCCCGCGCAAAAATGGAAGTATAAAAACAGTATTTCCCAAATATTAAAAGTGTCTTGAATAATAGTATGCTAAGGCTGGCGTAGTGGAATAAGACATACGGAATAATATTTCGCCCAAATAAAGAAGGTATTAAAACAGTATTGAAAATCTTTCCAAAAGTAAAAAGTCTTAAGTGTGATCTATTGGACTAAATAATAGTAAAGAATATTGCACCGTTTTATTAGTTTTTATGGTCCAGGTCGATATCTACATGCCTTCCGGTGTCCAGATCGATATTTCCATGGCTTTCGGTGTCCCGGTCGATATCTCCATGGCTTTCGATGTCTAGGTAGGTATCTCCATGGCTTTCGGTGTCCAGGTCGATATCTCCATGGCTTTCGGTGTCCAGTTTGATATCTCCATGGCTTGCGGTGTCCAGGTCGATATCTCCATGTCTTTCGGTGTCCAGGTCGTTATCTCCACAGCTTTCAGTGCCCAGGTCGATATCTTGATGACTTGCGGGGTTAAGGTAGATATTTCCATGGTTTCTTGTATCCAGGTCGATATCTCTACGGATTCCGGTGATCAGTTCGATATCTCCATAGTATTCGATGTCTGGGTATATCTTTCAACAGTTTTGACAGCTGGACACAGCAGGCTATGGAGATATCGAACTGGGCACTTAAAGCTATGGGGAAATTAATCTGGACAGTGCAAGCCATGGAAATATCGACCTGGACACCGAAAGCCATGGAAATATCGATCTGGACACCGGAAGCCATGTAGATATCGACCTGGACCATAAAAGCTAATAAAACGGTGCAATATTCTTTACTATTATTCAGTCCAATAGATCACACTTAAGACTTTTTATTTTTGGAAAGATTTTCAATACTGTTTTAATACCTTCTTTATTTGGGCAAAATATTATTCCGTATGTCTTATTCCACTACGCCAGCCTTGGCATACTATTATTCAAGACACTTTTAATATTTGGGAAATACTGTTTTCATACTTCCATTTTTGCGCAGGTTATCGCGCTCTTACTTTCACATTTTTACAGATACTTGGCTCAGGTTTGGTCTACAAATGGCCTATTATAGACTGACTAGGGGATATTGTAACTCGCGCGCTCGCAAAACCTCGGTTATCACTAATATTTTTTGTATAATAATTTTTGTAATATTTCGCTCGAAATTCTAAGGCCAATTTGATTTTAAAACACATTGTAATTTCCAAAATTATGATTTCTTTCTAAATTAATTTTTTTTTAAATTTTGATTTCTTTTTTGGCATTTCTTAATTTTTTTTGGAATTTCTTTAAATTGTTAAAAATTTGTTGAAATTTTCTGAAAACTTTAAAATTAAGAAAAAAATCATAATTTTTGAAACTACAATTTGTTTTAAAATCTGATTGGCCGTAACGGGGAAGGAACGTGATATTTTTTTTAAACTAGGAAGTCTTCAAATTTTTATACGTATTACAATTTTTCCCAAATGTATGATTAAACATTTTACACTTTAACATGTTGGATTACAATGTTTCACAAATGTGTGATTATACGCTAACCCTTACAATGTTTTAGATGCTGGTTCAAATAGTTCTATACAAATAGATGAATACGGGGAGGTAATCGACATTAAATTTGTAATTATTTTTTCCAATATCATGCATAATTACTTAAATTTTTCCGAGTTGACCACACCTTCAGCTATCGTGTTAAAAGTCTGTATAAATAATAAACAAAATCACAGAACCGTCGCTAATGACCCTGGCAGTTGATGCGACGTTAAAAAACCGGAAATAAAAAAAAAAAAAAAAAAAAAATCACAGAAATGCCGAAATCTAATACAGTAACAAATGGTTTAGTACCAATTTTACCAGATTTGTAATGTTATGATAATTATGATTTCATATATTTGTTAAAACAAGTAAGCTAAAAATATTCTAGCAAGTTGCTTTCTTATTATTTTCCTTATCTCGCGCAGCTTCCTATATGAGGAAACCAAAATTGGTCAATAACAAAGTCGTTGACCAATTTTGGTTTCCTGGAAATAGAAAATGATGAGGCAGCAAAGTACAAGATTATTTATATTATTCTGAATGGAGTAGTGAATCGATTCCATAATCCAGATACGATCGTAGCGAATACAATGGAGACAAATGATAATGCGAAATATAAAACGCGAAGATTTCTTCCTATCGTCTTCACAGCGTGAAGATGTCTTGCCATTTCTACAAAAGTCCGTAAGCTACAAGTAGTAAACTGACGATAAATACTCGACACACTTCATGTTTGATCGGAATTTGATCGGTCACCCCGGATTAGTCGGAACTGTGACGGCAACTTTGATGCTTTATCCGTTTGCCCGATCGATGAGAAAACAGCGCAAGGAGCAAAGCGTGAAAGCAGAATAAAACTCGTTTTGCGTGCAAGAAAATCTAATGGAGGATGAAAGACTGCACACCGCCTTTGAGGTGAAACTCCGAGATATCATATCTCGATACGTGATTCGCTAGAGTCGCTGCCGGAAGCTCATAACCTGGAGGAAAGGGAATATGAGAAACGAACGATTTAAACAAAAAGGACACGTGCTTCAAAATCATTCCACGTTCTTGTAACCATGAGTGGTTGCAGTTAGAGTTGGGAGTTGGAACAAGAGTGAAAGAACACATGTACAGATATGAGAAAAGGATAACAGGAACGTAAACCGCTTCAAGATATAGGCACTTATGTCTCTCTGAACTCGTTTTCACGGGACCTCACTGACACGGCAAGCCTCAAGTCGTAAACTTACCGGTGCATACTCAAGAGTCCTTGCGGTTCGCTGATCCGCCGGGAGAGGCTCCCTCGGCGGGTATACCGGAATGCGTTTATTAACGAAGGATAAATGCTCGGAGAAAAAACACAAGTGGATGTAAACACGTTGGGTCGAATGAACGATTAAGTACGAGGGTATGAATAAATAGTGGTAATTTAGTTTACCGTTTATCGTAGCATTGCATTAATCCATTCAGTAAAAATTGATTAAGCGTGATGAAATTATGACGACGAGTCTTAGACTCAGTTAGCCATTCTTCGTAAAAACATCAGTGACTCAAAAATTGCATGAAAGTTGAAACTTGATCATTGCCCGGGAAAAACGGTTCATATATAATCATATATAATTGTATATAATTTCATGTATAGTTGTATATAATTATATATAATTGTATATAACGTAATATATCATTGTATATGAAAACATATATGAGCATATATGAGTTTATATGTACATATACAGTGGTATACATGATCATATATAATACCAAAACCGCCAGCTTGCGATGTCATATATGAACAGATATGATCATATATAGTTATATACAACTATATATCGCCCATTTTTAGCGCATATATGATTGTATGTGGATCCATATACAAATGTATATGAGCGTATATAACTTTATATGTATATATACATTGGCATATATGACCCTATATATGACCATATATAACACCAAAACTGCCTGTTTACCATGTCATATATAAACAGATATGATCATATCGGATTGTATATGAGATCTATTCTGTGTGTCGACTGTGCAATATATGATCATATACAATCATATATGACTGCGCACAGAGAACTGACAGCTCATGTATGATCGTGCACGTATGATTATATGGTATTCCATAATCTATTGTTATATAATATTCACGAATTATTTCGATGTTCACGTCTTATTTATATACGGATGTAAAATTTGTTATATGGTTATATAACTAAGCATTTAATATCCGTTTTGTAAATGCGTGAATCATCCGGTTTTGTTTGAAGCGCTCAAGTTATAGGTATTTTTGCATATGCGGTTCTTTTCTTTATAATCACATGCTCATTCGCAACGATTAATGAAGATATTTGGCTTTCCTGGGCGGACGTTTCATTAAAACCTTCCACTTGATGAATTGAAACGGTCGCATATTAATAAGAATGATCAAGATTACTATACTAAATAATATCAACATAAAAGGATCGTGATAATCGTTTATTGTAATAGTGCACAGAAATTAACACGAACAGTTCGGGACCTTATACGTTGTACATATAATCGAAATATAACATTAGTAATGATATTTCTTAACCGTATATCGTGATGAAGTTCAACTTCATTGTATTTTTACATTACTTTCTTCAAGAGATTTGGTGTCTTGCAAATATACTCTCCAACTTTCAGAAGATTATATCTATTTAGGCATCGTCTTATATAATCACATATAACTATATATGATTGTATATGCTCAGATACAATTATATATGATCATGCATGATCATATAGAGACAAAATTCATATACAATCATATATGAGCAGTTTATATATGATTATATATGATCATGCATAGTCATATATGATCATGCATGATCATATAGAGACAAAATTCATATACAATCATATATGAGCAGTTTATATATGATTATATATGATTATATATGAATCGTTTTTCCCGGGTGCTTCCGCAGTTTGTATCTTTTACAAAGGAGCTTCTACGAGCAAGTGTATTAATCAATTTGGACTTTCCCATATAGGAATCTTCTTTGAAGAAGGAAATAATTTGGAAGGTCCACATTCGCATCCTTTTTTTAAATAATAAATTTTATAAATTTTGCACTTCATTTCCGATGCAGGTCAAACTCATTTTCAAACAACCGGTTCGTAATTTTTTCAAGAGTTTGAAATTTTTACGAGTTCACATCACACATTTCTTTATAAAAATAATAGTACTTTACCGTACTCGTATGAATGCAACATTCGCCTTCCGCTTGTGCTGCAAACTCACACTCGTCCGAAAAAGTTTTTCGCATTAAAATAAAAACTAATAATATTTTCTTAGTTTGTTAATTTCACTTCAATTTACCATAATTATTGGAAACTAAGTGCTCTAGGTGCGTGATCTAAATTTCAAATCGATAGGCCAAACTATTCTCTATTTACAAGAGTTAAATTACCGTCTGCAGTTACCTTTTAAAAAAAGGTGATAACAACAGTTATATGAATCATGCTTGATTGGAACCACATTTGTGTAAAAATGTTCAGAATATCATCCATTTTTATAAAAATTGTCACATATGAACTTAGAGTTTAATCCGTTCTTGCGTTGTAAAAGATTCAACGCTGAAATCCTTGGCATAGAGACACTTAAAACCAAGCACCGGGTATATCCCTAAAAGACATTTCTAAAGTTTTCAGACTGTTTTAGTTATCACGATCTTGACATTTTTTCTTTTACATTAAAGTTTTGTTTATGAGAAAACCTTAGAAACGAAGCGAACGTTAATTGGAAAGCAGACATTGTTTGTGTTGTACAGCGCCCTCTACGAGTGTGGATGGATGCAGTCACCGACCCCCCGGCAAGAGAGTCCTAACGTGACCACGAAGTGAGGAAGAGAAAGAGATGGAGAAATAAAGAGAAGGGAAAGGTCACCGTCGAGCAAAACGCTCATCGCCTCTGATAACCTCTGGAACGAGTATATAATTGATAGGGCTACCCGGAAGCCTAGGGGTCGAGATTATCCCTCTCGATATACGAACGGTACATATTCTCGATGTAACCTTGGACCTCGAACACGTTCCCTTCGACTACAGCACTGGGAGTGTGAAAGGGAATTGAAGAAGACAACGACGAGGAAAGAGATGAAATCAAAGGATATAAAGGCCTTAGTCACAATCGAGTCTTAAAATCATCATCCCACACACTAAGGATGGGAACTATTTGAATATCTTTGGTTTTAAACAAAAATCTTGATGCAATGAATAATGAAACGGGTTCCACGAGTTTCCGTAATTTTATTGTAGAATCATGAACATAATGTTACTCAAAACACCCAGGAATCACATAATTCTGACTGAAACTTCCTGATCATAAATTCTTCTCCTCATGCAATCTTCGTTCCATGGCATATTTTGATATTTCTTGTTCCACTTAGGCTTGCATCTGGTTTTTAAATTCGTTTTTTCAAGATACAGTGATGTGTCAGGGTTTGATTTTTAACAAAAAGTTTGATAAAATTAATTATTATAATAACAGACTCGTAATTGAAAATATATATTTTTTTCATCATCCTCACTAGTTGCTCACAAAGGTCATATGTATTTACAAAGAATCTGCATTCAAACTTTCCAATTATAAAACCCTTCACCTCATCCTTACAAATGCAATAAATTTACGAAAACCCTTCATCACCAAGCCGTCAATCTTCGTTCCGTGGCATGTTTCGATGTATCCTGTTCCACTTGAGCCTCCTGTCTTGTTTTTAAATGCGTTTCTTTGAGAGACAGTCGTGTGGCGGTGAAAAGGAGACGCTACAAGCTTTTACTCCCGACTCATTGGGCTATAACTGACGTGCAGCTACCGACAGTAACGGGGATATACGATGCCGTAATTTTCGAGTGATCCTCTGCCAGCTAGAGCACAACGAACGTATCCCCGTTTACCGTCGTTGGTGATCGTCGATGCCGCTGCACCTTCAACTTCACGATGGGCATGGAGGTCGTATTTCTCATGAGGGTTCGTTCCCTGCAACAAAGAGGACAATACCTTATGAGTGGAGAAGAAAAAGAGACGAAAAGGGAGTTGCTGTTGTAGAAATCATCGTCCTACTGACACGGGCTTCGCCCCGGAGGCGGATGGATCAGGAATAGGGAGGTGAAGCGAAGGACGGGAAGGCGAAGCACTGTAGTGAGAGCGACGGAGACCGACCAGTCTGTGGCTGTGAGGAAGAGGATAGAATGGGAAACAATTCTTCATCGTCCGTCGGCGTCCCGACCTGCGCCACGGTCAGGGTTCATCGGCCGCGCTGCTGCCGCCGCCACAACGTTGCTCAATGCATCTCACACTCTTCTTTTTTACTCGTTTATACCCTGATTCGTTTTTCCAACCAGGTCTGTGTACTAATGACCTTTAGGATTTTATATCTTCCCGCTTGCGAGTTTCATGTCCAAGGAGTCATGATACGAGGGCAATACTGTTTCATGAAAGGCGGAAGTATACAGTGGCGTCAGGTTGTAAGTGGGATTTAGAGAATTCGCTTGAAAAAAAGTTTTCAGTGAGTTATGTAGGTGACTGATAAATATGATAAAATTATACCATTTGAGGACTACAATAAAGAGCTTTCCTTTTACAATCTGGACTTGGACTTTTCCAACACTGCGTGATTATGAACTTTTTTAGCTGGATAAAAAAATGCATATCATAATTTTCATTTCATGATAGTCTGATTCTCAACCAAGTCTATATATTGGCTAGTTCTAGAATTTTATATTATCTCGCATCTGAGTTGCGTGCCCTAGGATTGATGTTATAGGTCAATATCCTTCCATCAAAGTCGACCGACAGCAGTGGACGCGCGGTCGGTGTGTGGCTTCGGCGGTCCCCAGAGTTAAGCAGCATTATTTGCGGTCATAACTTGGATGGGTGACCGCTTAGCCTTGCACTGATTTGCGCGCCAACTGCTGAGCGGGAGGCAGTTTTTCTGAGTTTCTAATGTATTCTCATACAGTAGAAACTCAGTAAAAATAAAGCCGACTGTATCGGCCAGGTTTTCCGCAGTTTCCCTGTGCCCTCGTGCAAATGCGATACAGTAGTGCATTAGGATGAGTGGCTGCAGACAACACTCTAGAGGGGTCTCTATGAAGGAACGGGGTAAAGGAGAAAGGGGAAACGTAAAAGCCTGAAGAAATCATATGGAAGAAACCAATAATAAAAAAAAAAAAAAATCCATCCATCAAAGTCATAAACTTGATGAAAAATAATTTAGTGGTTTATTATTATTTTTTTGTTTGTTTTTATCCGACAGCAGTGGACACGTGGTCGTTGTGGGGCATTACCAGTTCCCTGAGTTAAGCAGCATTTCTTGTGGCCGTAACTTGGATGGGTGACCGTTTAACCGCGCACTGGTTTACGCACCAATTGCTTCGAAGGAGGCAGATTTTTCTGGGTTTCTACTGTATTCTTAAATGATGCGTTGATGGACATATGGTATTGTAAATTAATACGAGGGAACAAACGAAAATAGCTTGGTTAAATTTGTGACAACCAATCAATTGAAGTTAAATCAACCAAATTACTGGTTAGCACAGCCAAAGAACTTGGTTTATCTAACTACAAATTTGGTTGGTCTACCGCAATTAATCGGCTGTCCCATTTTATGCCAAGCGGTTGGTTGCCCCAAGCTTTTTTACCCCGTCGCTGCCGACACTCTAAAAGGATCTTGAGGAATGGAACAGAGAATAAAGGGAAGGGAACGCAAAACCTGATGAATGTATACACAGGAATAACGCAATACCATTTATTAATTTTTTGGCCTGTTGACAGAAACAGTCGACAAGTTATGACACGTACAGAAAAATGTTTCATTCCCGTCTTCATATGAATTATTTCCATTACTTACAAACTTGTGAAGAATTTTCATTGTAATAGAAATTTCAATTCCTGAAATTTTTAATTCAAATTAACTCAAACTCTTTAAATGAAGTCGCATGCATCGTTAATAGGGTGTGTCAAGAAAAAAAATGTATTGAGTTATTTATTTTTTTACTGCAAAAGTATGTATTCTGACCTTAATACCCGCGCAGAAAAAAGTAGTCCAGGATGGAGTCCCGCGCAGAAAAAAGTAGTCCAGGATGGAGTCCCGGATGGAATCTTCGCAGTCCAGGATGGAGTCCCGGATGGAATCTTGGCAGTCCAGGAAGGAGTACCGGATGGAGTTTCAGATGGTGTCTGCCCACTCAGGCTTTTAATCGGATCCCGGAGTCGGCGGACTCCATCCTGGACGACCCGTGAATCTCGGCTGTCCAATGGCAGAATCCATGCTGGTGTCCATTATGGATTCTCACCTTGACTGTCTTACAGTCCATCCTGGACTCCATCCGGGATGACCCGTGAATCTCGGCTGTCCGATGGCAGAATCGATCCCGGTGTCCATAATGGATTCTCACCTCGACTGTCTTACAGTCCATCTCGGACTCCATCCTGGACGATCTGCGAATCTCGGCTGTCCAATGGGAGAATCTATCTCGGATTCATTATGGATTCTCGCCTAGACTGTCCCGCAGTCCATCCTGGACGGTCCGCGAATCTCGGCAGCCCGATGGCAGAATCCATCCTGTTGTGCATTATGGATTCTCGCCTGGACTGTCTCGCAGTCCATTCCGGACTCCATCCTGGATTCCATCCTGGATTCCATCCTGGATTCCATCCTGGATTCCATCCTGGATTCCATCCTGGATTCCATCCTGGACTCCATCCTGGACTCCATCCTGGACTCCATCCTGGACTCCATCCTGGACTCCATCCTGGACGATCCGGGTGTCCACCAGGCGGTTGACACCAGGACCAGACCGTGTCCACCTTGGGCACCTTTGTGTCCAGACGATCCATGTTGGACCACTCTTATTACGTCAACGGAGGTTAGACCCCTCGTGTGTAGTCCAACTCCGGACAGCTTTCTAGTCTTATATACGCTCAGGCTTCAAGTCACTGGCTTCAGCTTCAGGACAGTCGATTGTTAGGTCAGTCCCTCAAGTTTAAGCCATGAAGACCCAAAAAAGGTGCGATAATAAGCAGTAACACGAGCAATAACGACTCTTTTTGTCAATTTCAGCTTCTTACTGCTTATTAGGGTTGACATAGCAATCGACTGTGCCAAAAGAATACGCTGACAAATAATATTTAGAAGTGACTCAAGCAGTAAAAAAATAATTTAAAAAATTTACTTCATTAAAAAAAAAATTTGTCAGTTTTTGATACTTACTGCTTATTATCGCACTTATTTTGTGGTCTTCATGGCTTAAACTTGAGGGGCTGACCAAAC